>BSBN01001716.1:0-600000 GCA_027924645.1 Cunninghamia lanceolata
TAAACCCTAAATAATTCCCCTAAATCCTAAACTCAAGCAACCATAAACATCTAAACCCTAAATAATGCTCCTAACCCCTAAACCTTTATCTCTCCATTTCTATCATCCCTCTACCTCTCAATCTCTCTCCCTATGTCTCTGGCCATGTCCCCCACTCTCTATCTCCATATCTCTCTATCTTCCTATCTCTCTATCTCCCTCTCTCTCTCTAAACCCCTAAACCCTAACCCCTAAACTCAAAACCCTAAACCTATATCTCCCTATCTCTCCCTCTCTAAATCCTAACCCTAAACCTCTAGACCTTAACCCCTAAACCATAAACCTTAGACCCTAAATAATACCCCTAAGCCTTAACTCCTAACCCCTAAACCCTAAACCCAAACCCCTAAACCATAAACCCTAAACCCAAGCAACCCTAAACCTCTATCTCCCTATCTCTCTAATCATGTCCCTCACTCTCTATATCCATATCTCTCCCCTCGGTCTCCTCTATGTCTCCCTATTGGTCCTCTCTCTCTCTAAACCCTAACCTAAACCTCTAAACCTTAACCCCTGACCCCTAAACCATAAACCCTAAATAATGCCCCTAAACCCTAACCCTTAACCCCTAAACCTGAGAAACCCTAAACCATAAACCCAAGAAACTCTAAACCTCTATTTCCCTATCTCTCTATTATCTCCCTATATCTATCTTCCCTCTACCTCTCAATCTCTCTCCCTATGTCTCTGAACATGTCCCTCACTCTCTATCTCCCTATCTCTCTCCTCTGTCTCTTCTATCTCTCCCAATCTCTATCGGTCCCCTCTCTATCTCTCTCTAAACCTAGGTAAACCCTAACCCCTAAACCTAAGCAACCCTAAACCCCTAACCCCTAACCCCTAAACCCTAAACCCTAAACTTGAGCAACCCTAAAATCATAAACCTCAAATAATGCCCCTAAACCCTGACCCCTAAACTCTGAATCTGAGCAACTAGGCTAAACTTTTAAACCATAAATAATTCCCCTAAACCCTAACACCTAAAACCTAAACTTGAGCAACCCTAAACTCATAAACCCTAAATAATGCCCCTAAACCTGAGCATCTCTCTCTCTCTCTCAAAACCCTAAATAATGCCCATAAACCCTAACCCCTAAATAATAAATTTGAGCAACCCTAAACCCCTAACCCATAAACCCTAAACTTAAGCAACCCTAAACTCATAAACCCAAGAAACTCTCTCTCTCTCAAAACCCCTAAACCCTAAATAATGCCCCTAAACCCTAACCCCTAACCACTAAACCCTAGCAACCCTAAACCTCTATCTCCCTATATCTCTATTGTCCCTCTACCTCTGAATCTCTCTCCCTATCTCTCTGGACATCTCGCTCACTCTCTATCTCCCTATCTCTCCTCTCTATCTCCTCTATCTCTCCCTATCTATCTCCTCTAGATTTCTCTACCTATCTATCTCCCCCTATCTCTTGCCTCTCTCTCCCCTATCATTCCTCTATCTCCTTATCTCTCCCCTCTATCTCTCCCTCACCTTTATCGATGAAGTAAATGAAAACAAGAAAACCATGACTCTCTCTCTCTATCACCCTATCTCTCCCCTCTCTCCCCTCTATCTCCACCCTCTCTCCCTCTTCCTCCCTCTTCCTCTCCCTCTCCCTCTCCCTTATCGACAAAGAACATGGAAACAAGAAAAATAGGACATGCAAAGAGGGATGAGGATATAAATTGGGAGGATGAAATGGAAACAAGATAAAACAAAAGTTCATTAGATGGGAATAATGATGAGGAGAGGTGGAAAATAGTAAAATAGGCAAAAATTGGTGGGATCTAAATGGAAATTGGAAAGGAAAAGGAAAACTAGGAGGTAGATAGGTCAGAGAGAGAGGGTAGGAGGTAGAGATGGGAGGGAAGAAGAGAGTGAGAGAGAGGGTAGGAGGTAGAGAGGGGAGGGAAGTAGAGAGTGAGATAGAGGGTAGGAGATAGAGAGGGGAGGGAAGTAGAGAATGAGATAGAGGGTAGGAGGTAGAGACGAGAGGGAAGTAGAGAGTGAGAGAGAGAGAGGGTAGGAGGTAGAGAGGGGAGAGAAGTAGAGAGTGTGAGATAGGGTAGGAGGTAGAGAGGGGATGGAAGGAAAGAGTGATAGAGAGGGTAGGAGGTAGAGAGGGGAGGGAAGTAGAGAGTGAGAGAGAGGGTAGGAGGTAGAGAGGGGAGTGAAGTAGGAAGTAGAGAGTGAGAGAGAGGGTAGGAGGTAGAGAGGGGAGGGAAGTAGAGAGTGAGAGAGAGGGAAGGATGTAGAGAGGGGAGGTAAGTAGGGAGTGTGAGAGAGAAAGACAGAGAGGAGAGACAGAGAGAATAATAGAGAGAGGGGTAAGGAGGGAGGGAGTGACATGTTTTATTTCACCATAACGTGAGTGCATTATAATGTGCTTGCATTATGCTTTGCCTTGTTAATTTCCAAGTCTTAGGCTTGGATTTATCTTGCAGGGATTCCAACCCAAAGGCTTGGACTATGTTTAGGATGTCCAAAGATGTGTTTTTCTAGATTGTAACAAAAATCATATTATCTGGAGCGTTCTCCCCATCAAGTTTGTACTTTTTTCAATGACAAGTAAAAAAATAGCACCATAATCTTAAGCTCTCTGTTATCTTTCTAACCATATAATGTTTTCACGTTTTGAGTATGTTAAGGATTTCATCTTTAATTTCTTTTGTTAGTGTATCTGTTTTTTTGTCAAAAACTAGTGTCTGGTATTTTTGACTTTTTTTTAATCGTTCATCAAAATTTTAAATAAATTACATTTTTAGAAACTAGACTCTATTCTACATGTATTAAAAAAAATGATTTTTGATTAGTTTTCAAAAAATTTAGGGGGAAGCACACTCAATTTTCTATTTTTCAAGATGTGTCCACTTTGAAAATTAGTAAAAAATCAATTATTCATCAAAAAATTATCAGAAAAATCAAGGATAAACTACATGATGTTAGCTAATTTCTCATTGAAGTGATTTTTGAAATACTAAAAAAAAGTTTACATTTTAGGGGGAGCACATCAGACGCTATGTTATGTTTTTTTGGAAAAAAATTGGACCAATTTGTGTGCTCCCCCTTTTTGAAACACTTAATCTCAACCATTTAAAAAAAAATAGTAGTTTAGAAACTAGATTCGGAGCACTATGACTCTTGTTTTTGTTGTATCTTCAAATTTTGAGTGTAACTATCTTCAATTTCTCATCCAACATCAGTCTTTCTTGATTTAAAAAAAAAAGTGGCATCTTAAGACCCCCTTTTGGTCCCCCATCTTTGTGTAATTACCTTGGGCACTGGTGTCCTAGGACCTAGGTGTTAGGCACTGGTGTCCTAGGACCTAGGTGTTGGGCACTAGTGTCCTAGGATGATAGTGCTAGGTGCTAGGTGGTGCAGGAGCACCTACCTGACAGCTGGCCTCCATGAGGTAGTTAGTTTGTTTTAGGTCTGGTTAATGTTTCCAAGAAGGTCTTATAAGACCAATGCATGTAATAAGGTCATGTTGACCATACTTTACTATTTTTAGGTAGGTTGTTAGGACAGCTATTATTCTGTATGTCCGGTTGGATCCTCCCAGCCGCTTGGAAGCTCCCAGCCGCTTGGAGTCGAGTTGGTAGTACTCGCAAGAGATCCTATTTATGTATTAGGATCGGTTGATTTTAGACATTGCATTGAAGAGGAGAGACAGAAAGGAGAGACTGAGTATTGTAATTGCATCTTTTGAAATCAATACAGAGATCCTGTTTTGTCCATTCTCTGTTTAGATTCCTTTGGGTAATCGAGTTGCTGTTCTGGTGGTTGCATGGATTCACTGATCCATTCCACCGGATGATTCGTCGAATCGGTGGAATGGCCATGTATAATAGCTTAGGGTTTAGTCTGCATTTTGTGTTTGTTTGCATGTATGTTTGCAGGATCGCAGTCGAGAGGTGTTGAGAACCCTAGCATGGGTATGTGCTAGGTCATGCTGGTAGTTCGAGTCTGGAAAGTTGTCCAGGAAGCAGATCGGGTCACCTCAAGAGGTTCGGCGGATCAAAATTTGCTAAGGTTGGAAAATCCATCGCAACGGCATCATCAGGATATTTCTGTGTATATCCTGCGGTTACTTCGGGCGTCATCCGAGTAGATGGAGATGAGCATGATGCAGTCGGTTGCATAAAGTGAATGTACATTGGGGTGATCATCATCAGGTGTTGCCGAGGAGGAGCGTATCGGCATAAGGTAGAAGATCGGGTTGATAAAACCATCGCGGGCCGATAATGTTAAGTTTGGCCGACAGCAGGATATTGAAGGAACTGCATGTGACGTCATCGTCATCAGGATAATCGTCATCAGGATATCGGGGGCAGTAGGATATTGAAGGAGCTGCATGTGACGTCATCGTCATCAGGATAATCATCATTAGGATATCGGGGTGACGTAAGCATCGAAGGAAAGGTGCGTGAAGTGTCGTCATCAGGATATATGGGAGGAACAGGATATTTTATATCCTGCTGATGAACATGATGTTGAACATCATGATGCTGCAGATAGAGGTTGGCGGTAAGGTGAAGAGTGAACGTCAGGAGGATGTTTGCGCTTGTCGAATGTGATGATGCTGCCGATAGCCGGATATGATGATGCTGTTGACAGACGAAGGGTCGAAGGTTTGTCTGCAGGAGGATATCGGTCGGCAAGAGAAAATATGATGATGCTGACAGTGTTAAGGAAAATATGATGATGATGATGGGTTTTTAGACATACATGCTGTATGTCAAGGTTTTAGTGTGGATGCCTCTGCATCATAGTGGTATCAGAGCTCAACAAAAGGTCTGGGCTGTTGTGTGTTGATTCTGTCATCGAAAGGGCAGAGGTAGAGTTGATTCTGTCACTGAAAGGACAGAGGTAGAGGAGTGAGAGGTTGACAAAATGCCTCCGAAAGGTAATGGTACTGCAAGGGAATTGCAAGAGATGAAGGAAAAACATGCCAGAGAGATGAGGAAGATGAAGGAGCTTGCTGAAGCACTTCAAGCCAGGCTTGTAGCCCTGGAAAAGAACAAAAAGAGGGAAGTGGAAGACAGTGAATCAGAAGAGGATGAAGATGCTGTTGAAGAGTATGAAGAGGTAGCTGAAGATCTGGATGCTGAAGACCAGAGATTTGCAAAACTGTTAAAGGCAGTACAGAGTGATAAACCTAAGGTAAAGGTTGATGTTTCCAAGTATAATGGAAGTTTGAATGAAGATGAGTTATTGGATTGGATTGCTGCACTTGATAATCACTTTGAATGTGAAGATGTTGCTGAGGATCAGAAGGTAAAGATTGCAAAGACCAAGTTAGGAGGTCATGCTTTGGTATGGTGGGATTATGTACAATCTGAGAGAAGGAAACAAGGGAAGTCAAAGATCACTTCATGGGATAAAATGGTAGCAAGGATCAAAGGTAAATTTTTGCCTAAGGATTATGAAATTCAGATGTTTAAGAAGCTGCAATTTTTAAGGCAGAAGGAAATGGATGTGAAGGCATATACTGAGGAGTTTTATAAGTTGAGTATGAGATCTGGTCATCATGAGAATGAGGTAGAAAAGGTGGCTAGGTACTTGGCTGGTTTGAGATTGAACATACAGGATGAGTTAGTTTTAGCTAACCCTAAGAATGTGGAGGATTGTTACCAAATGGCAATCAGGATTGAAGAAAAGATGAATAGGAGACAAGATAAGTCCATGAGAGGAAGAGAAAACAATATGAGGGGAAGAGGATTAGCCCCTACAACAAGGCAAACCAATGAGGGTCAAGAAGACACTGGTAAAGGACAGGGATAGTCTGATTTCAGAGGTGGATGGAAGGGTAATAGAGGCAGATTTGGAAGTGGTAGAGGTTCTACTACATTTTCAGGAAAGTGTTACACTTGTGGTGAGTTTGGTCATCCATTTTTCAAATGTCTAGAAAGCAAAGGTTCATCATCCAGAAATGATAGAACGAATGACAAGAGAGCACAACTTGTGCAAGAAGAGAAAGTAGAGCAAAGTGTGCAAAGTTCAAACACTTATCAATGAGATAGAGTTCCTGATGGTTATGGATATCCTGAGGAGGGAGAAGCATTGATGCTAAGGAGAATTAGTTTGCAGGCATCAAAGGATATGATGCAAAGAAGAGCTCTTTTCAAGACCACATGCAAGAGCAAAGGTAAGGTATGTAAGGTTGTCATTGATACTGGTTCAACAGACAACATGGTATCTCAGGAAATGGTGGATAAACTGAATTTGGAAAGGATTCCACACCAACACCCTTACAAGGCATCTTGGGTGAGTGATAGTCAATCACTTTTTGTCTATGAACAGGCATATGTTGATTTTCAGATTGGAGCATATCATGATAGAGTTTTGTGTGACATTTTGCCCATGGAATGTTGTCACCTACTGTTGGGTAGACCATGGCAATTTGATAGGAGGGTACTGTATGATGGGTATGCTAATACCTACACCATCAAGAAAGATGGGAAGACTATTATGTTGATGCCATTGCAGGAAAATGCTGCAGCACAGGGGGCAGCCCAAATCATTTTAGTGGGAAAAAAGGAGTTTGTACAGAAGCCTATAGGAGCAGGCATAAAGGCAGTTGAGGACACTGCAGGGAAAGGAGTTGTTAAGGACAACAGGTTGCAGAAAGTTTCAGTTTTGACTGACAGAGGTCAACAGCAGGTGCAGAAACAGGTTTGCAAACAGCAACCAGTTGAGAGGAATGACAAGGATGTTGTCATAGTTGGGACTATTGTTTGTCCTATAAAGGTTGAAAGAAAGATAGAGTTGAACATTACAGAAGTTCAAGAGGTAGTTCAGACAGAGGTTCTGGTCAGACAACCTGACAAACACAAGGTATGTGAGAGAAGGGCCTACATTGACAGGCATGAGGATTTACTTGCAAGAAAGCAAGTTACAGTTCAAAAGTCTTGGAGCAGCCAAGAGCCAGCAGAGGACAAAGCTGGAACAGGTCAAGACACTGCAAAGGCAAAGTGTAAAGGTGGAGGACTTCCACAACCTAACTCATGGGACATGAGTTCTTTTATGTTGGGGAGTATGGTGCAGGAGCACCTACCTGACAGCTGGCCTCCATGAGGTAGTTAGTTTGTTTTAGGTCTGGTTAATGTTTCCAAGAAGGTCTTATAAGACCAATGCATGTAATAAGGTCATGTTGACCATACTTTACTATTTTTAGGTAGGTTGTTAGGACAGCTATTATGTTGTATGTCCGGTTGGATCCTCCCAGCCGCTTGGAAGCTCCCAGCCGCTTGGAGTCGAGTTGGTAGTACTCGCAAGAGATCCTATTTATGTATTAGGATCGGTTGATTTTAGACATTGCATTGAAGAGGAGAGACAGAAAGGAGAGACTGAGTATTGTAATTGCATCTTTTGAAATCAATAAAGAGATCCTGTTTTGTCCATTCTCTGTTTGGATTCCTTTGGGTAATCGAGTTGCTGTTCTGGTGGTTGCATGGATTCACTGATCCATTCCACCGGTTGATTCATCGAATCGGTGGAATGGCCATGTATAATAGCTTAGGGTTTAGTCTGTATTTTGTGTTTGTTTGCATGTATGTTTGCAGGATCGCAGTCGAGAGGTGTTGAGAACCCTAGCATGGGTATGTGCTAGGTCGTGCTGGTAGTTCGAGTCTGGAAAGTTGTCTAGGAAGCAGATCGGGTCACCTCAGGAGGTTCGGCGGATCAAAATTCGCTAAGGTTGGAAAATCCATCGCAACGGCATCATCAGGATATTTCTGTGTATATCCTGCGGTTACTTCGGGCGTCATCCGAGTAGATGGAGATGAGCATGATGCAGTCGGTTGCATAAAGTGAATGTGCATTGGGGTGATCATCATCAGGTGTTGCCGAGGAGGAGCGTATCAGCATAAGGTAGAAGATCGGGTTGATAAAACCATCGCGGGCCGATAATGTTAAGTTTGGCCGATAGCAGGATATTGAAGGAACTGCATGTGACGTCATCGTCATCAGGATAATCGTCATCAGGATATCGGGGCAGCAGGATATTGAAGGAGCTGCATGTGACGTCATCGTCATCAGGATAATCGTCATTAGGATATCGGGGGTGACGTAAGCATCGAAGGAAAGGTGCGTGAAGTGTCGTCATCAGGATATATGGGAGGAACAGGATATTTTATATCCTGCTGATGAACATGATGTTGAACATCATGATGCTGCAGATAGAGGTTGGCGGTAAGGTGAAGAGTGAACGTCAGGAGGATGTTTGCGCTTGTCGAATGTGATGATGCTGCCGATAGCCGGATATGATGATGCTGTTGACAGACGAAGGGTCGAAGGTTTGTCTACAGGAGGATATCGGTCGGCAAGAGAAAATATGATGATGCTGACAGTGTTAAGGAAAATATGATGATGATGATGGGTTTTAGACATACATGCTGTATGTCAAGGTTTTAGTGTGGATGCCTCTACATCATAGTGGTATCAGAGCTCAACAAAGGTCTGGGCTGTTGTGTGTTGATTCTGTCATCGAAATGGCAGAGGTAGAGTTGATTCTGTCACCGAAAGGACAGAGGTAGAGGAGTGAGAGGTTGACAAAATGCCTCCGAAAGGTAATGGTACTGCAAGGGAATTGCAGGAGATGAAGGAAAAACATGCCAGAGAGATGAGGAAGATGAAGGAGCTTGCTGAAGCACTTCAAGCCAGGCTTGTAGCCCTAGAAAAGAACAAAAAGAGGGAAGTGGAAGACAGTGAATCAGAAGAGGATGAAGATGCTGTTGAAGAGTATGAAGAGGTAGCTGAAGATCTGGATGCTGAAGACCAGAGATTTGTAAAACTGTTAAAGGCAGTACAGAGTGATAAACCTAAGGTAAAGGTTGATGTTTCCAAGTATAATGGAAGTTTGAATGAAGATGAGTTACTGGATTGGATTGCTGCACTTGATAATCACTTTGAATGTGAAGATGTTGCTGAGGATCAGAAGGTAAAGATTGCAAAGACCAAGTTAGGAGGTCATGCTTTGGTATGGTGGGATTATGTACAATCTGAGAGAAGGAAACAAGGGAAGTCAAAGATCACTTCATGGGATAAAATGGTAGCAAGGATCAAAGGTAAATTCTTGCCTAAGGATTATGAAATTCAGATGTTTAAGAAGCTGCAATTTTTAAGGCAGAAGGAAATGGATGTGAAGGCATATACTGAGGAGTTTTATAAGTTGAGTATGAGATCTGGTCATCATGAGAATGAGGTAGAAAAGGTGGCTAGGTACTTGGCTGGTTTGAGATTGAACATACAGGATGAGTTAGTTTTAGCTAACCCTAAGAATGTGGAGGATTGTTACCAAATGGCAATCAGGATTGAAGAAAAGATGAATAGGAGACAAGATAAGTCCATGAGAGGAAGAGAAAACAATATGAGGGGAAGAGGATTAGCCCCTACAACAAGGCAAACCAATGAGGGTCAAGAAGACACTGGTAAAGGACAGGGACAGTCTGATTTCAGAGGTGGATGGAAAGGTAATAGAGGCAGATTTGGAAGTGGTAGAGGTTCTACTACATTTTCAGGAAAGTGTTACACTTGTGGTGAGTTTGGTCATCCATTTTTCAAATGTCCAGAAAGCAAAGGTTCATCATCCAGAAATGATAGAACGAATGACAAGAGAGCACAACTTGTGCAAGAAGAGAAAGTAGAGCAAAGTGTGCAAAGTTCAAACACTTATCAAGGAGATAGAGTTCCTGACGGTTATGGATATCCTGAGGAGGGAGAAGCATTGATGCTAAGGAGAATTAGTTTTCAGGCATCAAAGGATATGATGCAAAGAAGAGCTCTTTTCAAGACCACATGCAAGAGCAAAGGTAAGGTATGTAAGGTTGTCATTGATACTGGTTCAACAGACAACATGGTATCTCAGGAAATGGTGGATAAACTGAATTTGGAAAGGATTCCACACCAACACCCTTACAAGGCATCTTGGGTGAGTGATAGTCAATCACTTTTTGTCTATGAACAGGCATATGTTGATTTTTAGATTGGAGCATATCATGATAGAGTTTTGTGTGACATTTTGCCCATGGAATGTTGTCACCTACTGTTGGGTAGACCATGGCAATTTGATAGGAGGGTACTGTATGATGGGTATGCTAATACCTACACCATCAAGAAAGATGGGAAGACTATTATGTTGATGCCATTGCAGGAAAATGCTGCAGCACAGGGGGCAGCCCAAATCATTTTAGTGGGAAAGAAGGAGTTTGTACAGAAGCCTATAGGAGCAGGCATAAAGGCAGTTGAGGACACTGCAGGGAAAGGAGTTGTTAAGGACAACAGGTTGCAGAAAGTTTCAGTTTTGACTGACAGAGGTCAGCAGCAGGTGCAGAAATAGGTTTGCAAACAGCAACCAGTTGAGAGGAATGACAAGGATGTTGTCATAGTTGGGACTATTGTTTGTCCTATAAAGGTTGAAAGAAAGATAGAGTTGAACATTACAGAAGTTCAAGAGGTAGTTCAGACAGAGGTTCTGGTCAGACAACCTGACAAACACAAGGTATGTGAGAGAAGGGCCTACATTGACAGGCATGAGGATTTACTTGCAAGAAAGCAAGTTACAGTTCAGAAGTCTTGGAGCAGCCAAGAGCCAGCAGAGGACAAAGCTGGAACAGGTCAAGACACTGCAAAGGCAAAGTGTAAAGGTGGAGGACTTCCACAACCTAACTCATGGGACATGAGTTCTTTTATGTTGGGGAGTATGGTGTAGGAGCACCTACCTGACAGCTGGCCTCCATGAGGCAGTTAGTTTGTTTTAGGTCTGGTTAATGTTTCCAAGAAGGTCTTATAAGACCAATGCATGTAATAAGTTCATGTTGACCATACTTTACTATTTTTAGGTAGGTTGTTAGGACAGCTGTTATGCTGTATGTCCGGTTGGATCCTCCCAGCCGCTTGGAAGCTCCCAGCCGCTTGGAGTCGAGTTGGTAGTACTCGCAAGAGATCCTATTTATGTATTAGGATCGGTTGATTTTAGACATTGCATTGAAGAGGAGAGACAGAAAGGAGAGACTGAGTATTGTAATTGCATCTTTTGAAATCAATAAAGAGATCCTGTTTTGTCCATTCTCTATTTGGATTCCTTTGGGTAATCGAGTTGCTGTTCTGGTGGTTACATGGATTCATTGATCCATTCCACCGGTTGATTTGTCGAATCGGTGGAATGGCCATGTATAATAGCTTAGGGTTTAGTCTGCATTTTGTGTTTGTTTGCATGTATGTTTGCAGGATCGCAGTCGAGAGGTGTTGAGAACCCTAGCATGGGTATGTGCTAGGTCGTGCTGGTAGTTCAAGTCTGGAAAGTTGTCCAGGAAGCAGATCGGGTCACCTCAGGAGGTTCGGCGGATCGAAATTCGCTAAGGTTGGAAAATCCATCGCAACGGCATCATCAGGATATTTCTGTGTATATCCTGCGGTTACTTCGGGCGTCATCCGAGTAGATGGAGATGAGCATGATGCAGTCGATTGCATAAAGTGAATGTGCATTGGGGTGATCATCATCAGGTGTTGCCGAGGAGGAGCGTATCGGCATAAGGTAGAAGATCGGGTTGATAAAACCATTGCGGGCCGATAATGTTAAGTTTGGCCGACAGCAGGATATTGAAGGAACTGCATGTGACGTCATCGTCATCAAGATAATTGTCATCAGGATATCAGGGCAGCAGGATATTGAAGGAGCTGCATGTGACGTCATCGTCATCAGGATAATCGTCATCAGGATATCGGGGTGACGTAAGCATCGAAGGAAAGGTGCGTGAAGTGTCGTCATCAGGATATATGGGAGGAACAGGATATTTTATATCCTGCTGATGAACATGATGTTGAACATCATGATGCTGCAGATAGAGGTTGGCGGTAAGGTGAAGAGTGAACGTCAGGAGGATGTTTGCGCTTGTCGAATGTGATGATGCTGCCGATAGCCAGATATGATGATGCTGCTGACAGACGAAGGGTCGAAGGTTTGTCTGCAGGAGGATATCGGTCGGCAAGAGAAAATATGATGATGCTGACAGTGTTAAGGAAAATATGATGATGATGATGGGTTTTAGACATACATGCTGTATGTCAAGGTTTTAGTGTGGATGCCTCTAAGGTTGGAAAATCCATCGCAATGGCATCATCAGGATATTTCTGTGTATATCCTGCGGTTACTTCGGGCGTCATCCAAGTAGATGGAGATGAGCATGATGCAGTCGATTGCATAAAGTGAATGTGCATTGGGGTGATCATCATCAGGTGTTGCCAAGGAGGAGCGTATCGGCATAAGGTAGAAGATCGGGTTGATAAAACCATCGCGGGCCGATAATGTTAAGTTTGGCCGACAGCAGGATATTGAAGGAACTGCATGTGACGTCATCGTCATCAGGATAATCGTCATCAGGATATCGGGGCAGCAGGATATTGAAGGAGCTGCATGTGACGTCATCGTCATCAGGATAATCGTCATCAGGATATCAGGGTGACGTAAGCATCGAAGGAAAGGTGCGTGAAGTGTCGTCATCAGGATATATGGGAGGAACAGGATATTTTATATCCTGCTGATGAACATGATGTTGAACATCATGATGCTGCAGATAGAGGTTGGCGGTAAGGTGAAGAGTGAACGTCAGGAGGATGTTTGCGCTTGTCGAATGTGATGATGCTGCTGATAGCCGGATATGATGATGCTGCTGACAGACGAAGGGTCGAAGGTTTGTCTGCAGGAGGATATCGGTCGACAAGAGAAAATATGATGATGATGACAGTGTTAAGGAAAATATGATGATGATGATGGGTTTTAGACATACATGCTGTATGTCAAGGTTTTAGTGTGGATGCCTCTGCATCACTAGGTGTCTTGGGTAGAGGCTTCCTCCTTAGGGCTCCGTACTCTGCCAAGATGTCATGTTTTGCCTGTTCAATCCTTTTGTGAAGTTTATTGTCGTAAGGTGCTCATTTGACAACCTAAGTGTATTGATGGTGTCATTTCCATGATGTGATGTGCACTCTTGGATTATTCCCTCTTTTGCTTTGGCAAGCGTTCCTTTGCATGAGTTTGACTAGTGACCATCCAGTTGGTTGAGGAATCATACCTCCTAGTTGGACCATCCCATGAGTGAGCGTTACCCTTATGTTTGGGATGTCTTGTGTAGTCATGGAATGGACTGAGGTGGATGACACCCTCATCCTACTCCATGTGTTCATAAGGGAGCAAGGTTATGGGCATGTATTTGATCCTTGTCATGGAGTGAGCTCCACCTCTCGCTTGGTCATCGTGGTGAGTTGTCAAATGATGGGTGAAGTCTTTCGCTTGTGCAACCTTGCTTAGTGAAATGGTGATGTCATTTTAGGTATTTTTGTGCTTGTTGTGATACCTTATGTGTGTGTGAGTGCAATGCGACATGTGAATGTCACACTTGCAAATGTGAAAAATTTGTTGGTTCAGTGTTTGTTCGGCTAATGCTTTAGGTGAAAACCTAGGGCATTACAACACTAGTGAATATTGTAGAAGAGTTATTCAAATGGGAAAGGATATATGCAAGAAGATGATATCTTGATGAAGTATGTATGTGGCTTTCATATCCATCTAAGGAGGTTCACATTTCTCTCAAAAATGAAAGAAATAGATAAACCATTTTATCAAGCTCCTTATTTCAAAATGGACAAGGAAAAGACCACATCCCCTTCTTTGTGAAGCGAAATATGAAATACAAGAAGAGATGTCACAATTTATTTGATCTATACAAATCAAATTCTAGCACCACTTTGACATAGTAACGACACTAAATAAATAACTAGAATGAAAAAATAATAGAACCATTCAAGAGAGAGGGAGATATAGAGAGGAATTTTTGTAATGCTTTAGTGTCGATGTTTAGGGTTTTGGCTTCAGATTTAGGGATCTTAGATTTTAATATTAAGGGGGGGGGGAGAGAGAGAGAGAGAGAGAGAGAGAGAGAGATTCTCTCTCTATCTCTCCCTCTCTATATATATTTCTATCTAATTTGTACCTCTCTCTCTTTCTATATATATATATATATCAATCTCCCCCTCTCTCCCCATCTCTCTACTCACCCTCTATCTCTCTATCCTCTCTCCCTCTCCCTCTCTCCATCTCTATATCTCTATCCTCCCTCCCTCTATCTATCTTTCCCTTTCCCTCTCCCTCTCCCTCCATCCCTCCCTAGATCTCCCTCTCTCCATCTCTATATCTCCCTATCTCCCTCTCCCTCTCCCTCTATCTCTATCTTCATCTATCTATCTCTCCCTTTATCTATATATCTCTCAATCTCATCCTCCCCCCCCTGCGCTCTCTCTATATATCTCTTTCTATATATGTATGTCCCTTTCTATCTCCATATCTTTCTCTATCTCTCCCTCTCTCTACCTCCTTTGTCTATCTCTCTATCTCCGCCCCCCATCTGTCTCTGTCTCTGTCTCTGTCTCTCCCTCTCCCTCTCCCTCTCTCTATATCTATTCAATTTTTTTTTGCTTTATTGACTATAAAACACATGATCACATTATAAATGTTGTATGACCTTATCCTCTAAGGTACTAGTTTATGATTAAATGAATTTATATATTAATATTGAATCAAAATTTTAAATGAATTGATATTGACTTAAAATGATTAAATGAATATATATCAAACAAAATGCGATCACATTTATATTTTTTCAAATTTTTGTCTTACATTTTGAATAAGTATTTATTTCTATTTTCTTTGAACAATGTCTTCATATTCTTCAATCCTATATTATTGATTTTTCCTTATAACTTTTAATCTGCTTATCAAAATTTGAAAAAAAATATAGGATTGTTCTATGCTTCATTCTTTACGTATTAAAAAAAATTACATTTTTTATTATTTTTGTGCAATTTATGCGATGTGCACACTTAGTGATGCAATTTTTAGTATGCATTCACTTTGAAAAATCATAAAAAATATATATATTCAATAAAAATATAAAAAAATTTACAACTTTTAGTATTCACTCTTAACTATATTTCTACTAAGCGGTTTTAAAAAATACTGAATGCAACAAAAAATAAGAGGGTGCACACCGAACACTATGTTATATTTTAGTAAGAAAAACATAAACACTTTTGTGTGTGCACAAAATTTGACCCTCTTAATCTTAATCATTTTAAAAAAAACTTTAGTAGTAGAAACTAGATTTAGAGTACTACATTTTTTGTTTTTGTCATATCTTCAAATTTTGAGTGCATGCATCTCAAATTACTCATCTAAGTTCAGGTTTAGTTGATTTCAGGAAAAAAGTGGCCACTTTTGACCTCCTTTTTGTCCCTCATTTGCATGCACTTGCCCGAATATGATAAGGAACTAGCAATGTTCATAAACATCTTTGGGTAATTTGTTAAATTAGACTCCTAGGATGACTGATTTAATGATGATGAACCAAGATTGGGAACAACAAGAAAGCATGCAATGGACCTAGGATAATGTACGTTGATGTATTTTATGTAATAATGTTGTTATGATGTTCTCGTATATGCTCTATGATAAATACTCTTCAATGAATCCTAGGTTGTCTTTGATGATCTTCAGCATAATCTAAAATGAATCAATTTAAATACAACAACATAACACACAAAGCAACACAAGTGTGCACTAAGTTGGCTAACAATGACTAGTGGGAGGGAGTCTATCAGATTTATTTTGAATTTCAATTTTAAAGATTCAAAATTTAGACCCACATCTATAAAAATGACCTAAGTCAAGTCTCCACCCACCAATCTAATCTAGGGTGATTAATGGAAGATTTCAGAATCAAGATTAAACTTTGAGAATGAATAATGATAAAATCATGATAAGGTGATGTCATAAACCCAATTATACAATAAAAGCATACAACTTATAAACTTATTATTACATTAAAAACGCTTTAATTAGAGTGGCCCCAAAACATAAAGGAGATGGGCATGGATATCCAATTTTCACCGTTGCAATTTTGAAGGCTAGAAAAAACAAAAATTAATTAAAAAAAAAACAAAACAAAACCAGAGTTATTTAAAACTTTTGGATCGTAGCATCTACTTGTTAGGCTCCATGGCCGTTATGGCATCTCTGACCGCCAAACTGTGACATATCTAGTTATGACTAATGATAACGAAGCCATGATGATGTTTGAGGAGCGCTGCTACCAAACCGCTAAAACTAATTAATCCATTCCTAATTAAAATTATTGCACGGAACTCATGACGTCACGTACCGTCACACCTCGCAATGCGCCCTGCACAACCTTTTTTTTTTCTCCCGGGCACAGTACGGCCAAACTTCAAAGCTTGAGAAAGGTTTGGTGAAGAAATGAATACATGGGAAGTCGTAGTAGTGGGTACTAAATTTGATGGCCGTAAGACCATATTTAGGCATTTTTCTTGTAGAATACAATGAAAATTGTTGAAGAAATGAATACATGGGAGTAGTAGTGAGTGGTAAATTTGATGGCCGTATGATTATATTTAGACATTTTTAGTAGAATAGGTTACAATGAAAATTTTAGGAAGATATGAATAGAAAGATTTTATATTGTTTAATAAGTTTGAGTTTTTAGAGTCTATGAAGATGGTAAGAATGTTTTTGGATTTAACTGTGTATATTTTTACATCTATACACAGCTATCCATCATTGAATGAATGAATTTTAATGACTCCACAAGACCAAACAGTCTAAGAGACCAGAAAACTCGCTAGAAAGACAGAGTCAAATGTCAAATTTAGGGCAGGTCAGTACTGAAGTACAACTGTATTATACTAGTCTACTGTAGTTAGAACTGTAGTAGCCTGTGTAGGTATTTGGAGAAACTTTGTGGAGTTTTTTTTATTGAGAAGCATTGAAATGATTCGGTAGTTAAAGAGGCTACACTGTACTATGTTATACTGTTTGCAGATATTAGGGTGCTCTCTGGCTAAGAAACACACAGGTAGATGTGTCATGGCAGATGGATTGGTGTAGCAGGTTTTCTACTTTCAAGAAAAACATGGGTATTTAAGCGCATAGAATACTGTGCTGGGGATTCCTCCATAGTGTCTGTAGAAACCAACAGTACCTAATGTTTGTTTTGAGAGCTTAATTGTAAAAGCTTGGGTTTTGGTGCACTTTTTTCGAGATATCAGATTGCACTGTTCGACTACCCGGCAGCATAAGTCGGCTGGTACGTCTCCAAAACCTGTAACTTGGCAGACGTTGAGTTTAGCTGTCGCTATACTTAGTTTTATCTTGAGTACTTACTTAGGTCTTGTTTCAAGTGTTATTGTTTTAGTGTTTGACTGGGAGTTGTGTTTAATTAGCTCGGTGGGCTATTAGAGATTTTGTATAATCTGTGTACCGTTTTGCAGAAGATCATGGTTGTGGCCAGCGGTTGGTATGATGATAAAATTATGTGGAAGGGCTGGTTCTTTGGAGCGGCCTGATTGATGGAGCACTGTCAATTTGGAGGAATCAATGTTGTTAAATGGTGATTAAATTATTTGGGTATAAGGAACAAATCGCCTTTGCTTTTGCTGTGGATTATTGGGCTTTGGTGCAGTGTGTTTCAGTATTAGAACAGTGCAGATTAAGTGAGAAAAATCTCTGCTTTTGAACAAAATGAGGGAGAAAACCAGATTCAAATCTATACAGCCTGCATTTCTTTTCAGATTAATGGTATTGTTGCTGCTGTTGGGGAGCTTTTGCATTGTATCAGGCACAAGGGGATCAAGTTTAATCAGTAATGTTAGCAATTTTGCTAAGAATGATAGCACTGATGTAATGGGGAATTATAAAAAGGATTGCCCTAAGAAGAGAAAGTGTGCTTATCTCTCGCCAGATGAAGCTGCCAAGATGTTTGGTGATGAAAAACGTTTGATTCCAACAGGTCCAAATCCATTGCATAATAGATAGGGGCTTGGAGGCGATTTTGCAGCTGGTTTTGGTGGAGATTTTGAAGCAGTCCTCCAAATTTTACTCCAGATTGGGCAGTGAATTATATCTCTGGACTTTTTAAAGGCGAATATCAGAGGCTAAAGCTGTGGGTGCAGCTCATGGAAAAGTCCGGCTTATATAATTTATAGGAATGTGATGAAGTAGAGTGCGTGTTGGGGTTGTGTTGTCTGTATTGATTTACAGATCATTGTAGCAATGTCCCATTTTTATATTTTTTTGGCGTAGGGATGTTGCTGCTATGATCAACAAAACACATAGCAAATATATCTATTGTTTTTGAGAAGTTTATAGCTTCTAAATCCTTAAATGAATATGTAGATCTGCAAATATAGGGAGCTACTTGCTTCACAGAATTAGAAATTGATGTGTTAAGGTCTGAAGCAGGCGCCTAGCCTGGTTTTGGCTTTCTATTTGTATAATTCTTTTAATGTAATTACAATATCAATTCCCCACAACATGAATACCAGTGAGTTGAGATGATGTTGTTGTTTGTAGTACTGATTAAATTCTTTTAGTTTACTGTAATTTTGTTTCGTTTGTGTATATGAAAGAATGCCATGGGACTTGAATGCAGCAAAACTGGAATGATGAAGTGTAGCCACAATTTAGTACACGTTATAGAACTAAGCTAGAAATTCTTTATTGTCTTGAGAGTGGATTTTTATTTTGTTTTTTTTGCTTTAAGTTGTTTAACATATCAAAACAGATCCTTTAATTTTGTTAAGAATAGTCTAATAAAGCTACATAATTTTGAATAGAAATATATGCCTCTTCTTGAAATCATTTTAAATTCTTTCACAAGCTAGAAGTTATCATTGTGACGACCAGAAAGGTGGAGTTGTTGAGTAACTGATCATGGGTGTTTTTGTTTTATCATTTCAATTTTGTTTTGTTTGAACTTTTAAAAATTTTAATAATTAAATTATAAGATTAAAATGTGTTAAATAAATACATATTTATATTAATTAAACTACAATTTTTTTATTATATGGTCATATATAAATCTAGTAAAATTGTAAACCAAAACCATTTAATTCTAAAAATATTAGAAATATAAACAAACACACATCCATAGTTAGTCCCACACACAAGTTTCCCTTACAACTATATTTAAGAAGTTCAAAAAAAGACATAAATATTAGAAATATAAACAACACACATCCACACAGTTCTACATACACAAGTTTCCCTTACAACTATATTCAAGAAGTCAAAAAAAAAAAAAAAAAAAAATAAAAATAAATAGAACATAGTATACAATTTAGTAACCATATAAATGGGTAATCAGTGACAAATTGTATATGTGCTGCTGATCAAACTAGGGAAAGGAAATAGCCCTTTCAGATGTGAAGTTCTGAAGATAATTTCCACCTCCAGCCCATCTAATATTTATTAAAATATACAAAATATAACAAAGTTTTGGGTTGATGGATTAACATATATGGGTAATCAGTGACAAAATTGTATATGGGTTGCTGATCAAACAAGGGAAAGGAAATAGCCCTTTCAGATGTGAATTACTGAAGATAATTTCCACCTGGAGCCCATTTAATATTTATTAAAATATACAAAACATAATGAAGTTTTGGGTTGATGGGTTAACATATATGAATAATCAGTGACAAAATTGTATATGGGATGCTGATCAAACAAGGGAAAGGCAATAGCCCTTTCAGATGTGAATTACTGAAGATAATTTCCACCTCTAGCCCATATAATATTTATTAGAATACATAAAATATAACAAAGTTTTGGGTTGATGGGTTATGGGTAATCAGTGAAAAAATCGTATATGGGCTGCTGATCAAACAAGGGAAAGGAAATAGCCCTTTCAGATGTGAATTACTGAAGATAATTTCCACCTCAAGTCCATATAATATTTATTAAAATATACAAAAATATAACAAAGTTTTAGGTTGATGGGTTAACATCTTACCACTGAATATTTTCAAATTATGGATATTTTTAAGAGATGAAGCTGTGATGGTGGCAGAATAGATACTCTTTCAACCATGATTCTAAGTCAAACCAGACAATAATTCATCCACCAAAGACATAATTGCACAAATGGCATTATAAAATATTTAAGATCTTCCAATAAAAGAAAGATTTTGACAAACTTAAACAACGATTTTAATTCACATGCAATATCCCTTGCAAAATGGGTTAAAATCAAACGAGACAGAGGTGGTTAACATGCTTAAATGCAAAATCTTGAGATTCCCCACAAGAATTTCTAGGGCTGGACAATATGGAATGTCCTAGTTTCCTTAGACCCGTCAAACCTGTGTCTTTACACTTTTTGCCTGCTTCCACTGTACATGGATAACAGAGCTAGTCTTACAAATGTCCAAAATCTCCAAGAATAAAACATTTTGCGGTCTCCAGACTGAATCCACTGATACCCTCTTTTGAAGAATAGATCAAAGGGGTGGCATGAAGACGTCATTAAAAGCTCTGTACAACTTTCTAGGTATGACTGGCAACACCATTATACTACAACAACGATGACAGTGATGTTTCTCTCGAGATGTGTGGTGATAATGAAATAGCAGTAGAGGGACAAATTCAATAAAGACCGCCATGACCAGTTGAGCATTTAACACACATCATATGTATATATATAGCTGTTATAGCTAAAACAAGTCAATGAGAACTACAGGAATTAAAAACCATAAAGAATCCTGCATTTCTCGATATGGAAACAAATCAGACTGCCTGCAAATAGTATCTGCAAGCCAGTCATAAACTGAACAAACATAACACACATAGAAACTATCTTATCTTTCTTGCAATAACTTTGAGCCACTTTAGGCATTTCTCTCTATTTTTTCTACGGCCTTCATTTAATGACTGTCAGCAATTCTGTTTTAGCCAAGCAGGCCTTTTGTTAAATGTGCAGATACGACCAAACAGTTAACACAGTGACACAGTCTTCAGATTGGGTGATTATTATTGCCATTATTTGTCAATATGATAATGATAATTGATAGTATTTACTGATAACATACTGTTGTGGGTATTTGATTTTGACCATGATTCCACATGTTGAGTGTAAGCTTACCTTTTGTCTAACTTTTAGCATGTAATAATATGGTCGCCAAAACTTTTTAAAAAAGTGAGCGCATTGTGGCTGCAGTGGGGGCAGATGAGATGAGATCAGTATTATTTCAATGACAGAGCACCCACTGCCCAATTTATTCAAAGGAAAAATCATTAATGGAGGAGAAAAAAAAGAACAAAAATCTAAATTATCTACGCATGCGCGACAAAATGGTTGAAAACTGAAGTCCTGAATAAGTCTGTGCACCCGTGGTTGTGCTCCTTTGTACTGCCATGGATCATTACAACCTCCTGCCTTTGAGCAAACAAGAGATGAATAATTATGAAGGAATTGATGTGTATGGAGACAGCCAAGATTGTAAGAATAAGCTGGCTGTCCACAATTATTGAAGAGCCAATGGGAATATGTAACCAGGGGCCCAAAATGGACCAAGTTATACTCTACCTTTGAGTACACTTTAGCATAGTCAAACTTCTTTACCATATGGAAAGGTTAAAGAATGATGGACAAAATTTTATCATTCAATTAACATTTATGCAACTTCAAGGAAATGAAAATTAAAATGATTGAGAGTTTTACATCCATGGTCAAGATATGCATTCAATCAGTGCCAATTTGCTTGTAGTATAATAGCAAAAGTCTTTTTGGCATTGATTCAATGCCAATTTCCTTATAGTATAGTAGCAAAAGTTGACCAGGGCCCCAAAATGGACCAAATTATACTCTACCTTTGAGTACACTTTAGCATAGTCAAACTGCTTTACCATATGGAAAGGTTAAAGATTGATGGAGCAATTTTTTTCATTCAGTTAACATTTATGCAACTTCAAGTAAATGAAAATTAAAATGATTGAGAGTTTTACATCCATGGTCAAGATATGCATTCAATCAGTGCCAATTTGCTTGTAGTATAGTAGCAAAAGTCTTTTTGGCATTGACTCAATGCCAATTTGTTTATAGTATAGTAGCAAAAGTCCTTTTGGCATTGGCTCAACAAATTAAAATATTAATGGAGATTTAATTGGAAAAAAAAAATGTTGAAAGTTATAAAAATAGAGAAAAAAATTCTGATTTTAAAATTTTATATTAAATTGAGATACAATTTTACAGGTAGAATTAAGATTAAATCATGATTTTTTTATACCTAGAGATTCATGCTTAAGTTTGCAACTCTCAACCCTTCTTTCCTAGTGTGCTAGGATATTCCAAATTTATCAATTATTTATTTGTTTTTAGATGATAAAAATCCCATATGGTCCACAATTTCAATATGAAATATTGACCATATGTTACATTTCCATAAAGACTAATCTTATTTTGTTGAATTAAAAAACTTTTTTTAGTTTGGTGAAGATGATGATAATGACTTTTGAAATGCATCATTTAATTACATAATATACTTGATTTTGATGTACAACTTAATATTGTAGGAGTTTATCTTATTGTTATTGCCATTCTTCTAATCATCCATGTTTGAAAAATCTTGATAGGTAGGAGAGTGATCTACGTGATTGATATTAAAGTACAATCTTTATATTTCTCCTTATTCTAATGTGCCATCAAGTATGTTGAGAATACCCTAAAGAAGAGAGAGAATATAGTAACCATTCATTTACCTAGGGAAATATATATGAAATAAACATTCTTTATAACATCATTTTATATTCAATATGGTGGAAATAAAGGTACTCAAATTATCACGTGATTCTTGAATTCTTTTTGAGTGGTGAAATTGGGTGAATTTGTTTCTCATATTTTTAAGGGTACAAAAATGATATTCATCCTCAACTTCATTGTTATTGTTTCACATTCACTTGCACTAAGGGTATTCAATTCCATTTTGTAGGTTGTGAGCATTAGTCCTTAAGATTTTTCATTTTTTAAATCTTAAACTATTAGAGAAATAATTTTGGTCATGCAATATAGCCTAGTTAATTTAAAGTCTTTACAATTTCACAACTTCTGTCTTATTAATAAATTCAATGTGTTTTCGTATTTTTTCATTGAACTTTGAAGGAATATAAAGTTTGATTTTATCAACATGTTGATAAGATTAACATTTTTAATATTACTAAATGCAAACCAAGATTTGATGTCTTTAGCCCACCCTTTTTAAGTTGATGATGACTACAATGCAGATGAAAGTGATAATATGAAGTCTATGGAGTTCTCCCAAAGACCTAATGAATCAAAACAAATCTCAAGAGATAGAAAATTAGAGTTAGCATTTGGTGCCTTGGGAGGTTCCCTTTAATGAATTTTAGCAAGATGTGAGTTGCAAAGAAAATTATCAAAGAAAGAAATTTGTGACCAAAAAAACGGCTACACTTTGTTCTCCTTATATTAAAGGATGTGAATTTGAGTCAAAATTAATCCCAATGGAACAAGAAATATCATCCCCTAAATTCTAAAATCTATACTACAAAATACTACAAAATCTACATTGACACCAATTTATAATAAATAAATATTCTAGAAAATATAAGATTAAAAACACACACCATATATTTATAGTCAAGAGTGATTTTTTTAAAAATACATCTCTTATTGTAAAGATTAATACATACTATATAATATGGAAATATTTATTATCACTAATATTAAATAGATCAATGTCAATCCAATATATACAATATTACAATTTAAACCTTTTCTCGGTGTTGATGGATCATTCCTACCCATATGTTTGGCTTGTATAGGTGTGGGCATGAAATATAGGTGTGGACATGAAATATGGAACCAAAATGTTATCATAAAACTGCTTTTTGAAATCCATAAAAAATAAAGAAAAAGAGGTTCTAATTTTTGAAAAAAAAAAAAAAATTCCTAATCTTTTATTTTATTTTTTATTTTTTTTGAAATAATTGGTTACAAACTTTAATGATTTTAAAGGATGACTTTTGCATTTATTATACCCATAAGCTTAAATCAATAGCATAATGTATCTTTTGAGAGCTATCTATGTAAAAAGTTTACAGTTCTGGTCAACATGTAACTCTTCTTCATAATGAAGATCCTCATAATGAATGAGGTGGTGGGATCGAAACCAGTTCAAAAATTTCTACAAATTCTCCATTTCTAAAATTCGATAATTTTCTTAATAATGACGAGACACAGGTATCTTTTTAAAAGTTCAATGGCAAAAGGTGATATCGTTGAATTCCATCCAACTTTATGATAACAATCATATCCAATGATTTTCTTTGTAACAACGAGATAAAGGTTTAATAACAAAAATTTCTCTCTTCCTAAATTATTATTTAGTAAAGTTTTATATGTAATGACAGATTAGTTCAATAACAAAAAGTTCTATCGCTCTAAAATATCTCCACTTTATAACAGTACTTAATGAAGTCAATAAACAGTGTGTCGGTTATATAAAAGGGTTTAACTCTGTTAAGTTAGTATAAAATTTATGTTAAGACTCAAGAGGTATAACTTAGAGTGGTAGTTTGTTGTGATTATGAAAAAAAAATTCAAGGTATAAATAAATAATTTATTTTCATTTAAAAACAATAAAATTATACTATTGAAAAAGTATGGCAGACAATGTTTAACATTAATAATAAAAATTTATATATAAAATAAAAACTTTGACCATGCTTATAAAATTTATATATGTAAAAATAAGAAAAAGAAGAAAAAGCAAAATCAAAAAATCCTTGAAGAATGATAATTCTTGACTTTATTTTATATGTCATTTGTATAAATTTTTATTTATTTTTTTACATAATTTTAAAATATGTAAAATATATATTTTAAAATAACAATACACACTATATATAATATAATATTTATTTTGTTATTATTACTGTTTTACAGTTAAAATATTTTTAAACTTCAAACTTACATAATAATTATTATTTGATAAATTCTTTGTCTCTCCATGTTTAAATTTAATAATTTATGTTTGATTTTTTTACAAATGATTAGTGAAAAAAAAGTTATTATTTATTTACAAAAGAGGCACATTTCATTTTAGGTTGGATTAAGATCTTTTTAAAATGGTTATGGGCCAACGGTATTGTAAATTGAAACTCTTTATAAGTAAAATAAAACTTTTCAAAAGAGCACATTTAAAAATTAATAATTATAGGATTGATTTGTTATAGGCATTTAAAATTATGAAATAAGTGAGGACTATATATGTTAATTTTTATTTTTATTTATTTTTAATGAAATGAGTATTTATATTAATTGTAATATTTTTCAATACATTGTATTATAAAAAATATATTATATATGTTGTATTTTGTTTTTTTAGTACTTTTAGTATATATTAAACATGTTAATATAAAATTGAATTTGATTTATAGTGAAGGTGAGTAAGAGTAGTCAAGTGAGCGAGGGTGATTAAAGTGCTGGTTATTGCATGACAATGGAAGTGGTGGGTATTGCCAAAGATAAGATGTCTTTTTCTTTGCTTCATGCAAATCAGGAAGAATGATTTGCTATTGCAAACAAGTAACTCAATGAATCTTTGGCATGAGGTTTTTGAATTTCTCAGGACCCTCAAAGAAATTGCAAGATTCTCAAGGAAATGTAGATCTTGATGGTGGGGAGATTTATAAAGAATGCATGAATTGTCTAATTTCCTTCCACTCATGCAACTTTTATTCCTTGTAGTTAACCCCATACGTAGATGTCCTTTTATCCCCATAGTTGATCCGTAGAAGTTTGTCGATTGGAGATGGCTTTAACAATATTCATTTTTATAGAGGAAAGAGCAAACCCAATGGAGGTAGATGTCTCTCCTGCTTCTTAGCCTACAATAACCAACTTTGAGAAGGCAAATAGAATATTCTTTGGTGACATGCACCAATTTTTTTTTTCTAAAACAATGTCAGAACAACAACTTTTAGATGTTGTGGTAGTTGTGATTAAGGTCATTGGTCATTGTTCTATAGTTTGAAAATGGGTAGGGTGAAGGTTTTCTTTAGATGATTTCTCACTTTGGACAGAATTGACATGGAGCTAGATGACTAATCTATCTATCTCTCTATTGGAAAATGGTTTCTACCTAGTGCATTTTGTGTCTTTAGAGGATCAAAATTGAACTTTGAATAATGGTCCATGGTTCTATGGACAAATTGGATTACTTCTTTATCCTTGGACCCCCTTTTTTGATCTATTATTTATTGTTATT
This sequence comes from Cunninghamia lanceolata, assembly GCA_027924645.1. Taxonomy (NCBI): domain Eukaryota; kingdom Viridiplantae; phylum Streptophyta; class Pinopsida; order Cupressales; family Cupressaceae; genus Cunninghamia; species Cunninghamia lanceolata. The sequence goes on from BSBN01001716.1 coordinate 26,171, forward strand.
TTAAAGGCTCATGTGTGGCTCCATCTATAGAATTTACCTTTGGTCTTTTGAGATCATGGTCTTACTCAATGATTGGTTGAATAGGTTGGCACTTTTATAAAATTGATGAGAATTTGAGAGCTCTTTTGAATCAATATGTGAGGGTTAGTCTTTTGATTGATCTTATAAAGCCCAAATGTTCACTCTATTAAAAAGTATTTCTTCACTTGGATCATGGATGTAATTGCTCAACTTCAAAGGATTGACCCTTAGGTGCTTTTATATAACCAACTAGGGCATAGAGTGATAAGTTGTTCATCAAATCCTTGTGATGGTTAGAAATATTTTCATGTTTAAGTTTGGAAAAAATTGGGTTCTATAGATGATGACTTTGTATGGAGGAGTCATGAAAAGTTTTTTGTCACCACTATTCCCCTTCCTCTCAAGCTATCTATTTGAGTGAGGATTGTTAGGCTAATGAGACTATGTCCCCCTCATGGGGATATACCCTCTCAGTCATTCTTGATCTCTTTAAAATTCACGGGGAGAAGTCTTGTGAGGATGTTTGAGGTGTATATTTGGATGGTGCTACTCATGATGGATTTAGAAACTTTGAGGAGTTTGAGGATGGATAACTTTGGCTCGCCTCTATAAAAATTCTCACTACTTCTTAGACAAAAATCGTGAAGAAAAATCTTTAAATTATGACTCCACCAAGTGCAGAGGGTGGAAAATGGAAGAGAGAAAAATGAGAATAGATACTTGAGATTTAGTGGATGATGGAACTTAGTGGATCATGGAGGTCCTTCTCTTATAAGGGAGGAAGGAACCCCTCTACCTATTGTTAGCCTCTTAAATTAAGAGGTTTCTTGTTGTGGTTAATTGGTTTGATTAATTAAGGAGCAACAATATGTTGAGCCATGAACTCAAATTATTGAAGGTATAGAGAGGGGATGTAGTTGTAGTGAGATACATTCTAGCTACTGAGTGTGAAAGTTGTTGTGCAAGGGATCAAGTAGTTACTATGAAGGATAACTAGGTTGTACATTAGGGATTCATGTTATTGCACATGTTTCTTCTATGTTGTTGTGCAAGTTAGTTAGGTTTATGACTGTTGTACAAGAAAATCCTAATGTTGTGCAAGAATTCCTAATTGTTACACAAGAATCCTAGTTGTTGCACAAGACTTTTATATTACTATGCATGTGATCTCTTTTGTTGTGCAAGGGATTCTAGTTTCTATGTAAGATAGTCATGTTGCTACATAAGAAGATACTAGTTGTTGTGCAAGTGTTCCTATGTGTTGTGCATGAATTTCTTGTTTTTGCATAAGTTTCTAGTGGCTATGCAAGTGTTTGCTCTATTATGCAACATATTTTCTTTGTTGTGTAAGCATTCGTTTTACTACATTAAGTAGTTTAGGCATAATCTTGTATAGTCACATGTGTGTTTAGTTTATACTATTTCCTTTTTGTATGCACTATTTATATTACTTCCACAATGAATGCATGCCCATGGGAGGTAATATTATTACTAATTGTTCATTTTTATCAATTTAATATATAAATAGAGTGGATCTTGAGTCCACATTTATGCATAAGAATTATCAAACTAAATTTGATTTGTAATAGGACAGATATTTCACTCACTACTCATCAACAACAAATTCTACCTTATCAACTCTACAAATATATTTAACAACAGTGTATTTTAATTTCTAACGGATGTTATAATATTTGATCTAAACATGTTCATATTAATTATTAAACATATATTAAAAGTTACAAATCAAGTAAAAGATAGATTCACTAAGACCAAGACAACAAGATTTCCCTAGAGAAATCATGAACTTTTCAAATTCTACTAATGTCTATACTATGCTAAATTTGCCTCTTCTATCAGGAGGCAATTTCATTTTTGTCCTATGGATTTAAAATTGCCACATGGATTTCATTTTTGCCTTAGTGTTTTTAAATTTACCATTATGTTTTCATTTTTGGAGCTTATGGAAATCAATAGTTTCATGCTCCATTTGAACTCCTACACTCTTATTTTAAGGCATCTTTGAGATGCTCTAGATCATGTCAAAAACATGACTTTGATAAAAAAAAAAATCTTGATGATGAAACCCACGAAACTAACATCTCCAGATCTTCTAGATATCTTCTTAACTAAATTTAGCAACCATAACTCCAATAATCCAACATTATTTTATTGAATTAACAAAATTAAAAGAGAAAAGATAAAATGAAAATTTTGAAAACTATAGATGTTTCTCTTAATCTTTTATCACACACTTGATAATATATGAGAAAAACAAACTAAAATACTTTATCAAGATAATCAAAGTTATACAACTCTCATCTTTATTTTCTATTTTATTTTTACAATAATAAAAGATGTGGAAAAAAATATTTTCAATTCTTTTATTAAATTCTCTCTTTAACTTTTAGAAGATAATAAAAATATTTTTAAAAAACTCATATTATTTGCATGCCCATAATACTTAAATTATAGTGCTTATATCTTTTATTCTTTAATTTAAACTTTCCTATCAATCCATTTAAGGACATCAAAATAATTGAACCATGAGATATAAATAATTTTATGTATCCTTATGCTCAACATAAATCTATATAAAGAAGAGGTTGCCTAGGGAGGAGATGGCATCATGAGGGAAGGGCTCTTGCATGCTAGGGCACGCTTGAGCGCTACCCTAGCCATCTCTTTTCCTCTATTTTGGCTACATTGAGGAGTTTCAGTGGTGTTTTGGTTTGTCTTGGATGCGCAGGCTCGTAGGTGGGGTTTGAAGTGCTTCCAAGGGGTTTGTGGGGTTTTTTCTCTTGTTTTGAGGGGGAAAGATAACTGGTTTCTTTGGGGGGTTGCAGGTTATTTTGGTGATTATTCTTGGTGATATTTGTTGGTATTTGATCTGGGAGACTGCTGGTGAGTTCCCCTTTCTTGTGCTAGGGTTTGAAGCTTGTTTCCTTGGGACTATGGGGTTTGGCTTGAGTTCACCTGTTAGACCTAGGGTTTCATTTCGGGAGGCTCTCAATAGAGAGGATCCCTCTTTGTCAAAATTATCTCAAGATTTACATGAAGAGTGTGTAGCCTTGTTTGGTGGACCTAGGGTTTCTAAGATGAATGGTTGCCTTAAAAGGAGCTAGAAAAGACCTATTTTGGTGATCCAGCCAGAGTCTATGGAGGAGGATGTGACATATCTGGTAAATCATGCCTTAATCTACAAGTTTATGGGAATCCATGTTTCATTTCCCTTTATCGAATCCTGGGTAAGGTACACACGGAATCCTGAAGGTGATATGGAGGTAATGTTGGCAATGAATAATTACTTTTTGGTGGTGTTTTCAAATTTGATGGATCGCAATAAAGCCTTTGAGGGAGGTCCATATTTCCAAAATTAGAGTGGTCTTTTTATTAAGCCTTGGCACGTAGGATTTAATGTAGTGGAGGAGATACCTTTGAAGATCCTGGTGTGGGTTTGACTTCCTTGGTTCCTGTTGGAATTCTGGAGGAATGATATTCTGCATATGGTTGCGATGTTGCTGGGTAAGCCTATGGGCCCTTCGTAATAGACACTAGATAAAAAGGTAATTTCTTTTCCTCACATTTGTGTTGACATTGATTTGAATAATTATCCTTTGCTAGATTCTCTATAAATTTGATTAGGATCTTCCTCATGGACTCAAAAGTTGGATTATGAGGCTCTCCTTTTTTGGTGCTACATCTACCATGAGTATGGGCATTTGCAAAAGAAGTTCCCCAGAACTAACTATGAAAGGTTCTAGTCTGATAAGCCTTCTAGGCCTGCTCCTAGGATGGAGAAGGGGAAAGCCCTACTATAGTAGGTGAGACAGATAAGGAGGGGTTTATTTCTGTAAAGCCCCATAATAAAGGTAGAGGCCATAAGCAGACTTTCAAAGATAGGCAAAATGATGGATTGTACAATGATTTTGATGCCTTAGGTGTGGAAGATCAACAGGGGATGATCAAAGAGGAGTTGCAAGAAGGGCTAGACAACATGGGGATGGCTCAGGAGGGTTTAAAGGAGATGGAATCTTGTGATAACATTCAGGAAGTGGTTATAGGTTCTTAGATGGAAATAGATCAAGTTCTGAAGCTGCCAACTAAAGTAGTTGTGGTGGAAGCTGGTTTGAGTCAGGAACCCTCAAGCCTGCCTTTGGCAAAGCCAACTCAATCTCCTCAGATTGGTGGCAGTGTCCAACCCTCCCTTGGGATCCAACAAAAGAACCTCAAAAGGCTACTTGGGATATGCCTCCTAAGATGGGTTGGAAGAAAGATTAGGAGAAAGTTAAATTAGTAGGTGAGAATTTGGTGGAAGCAGGGTTAGTTAAAACCATTGATTCCCACTTTGCTGCTTCTCATAGATGATAATGCTTTCATGGAATGTAAGAGGGTTGAACAACATCCCTAGACAAAAGGTTGTTCGTGACTTGATTCATGTTCATTCTCCTGATTTGGTCTTCATTCAGGAATCTAAGTTATCTAGTGGAAGGTATGTCAAACATAGCTTCTAGTTTGTGGGTTAGAGGTCAATAGTAGTGTATTGGGGCCCATGGTAGTGCAGAAGGAGTTGTTTTCTTATGGGACCTGCACAAGATTTCTCCTCTTTGGTGGATCTCTAGTAGATTCTCTATGTTGGTGGTTGCTATTGGAATTAAGGAACACTGAGAGGGGGGGTGAATCAGTGTTCTGCAAACTTCTTAGTTTGTTCCTTAATTAATTCTCCACATACATCCAAAAGAAAGAAGCATGAACATAAGAACAGAAACAACAAGATCATAACACATGAACACCAAGATTTTTATGTGGAAACCCAGTTAAGGGAAAAACCACAGTGGGGGTTAACCCACAAGAAATTATACTCTGTTAAAAGTATTACAAATGGGGAAGGCACATGCCTTCAGGGTGTACTGCCCAGAGCTCACTGCTCCAAGAGGCTCATTACCTATTGAAATGATTACAAGAAGATTATAGAATGTTTGAACTGATGAATAACATCTACCAATGCAATAATTCAGTTCCGATTAAGCACATAATACTGATCTTACACACTTCATCCTTACTCTGCTCTTTTTTACTCTTCGGCCATAATCTGAGCTTAGATCTTCACCTTCGCACTTCTTTCTGCCTTTATCGCACTTACTCCATCATCACACCACACACACTCTCCAAAACACTTGAATCCATCAGATATATATATCTATATCAAGAGATTCAATCAACTGTAGTTGGCTTCAAGAAAACTTAGAACATTTATTAAGAACTTTGTTCTGTCGGCTGAATCCATGCACAAACAACAACACGGACCAAGAATGTATGTTCTCAAATCATCAATCATGTCGGCCAATACCACTGGTTATCACAAATTACTTAACCAATGACTTTTCTTCATCTGAACCAAGATCAAATACTAGGTCAACCTATTCTTCTTCTGACTATACTGACTAACTAGAACTCGATACTCAGATTCTTATAACTTTTGAATCCTTCATCACCGGAGCCTAAATTCTTGAATTTAGATAGTCTTGACAATCCTTATTACTCCCTCAGATCTACAACACACTGTGATTTACCACCAGAGAGATCTAGACCAAGATACTGGACCCTATCACATGCTCTATTTTTGACTACCTGGACTTAGACAGATCTTCACTTTGACTTCTGGTATGAACAAATCATGTAATGTGGATGTGTAAGATAGACTTAGTTGCCATCAATGACAATACCTGACATGCCTAGCAGTGTCTCTTACCAACAATCTCCCCCTTTGGCATTGATGGAAACACTTAGTGAAAAATGACTAAGTGTTAGAACAACTACTTACTTTATACACTTATGATTTCCCATGCTCCCCCTTAGATTAATTTTTCATTTTTCACTTATTTTCTTCTCCCACTAGACTTTTTGGATGCAACAATTCCATAACCTCACATTCCTCCACAATGGAGTGTATATGCAATACAACTTTATAGCCAGGAGTGAATATTAACTTGTGGTCCAGTACTTCCAATATCTGTATTTGAGCATCAAACTTGACAAAATCCGCATACCAAAATTCATCAAAAATTTTATGTACAGAGGCATATATACAAACAACCCTATGACTTATTTACATAAGTTTGAACACATCACCAAAGACATTCTTCAACAACACCAACTCATTGTCCCAACTCTTCTTCATACTGTTCAAAACTGAGATGTGACCATTGAATAAGAATGCTTGAGATTCTGCTTTCTACAAGTCAGTAGGATCACTTGAATTAGCTGCAGCTTGGGCTTCTGTCATGGTATTGAACATTGCTTCCAACTTGAGGAAAATCAGTCCCTGGAGCTCACACATCCTTGTCTCAATGTTGTCCTTTTCCTTCATCAATTTCTTTATTTCTTCAATCAAGCTAATTGTTTGACATTCTTGGCTCATCACTGATACTGTCAGAGGATCAAAAGATTGGGATACACTTGACAATTTTTCCTTAGACTCCTTTATTTTTATTTCAATGTCCTCTATAGCTTTAGGACAAGATAAATAAAATTTATATACATTCCCTACTTTTGTAAGAGCATTTTGAATACTCTTTACACTAGTATCCAGCACAATTCTATCTAATGCAATCATTCGTTTTAGAGCATCAAATATTTTATCATTGAATTCATTTTTAACCTTGGCCTCTGCAAATTTTTCAAGGGACTCAAAATGAGTACTTACAAAATTTATCAAACTCTTCAGCTAACTGGAGGGGGATGTAGATGAATCCTTCTAGAATGTTGGCATGATTTTCTCCAAAATCCCAAATGCAAGATCAAGTAGCTCACTGTCTTCTATGTGAGACTTCAAAATATCTTCTCTGGCCTTGGCTTGTGTGAGAGAGGCCCACTTTATCTTCTGAATTGGTGAAAGACTATCCAAATTGATTGGACCTTTCAACTCTTCTACAACTAGTTTATCATTTTCCAAAATTTCTTTCACTGCTTCTGTAGTGTCTCTTGCCCAATAAGCTATTTTCAGTTTTCTGCTCTTTAGGGCTTGCATCTTCTCCCTTTCCAGAGTCAAACACATTGTCTCTCTTATCCATTTCTTTCTCTTTCTCTATTTCAGTCTTCTCTACTTCATTATCAGGGGCATCCTTCTTATCATTTACACTAGTAGAGTCTTATGCAATCTTTTTCGGAGGATTTTGAGTATCCTCACTAGCAGCCTTTTCATCATTAGATTGATTCAAAGGAGTAGTATCAACATTATCTTCCTTTGCCACCCCTTTATCTCCTTTATCTGACATTTCCACTTCTGAAACAGAGGAGCCATCTTTTTTAGTTTGCTGCTCATTGCTCTTCAATTCTTCAACATCCGGAGTGGAAGAGTCAATCCTATCATCAATTTCTTCTTCAATAATGGGAAGATTATGCTTTTTCAATGCTCTTAAAAGAATCTCCTGAGTTTCTTTGACTATCTTATCTATCTCACCAAGCATGAGTTTATTCATTCTTTTCTTGCTCTTGAATTCATCTTTTACTTCTTTGAATATCATGCTTATTTGATCCAGAGAGATTTGAGGGCACAATTTGATTAGCACATGCTCCCTAAGCTCAATGCCTTTAACCTTTGCATTTTCTTTTCTCAATTCGAGAATATCTGGAAGGCTTTTTGGGATTTTAGAGGTTATTTCAATTAAGTCCTTATTGTAGATATTCAGATATTTAACTGTTGCTTCCTCCAAAACCCTCTTGTCAACATCACTGTAATTATCATAAAATTTAGTCATTGGCCTTAAGTTCCCATCTATAGTGATTGATTTGATGATGTCATTCATAGAAAGAGTAGGCTTTTCAACATATGTTTTAGTCTTTCGCCTCTTGCTTACCTTTTTGCTTCCGGAGGGCTTCTCCTTAGATACCTTGGCTGCTTTTGTACCTGAGGCCTTCAACTCTTTGACCTCAACATCAGAATCAATTTCTTCTTCATCATTTTTCACTCTTTTATATGTCCGGGAGGCCTTAGTTTTCACCCTTTTCCCTTCTTTTTTGGATGGTTTGCCTTCTAGTTTCTTAGGTTTGGTAGGTTTTGGGGGAATAGGGGTAGCAACAGAGCTCCTAGTAGTCCTTGATGTGGAGGAGGATTCTACCGGCACTTCCTTGTTTCTTATCTTACTTCTCCTTCTCAGCTTTTTCTATCCTTTCTCTGTTCTTCTTCACAACTTCCTTAGATATGCCAATGCTTTTAGCATACATTTCTACTTGCCTTTGAATCTTTCTCTTAGATTCAGGTTTCTAGAGCTCAACATACAGTTTTACATGGAGTTCACTATATGTCCCAAATCTTTCAACTGTGGTGTCCTTAGGTTTGCTCAGAAGGTGTTGAGCATACATATCCAACACTTGTTCATCAACTTCATACCCCATGGGCATGATCCACACAGTTCTTGGTTCAACTGCTTCCATCAAACACTAATCTGTATCCACCATAAAACAAACTGTATCCTTGTATTTTTCAACCACAGATGTAGGGATTCTTTCCCTTGATTGCATCATGTTGTAAAAGTTCTTGAAGAATCCCCAAAGAGCAGTCCTTTGGGTATTGGAGTCTCCAATACTATTCAAGTGCTCCCTTATCTGTAATGCAATAGGTTTATCATTGGTCCAACACATTCTTTTCTTGTCGAGTAACTCATTCATGAAATAGAAGAACAAACACAAGACCAGTGTACCATATTTGAAGGTATTATTTTTATCCTTCTTAACCTTATTCAAAATTTCCATCAGTTGGTTCTATAGCAACTCACATAAGTCATAATCAACAGTCTCTTTCAACATCTGATAAGCTGCATATATAGCTATACTGGATATAGAATTTTCCCTACTGGAATGATAAATTATCTTGTATCCAATCACCATTGAAGCAAATTTGACATCCAGATCATTGATGTCATTTATTGTCATTGCCCTTTTATCAAACCTTGAACTGGTAGCATCAGTTATGGTTTGATTCTTTACTGATTTCAACATGGGCAGTCCTCTGAATGAGTTTAACCCTGTCACGGCCTTGATGGCGTCCTTGGTGATCTTGAAAGGTTTCATTAGCCGTATAAATTCATCATACATACGGCTTAAAACATACCGGACCCATTCATCTTCATCGAAAGATGGAAACCCTATAATCTAAATGAAATGTTTATCATGCAGTGTCTTATACTTAGGTTTAAGTCCATGAATTTCATCCCTTAGATGATTCTTGAACAAATCTACAAACCTTGAGTCCCCAAATTCGTCTATGCTCGCATGAATATAGGCCCTAATATCTTCAACATGCAATACACCATATGGAACATTTGAAAATGCACGTAACGGGTCGACTTCTACTGATTTATGTGGATGCTTCTTGAATTTGGGTTGGGGCCTTTCAGTAATATCAACAACCAATGGTGTAGCCATTGCAAAAGATCACAAGTTCAAATTTTTGTAGAAAAATACCTTTTTCTTCCACAGAATTAGGGTTAACTGATGAATTTTCCGGTCGTACTTCAAATCCTTGAAATCTTAGCTCAGGTGCTCTTCTGCTTGCTCTCTTCAAATGTAAAGTGATCCAAATGATGAAAGGGTGACCTTTTATGCTCCGCAAAACCTAATTCTCCATTGTAATAATTGTGTTGCCCTAACTTCATTCAGTTACTCTGTTTCTTGATGCAATTTCTCATGAATCATTCCTCAAATTGCCATATTCACTTCCTTTCTTCTGGAAATCCTTTCAAATGATCTACAATAACCCAAATTATCTTCTCTCATCATGCCAGATTCAGACACCCACTTACTTGGGGGAATTTAATTTTGAATGCAGCTCCCCCTAAGCTAGAGCTTCTATTTTAGTTCCCTGAGGAATTCTCAGCACCAGATTTTGGTGCGGACCCATCACCATCATTTCTTACACTTTTCTTCACCCATGTATTGTTCATTTCATTCTGGATCTCATTTGTATCAAATTTTCCCTCACCTTTGTCTTGTCTCTGCTCATCTAGTTTTCTATTTACCGGACCTCTTCTTTCATTATTCCTGCTTCTACAGAATCTTGCAATATGACCTGATCGGTTACAATTAAAGCACACAACATTTCTTTTCCCATTTGATTGATTTCCTCTTGATCTGCACTGATTAGCCATGTCCAAATCTATTGCATGCAAAGCATTTGCCATTGAAAGAATTACCATTTCCTCTATTGTTAGGGTTATTCATTATCATACTTTTGCAGTCATTGGATCTATGACTATACCTCTTACACTTGAAGCATTGACCAAAGTAGGATGGACCACTTTGATTTACTCTGCTTTTGCACTAAGTAGCTCTATGACCAAATTTATTGCAATTGAAACAATTTCCATTGAAAGATGGATACCTTTGAGCATTAGGCTGTCTTATCAGAGGTCTTCTACGTCTGTTTCTCCCATTCCTTGATTGAGAATTTCTTTGTCTGGATCCAGAGCTTTCACCTATGTCATATCCTAGACCATGCTTATCATTTGCCTTCTTCTGACTCTCAAGCAACACCTCAAGTTTAGCTGAGCTTATATTGAATTTCTCTTTATATTCATTTGCAACTTCTAGGTCATGTTTGAGAATGACAATTTGCCTTTCAAGTTCTTCCTCATTGTCCCTGCTTTCATGTAGATCAGACTCTAGATGGCCAGATATTCTATCCAATCTGTAGCATTCTTCTATTCTTTCTTTCAGAGATTGATTCAGTTTTTCTTCAGTCTTCTTCCTTTCTTCAATTTCCTTGGTTAGCCTCATCACCCCAGATTCCATATCATGTTTTAGGACAACTTCTTTAGCTAACTTCTCATGTTCCTTTGTCTTCTCTTTCAGGGCCTCATCCATGTTATTGTCCTCATTCTGATTTCCTAGTTGAAGAAGTAGCTCCTTCCTCTTTTCATTATATTTGCTCAATTTTTCTTTTAAGGTCTCAATGAAGTCTTCAGCGTCTTTAAGGTTCTCTTGCTGTTCTTTGACTTCTGCTCTGGACTGATCAAGATCTTTTAAGGCAAGTTTAAGTTGTTCCTGGATGCCATCAGAGTACTTGAATGAACCCATTGAAAACACCTTCCCAGATCTTCCTCAAGCTGTTAAACTTCTTCTAAGGAACCAGTCTCTAATACCAATTGTTTGAATTAAGGAACACTGAGAGGGGGGGTGAATTAGTGTTCTGCAAAACTTCTTAGTTTGTTCCTTAATTAATTCTCCACATACATCCAAAAGAAAGAAGCATGAGAATAAGAACAAAAACAACAAGATCATAACACATGAACACCAGGATTTTGACGTGGAAACCTGGTTAAGGGAAAAACCATGGTGGGGGTTAACCACAAGAAATTATACTCTGTTAAAAGTATTACAAATGGGGAAGGCACATGCCTTTAGGGCGCACTGGCTAGAGATCACTGCTCCAAGAGGCTCACTGCCTATAGAAATGATTACAAGAAGATTACAGAATGTTTGAACTGATGAATAGCATCTACCAATGCAATAATTTAGTTTTGGTTAAGCACAGAATATTGATCTTACACACTTCATCCTTACTCTACCCTGTTTTACTCTTAGGCCATAATCCGAGCTTAGATCTTCACCTTCACACTTATTTCTACCTTTATCACACTTACTCCATCACACCACATACACTCTCCAAAACACTCAAATCCATCAGCTATATATATCCGCATCAAGATATTCAATCAACTGTAGTCGGCTTCAAGAAAACTTAGAACATTTGTTAAGAATTTTGCTCTGTCGGCTAAATCCATGCACAAACAACAACTTGGACCAAAAATTTGTGTTCTCAAATCATCAATCATGTTAGCCAATACCACTGGTTATCACAAATTACTTAACCAAAAAAATTTCTTCATCCAGACCAAGGTCAAATATTAGGTTGGCATGTTCTTCTTCTGACTGTACTGACTAACTAGAACCCGATACTCAAATGCTTATAACTTTTGAATCCTTCATCACCGGAGGATAAATTCCTAGATTTAGATAGTCCTGACAATCCTTATTACTCCCTCAGATCCGCAGCACACTGTGATTTACCACCAGAGAGATCTAGACCAAGATACTGGACCTTGTCACATGCTCTGTTTCTGACTACCCGGACTTAGACAGATCTTCACTTTGACTTCCAGTATGAACAAATCATGTAATGCGAATGTGTAAGATAGACTTAGTTGCCATCACTGACAACACCTGACATGCCTAGCAGTGTCTCTTGCTAACAGTTGCAACTAGTTATGAATTTGGTGAAGCTATTCTTTTCACCAATGTTTATGCCCCGGTTGATGCTCAAGGAAAGTCTTCTCCTTGGTCTCATATTTGGTATGTTAAGTCCTTAGCCCCTTTCTTTCTTTGAATTATGGTTGGGATTTTAATGTGATTGTTAGTTTGGATGAGAAGATGGGGAGTTTAGACATATTGGATTCTTCTTCTACGATGTCTAGAAATAATATTTTTGGCCTTAATCTTGTGGAAATAAAGCCCTCCAATGGCTTATTTACATGGAATAACAGAAGATGTGGAACAAATTGTATCTTATAAAGGCTAGACAGGTTTTTGGTTTCTAGTTTCTGGATTGATAGCAATTGGAATACGAGTTCAAAGATTCTGGATTGGTGGGGATCGGACCATTGGCTTATTAAACTTTCAACCTCCTTGTTTGGATTAGCTAAGAATCCTTCCTTTAAGTTTCATCCGATGTGGCTCAGGGACCCTTTCCTTCAAAATCTTATGGTTGGTTGGTGGAATGAAGGAAAGCTGGCTCATGGTACTGCTATGTACTTTTGTTAAAAGGTTACAATATGTGAAGTTTCAGCTTAAGAAGTGGAATAAACAATATTTTGGTAACATCTTTCAGGCTAAGACAACTGCTCAATCTCAAGTGGATCTTATTACTCGCCAGATTAGGGATTTGGGTCTCACTATGGAGAGACTCTAGGAGGAAACAGATGCCTTGAAGGAGTTGGCAGAATGGGAATTACGTGAGGAAATTTTTTTGGAACAAAAGGTGAGGATTGACTAGATCCAAGAAGGAGATAGAAATACCTATTTCTTCCATAATACTATCAAAGACAAGAGACATGGGAATGGAATTTCTTCCTTGGTGTCTTCCCAAGGGGTTCTGTTGTCCTCTTGCTAGGAGATTTCTGCAGAGGCTTCTCAGTTCTTCTCAGCTCTATTTACGGAGGACTCTCCCTCAACAATTATTGAGGAGAATAAGGTTTTGGAGTGTATCCCTTCTTTGGTGACTAATGAAATGAATGATGCTATCTTCAGTCCCATATCTGTGATTGAGTTGGAGAGGGTTATGTTTTAGATGAAAAAAGGTAAGGCCCCTGGGCCAAATGGCTTTTTGGTTGAGTTCTTTCAAGAATTTTGGGAGATTATCAAATTTGATCTTCTTGAGGTGGTTAGAGAGTCACATAGGAGCAAACAGATGTTGAAAGATTTGAATGCTACTTTCCTAGTTTTTATTCCTAACAATATTGGAGCTAATTCATTGAATCTCTTTAGGCCAATAGCCTTGTGTATCATGGTTTATAAGATTATTACAAAGCTGATTGCAGAATGGCTTAAACCTTGGCTCAATTGGCTGATCTTGGAGGAGCAAGGGGGATTTGTGGCTGGAAGGAAATTCTTGATGGGGTTGTTGTGGCGACAAAGGCTATTCATTCCATGGTGGTTTCCAATGAGAAAGCAATGTTCATTAAGCAAGATATGGCTAATCTTATGATAGAGTCAAATGGACTTTCCTTCATAAAGTCTTGTTGGTGTTTGGTTTTGTGAATGATTCGGTTGATTGGGTTATGAGTGGTGTTACATCAACTTTTTTCTTTGTTCTTATCAATAGTGAGTCTACTGTATTATTTGGTGCTACTAGGGGCCTTAGGCAGGGGGACCCTTTGTCGTTGTACCTATTTATCATGTTGGCTAAGGGATTGGGAAGACTCATAAAATATCATGTGGGTCAGGGGTTGATCCATGGATGGACTTGGGACAATAGTTTGCCTCCTCACTCTCATTTACAATTTGTTGACGACATGACTATAATGGGTTTAGCTAAGTTCAAAGAGGTAGTTAACTTTAGGAAAGCTCTGGATACTTATATGGCTACTTAAGGTCAGAGGATTAATGAATAAAAGTCCTCCATCTTCTTCTTTAATACTCCTCATCTTATTTAGAATAGGATTGTAGGGATTCTTAGATTCCAGATTAAGGCCCTCCTTCTTGTTTATCTTCGTATCCCCATTAATGTTGGCTCCTTGTCTAGGGGATTTTGGTAGGATATTTTAGACAAGTTTCAAAAGTAGGTTACTCATTGGACTTGCAGATGGTTGTCCTTAGATGGGAGAGTGACTTTATTAAAGTTTGTGATTCAAGCTCTTCCCATTTATCGGTACTTTGTCTAAGGGTTCCCTCTAGCTTTATTAATGAATTTGAATCTCTTTCTAGACAATTCTTATGGGCTGGTAATTTGGAGTCTTCTAAGTGGAGTCTTGTCAAGTGGGATTCTATTTGTAGGTTGAAACAAGAAGAGGGCCTTGGTCTTCGACATGCTAATCTTACTGGTCAGGCTTTGACTGCTAAGCTGTATTGGAGGTGGTGTACTTGTCAGGATCAAGATTGGGCCAGGATTATTAACTATAAATATTTGGCGAGGGGTGGAACATGCTAATGTTCCAAGAATCTGCCTCTCTAGTAAGGGATCTATGATTTGAAGTACTCTTAAAAGGGGATCCAATTTAATTAAGTAGGGGTTATTTTAGATTTGTAGCAGGGAGTCTAAGGCCCTATTTTTGTATGATTCTTGGGATGGGCACTCACCTATCTTGTCTATGTACCCACACTTACAATCCTTCTGCAACATCTTTCTTGATGCGGGGTGGTGTCATGTGGAGCATTTCAAATCAGTTGAGCATGCGAGTCAAGTGGAGGTTTATAGATGGAAAGCTTTGTTTGAGTGGCCACCAAGGGTTACTGGTGGATTGGGAGGAATTAGCTAAGATTCTTGATGGTAGAATTTGTAGTTCTCTGGGGGAGAGAGATTCCCTTACTTAGAGTCCTAATCCAAAAGGTGTGTATTCAATTGCCTCTGGATATCGTGAGTTAGATAGACATAAGTTTGGGGAGATGGACTCTCCTTGGTGGAAGTTTGTGTGGAATAAATTTTGATGGCCAAAATGTAATTACTTCCTTTAGTTGGTTTTTCAGAATTGTTGCCTCACTTGGGATAACCTGCAAAAAAGGGGTTTTCAGGGTCCTTCTTTTTGCTTCCTTTGTAATGGTAGGGAGAAGTGTCAAGCCCATTTGTTCTTTCAGTGTCCCCTAGCCCATGAAATTTGGCATCTTTGGTGGGGTGCTTGGAAATAGGCCTATGTGCATGCTTCCTCTTTGGTTGATTTTTGAAAAAGTTTGGGCAGGCCCCTGGCTAAGGCTTCTTTTTTGCAGATGGCTTGGAATATTAGTCCTTATTTTATTTTGTGGTAGCTTTGGTTGGAAAGGAATCAGAGGATTTTTCAGGGGATGAAGTTAGAGGTTCAACAGGTGTGGCAAAGAATTCTTAGTATGCTTCAGGAGACCTTAGCAGCTAAGTGTGATCTCTCTACTAAGTTAGACATTGGGGAGTTGTAGGTGGCACCAAATTTGAGTTTAGTTGTTGGAGGCTCATGCTCTTTCTAGCCCAGGAAAGGAACCATTCTAAGAGTAAGGTTCAGAGAGATGGAAGGTGGTCCCCTCCACCTCTAGGTATTTTTAAGTTTAATATAGATGGCTCTTCCAGGGGGAATCCTGGTCATGCTGGGATTGGGGGATTAGGAAGGGATAGCTCTGGTGCTATCCTTTTTTTCTTCTCTATCTATAAGGGGTAACAAACTAATAATTTATGGAGGCTCTTGCTATTCTATATTCTTTGGAAAAAGGGTGTGCTTTGGGATGGCATAGGGTTATTTGTGAGTCTAATTCCCATATTGTGATTAATCTATTGAATGAGCGGGTGGTGGTTGGTGTGCAATGGTAGTTGGCTTTAGTGGTTCGTTAGATTCTTTGGCTAAGTCACTTGATGGACTTTGTTTCTTTTGTCCATGTCCCTCAGGAATGAAACCATCTGGCTGATTGCTTGGCTAAGTGGGCTTCAGAGCAAGTGGGGGATTGGACTGTTAGTAGTTGGGACCAGTTGTCTCAAGAGGGTGTTCAAAATTTGGAAAGGTTGATCTCATACGATATGGTTGGATAGTTGAGGTCCCTGCTTGGGGCTTTGTGGTTGAGGATGTTTCCATGGTTCTAGTTTGGTTGGTTGTAGTGATTGTGTTTTTTTCTAGGCTTCTGTTGTTTCTGGGGGCAGTTACCCCTTGGTTTTGTACTTGTGGTTTCTTCATTAATAAGTCTTTACCCCTCTTTTAAAAAAAAACATATATATATATATATATATATATTGGTTCTTGATGTTGATGTTGAATCTTCATTTAATTACAAACCTTGATTTCTTCTTTATCTTATTTAAGGATTCTAATATAATTGACAACACACAATCCCAAATAATCTATATGTGTCCTAACAAGACCTTAAAATCCTCATATTAAAAACATATTTTTAAATACCATGCATCTAGTAGTATACTAGAATTTCAATGTGAAAAGGTGTGGTATTCTTGACCATATGGATATAGAACCAAAACACAAAAAACAAAACAAAAGGAAATACTTCAAAATTTTTAATTTTTAAAAACTTCCTAGACCTTCTTTATTTTTTGGTGTTTATTTTAAGGAATTCTAATATGCATCGATATTAATAGGGAACATAATACAAATGCAATGTATGTGAGGTATCTATGTAAGATATTTGAGAATTAAAACTTAATGTTTGATATAATAGTGTTAAGGTTTTTGAATTAATTATTGTAAGAGTTGGTATATCATGCTCTATACCATGTAAGATTTGGCTATGAATGTAGCCACCCAATATATAGGAGCTTCAATGAAAGCACAAGAGAGACCCAATATGAAAGAATAATTTTATTCTATCAAAGGATGCAAATAAAAAATATGTACATCAATGTGAAATTACAACGAGAAACCCCTAGTTATATAGGCCAAGGTGAGACATAGGACAACGTAAGATTATGACAAGTGTCTTAATCTTATGAGTTGAGACATAAAGATATAACTATCCTTAGTGTACCCTAAGTATGCCCTAAGTAAACTTAACTAGACAAGTGTGAATATGACCTAACATGGAATCAATGAGGTAATATACCTCGTTCACACCAACACCCCACTTAAGTGCAACTTAGGGAGAATATGAAAACATGAAAAGATGTGCCATAATGATAGGTCCTAGATATAAGGCCATGTTAGGTACCCATGTACAAAAATCTCTCACAAACAGAGAAAAGGAGAAAAACCCATAGGAAAAAACCTCTCTCCAAAGGAGAGAAAACATAAGAAAGATACTCTCCAAAGGTATGAGAATGATAAAACCCCATGTGAGAAAAAAGTCCCCCCATAAGAGAGAAGAAAAGGGACCATGTAGCCCCCCTCAATGCAGAATCTCCTGCATTAATGGTAGATGCTTGATAATGAATGTTGAAGATGATCCAAGAATGTCAAACAAAATTCCTCCCTTAGGAAGAAACATAGCCAAGGATGTATGATGTCTTCCCATTCCTAAAAGAAATATGAGGGAAGAAAGATCAAAATATGATGAGGGAGTCAATCCTAGAACACACAATAACATAGATTGCACACAAAAAAATAGAAATGTTATTTTATTGAACCGAACAACACATTACATTACAAAAACTGGAATCAAATTAGAGGATGAATCCTCAACAAGCTACAACACATTACAGCTTCCTTCATCTGGATTCTGGAACATTCTATCTTCTATTGCTTTAAATTTGCTAGGATTTCTATTTTACCTCTTTTCCCTAACTCACCACTTTCTCCCCTTTCTCTACTACCCAAAGGATACCCAAAAATGGTCATAAATAGCCCTTTTTGGTGCCTTCCAGCTAAAATTTTAAAAATTGTAACTCCCTCAAACAATAGGTCAACTTTCGGGAGCCATAACTTTTGATTTGGGTGTTAGATTGATGAACCATTTGATGTGTTGGAAATCTCATGAAGTGCTCTGTGCCCTTAGAACCCTCTTTGCCAATTACACCCATTTTTGAGGCCGTATGGAGCCTCTAAGTGCATCATATTTGACTTTGAAACTTTTTCAGGGGTTTTTAAAGAAACAAAAACTTTAATATCTTTCAGCTCACAAGTGATCTTTGGCCAATTCCTTCACCAAAGGTTATATTTTTCAATTCCAAAGCTTTGAGTAAATTTCTGCTTCCATATGTGTTTAAATGCAAAATTTCTGAAAATAACAATTTGCTATTTTTAGTAGGTTGGAAAAACTGAAGGTTTTACATCATTATTCAAGAAATTAGGTATCTTAAAATACCAAAATTGAAAAGAACAGAAAACAAAATCATCATTTTTTGGGTGATGCAAGATTGCCCTTACACTATTGGATGCTGCTACATCAGACACCCATGGTAATTTGAGAAGTGATCTTGTTTCATCTTAGATGTTCAAGGAAAACCCAAACAATCAACCTCTACCTTAGACAACTAGGAAGAATCTTTGACAAGGAATCCTTTCCACTTAACTAGACATTCTTCATATTGTTAGTGTATATAATGCATTATTGCATACACTAAGGCTTTAAGCCTACTTATGCATTCATTGACTCTTTCTCCTACAAGGTGTTAATGATAGTTAGGTGTCTTTAGAGGTATCAATCCATTTTCGACACCTCTTCCTACGTTTTTGGTAAGCAACTCGCCACCACTCCATGAGTGAGGAGTCTTATCCTCATTTCATGGAAGTCAGGTGCCTCCTGCCTATTTACGTATGCCTTGTTGATCTAATTCATGGGTTGATTTCATCTATACTTTGTGTTGTTATGTGCTTGTGATTAATCTCTCTGATCTATAGGATTCTCATATGGTATTAGAGCTACCAGAGATAGTTGTAGGCCATACTATGATCATCCCCACCTAGTGTTTGAATCACATCCAAAAATTGCAAAATCTTGGCCAATGAAAGCAGCAATCCACCTTTTGGTTCGATGAGTGTAGAAATATCAGAAATGAAGGTGATTTGTTGTGAGTGGAAGTTTTTTGTGTGAGAAGAGTAGGGTTTGAAAGTGGTAGAGACGCCCATCTAGGAGGGCATAGGAACTGCCAGTGCTATCCAAAATGGGTGATGCCCTTGTTGAAACTCCCCGTGCTATGGAAGATGGCCGACGCCCTTGCTAAATGAAACCCAACACCCTATGTCAAAAAGGGTGATGCCCATCCTAGAAAGGGCAAGGGACTAAGCCGCCACACATGACCCAGCCACCAGAACCCCAAACAAAGGGCGATGCCTTGCCAGTCGAAACAACAAATAGCAGTGACTGGAATCACTCACAGTAGCACAGTTTTGTGTTTTGAAGGAAGATTTGTACAATGACAGGTGTCAAATTCATTGCAAAGGAGAAGAATCACGTTTGAAGCCTAAGTTTGAAGGCATTAACATGCATTTGTAAGGCTCCCTGCACCTCAAGCATCACCATTTCCCCTGTTCACCCCTGGTTTTGATTTCCTCTACCATATTGTTGGGCATTTTGCCCTAATCTACCCATGCCCTAATTAGAGCTTTGTAATTTTGTTCATCCAAATTGTATTTTGTTTTTATTTTGCAAAGTTTTTTTAGTTATGCTAAAAAGCACATGCAATATTATATAAAACAAAATAGGGGGTCATTTAATATTTGGGGCAAAATTGCTTTGGGAAGGGATTAAGTGTTCTAAACCCTTGTAATAGCTAGGCATTTAAATGTATGAAGGTGAAAAAGTAAAAATTGCATATCTTGCAAATAGTAACTTGAAATTGAGTTTCATTATTTGCAAATGTGCATGATTTTTTGAGACACGTTTTTTTAGATTCAGAATTGCACTATTGTTTGAATTCCATTTTGTCTCACTTCACGCACTCAACTTATAAAGTGTCACTTTCATGTATTAATTCTGGGGGGTTATATAGGCATTTTGTAATCATTGAACTAACATAAAGTTCAAAAGGGGGTAAAATATCTAAGTCAACTAATGGGGATAATGAGTCATCCATATATCATTACCTTGGAAAATGGAAACTACAAGTCCTGGCGCAATGGTATCTTAGCACACTACTGATGGATTCGCCTATTGCCACATCTGTATGGACTTATTTTTGAACCAAGCACATATTGGCAAAAAATTGTATGGGAAAATAAGAATAATCATGTCTTAGGATTAACTGGTTTAAGTGTTATGAACCACACTCAGCGGGTTCCAATATCACACATTGAATGCCCTAGAGCTCTTTGGACCAAACTATGGGAAATGTATGGAGATCCCACTGAACCTCCATTCCCAGATGATCCCACTATAGACATACTTCTTTCCCATGATGATGTTGATGATCCTTTGTATGACGAGGATACTAAAGAGGAACTTGCATATTGGGAAAGTCTTAACTGTACTGATGACACAGAGACATACCCACTTGCATCTCCTCTCTCTACACCTCCTACATTGGAAAATATTCTGCCACCTCCTACTATTGCTTCATCAGATTCCAGAGTCACTTCTTTGAAGGCTTCCAATGCTTCTTTGTAACAGGACATTAGTCTTCCTAGCATTGTTGATTGGGATAGATTTCTACTTGACATCACTTGTTTGTTTGTAGAGTCTTGCATTACTGACATGGAAGCACATATTGAGGACATTTGTCTTCTCTTTGATGATAGTTTCGATGAAACTGCATCTCTATTGTCTTCTTCAAATATTCATGCTCTACATCGTCCTAAAGATGGTTCTAGATCATCATCATCCTCCTCTATTGGCCATGCACCTGATTTGATTTTGGTATCCTTCGACATTGACATGGGGACACCTGAGAACTCTTTGAAGACATCGACATGGGCATCATCATCCTTGGATCAGCTTTAGTATGATTCAAGACCATACATACATCTTCTCGCATGGGAAGATAGCTTGCATCTTCAGGTGGTTTTATTTCTTCCCAAGGGAAGGAACATTGTTTGGCATTCTTGGATCTACATTTGCATCCTTCGTCAACTATCCAGCCTCACTACAGCAGGACATGTATTATGGGGGTGTCTCATAGACCTTCTTTCTTTTTCTCTTCTATGGGGGGAATCCTTTATTGTACTTAGTGAAAGAAGTAGTACTTCTCCACCTGTATAATTTTCTCTTTTTGGAGGATATTTTTTCCCACTGGGTTTTCTATCTTACTCTGGTTTTTGAGAGATTGCTTTGTACATGGGTACCTCACCAGACTAGTAGCTAGGACCCATTTCTTTTGTCCCCACCTATGTTATGCTTAAGGGGGGGTGTTAGTGTATATATTGCATTATTGTATACACTGAGGCTTTAAGCCTACTTAGTTGTTCATTGACTCTTTCTCCTTTGAGGTGTCAATGATAGTTAGGTGTCTTTAGAGGTGTCAATCCATTTTCAATACCTCTTCCTACATTTTTTGTAGGGAACTTGTCACCACTCCATGAGTGAGGAGTCTTATCCTCATTTCATGGAAGTTGAGTGCCTCCTTCTATCTATGTATGTATGCCTTGTTGAACTAATTCATGGGTTGATTTCATCTATACTTTGTGTTGTTATGTGCTTGTGATTAATCTCTCTAATCTATAGGATTCTCATACATATTGCCTATTCTAAGTACTTCTTCCCACACGACTATCTAGGATTTCTTCTATCTCCTCCTTTGAAGTAGATGCTGGGATACTCCATTGTTCTTCTCTTGGTCCATCCTCTATGCCACCTTCATGATACTCTGTTAAATCAGCAATGTTGAACATAGGGGAAATGTTGATTCCACTCGGTATCTCTACCTCATATGCATTTCCTGAATCATGCTTCTTTAGGATCCTACATGGTCCAAATTTCTTCATCTTCAACTTATTATATGTCCCCATTGGGAACCTTTCTTTCCTTAGGTGAACTATGACTTCATCACCAATATTGAATTGCCTAAACTTTCACATTTGATCTACCTTATCCTTGTACTGAGAATACATTTTATTAATGTGCTATCATACCTCTTCATGCAAGATCTTCGAGTGCTCTGCAAAGTCTTTAGCCTTGGCACTACTCTTCTCTCATCTATCTATCTTTCTCAGCTTAGAAGCATTTCTAAAACTACTCCCTCTACAATTTGGAATGGGGAATTACCAGTAGTCATGTTGATAGAATTGTTATATGCAAACTCCACCTGTGGTAATATCAAATCCCATCCCTTGGGCTTATCTCCTACTAGGCATGTCAACAGGTTGCCTAAACTTTGATCCACTACCTCTATCTGTCCATCAGTCTGTGGATGATGTGTAGAACTAAACTTCAACTCAGTCTTGAACTTCTTCCATAAGGTCCTTAGAATTACCCAACAAATTTGGTATCTCTATCTAAAACTATACTCATTGGTAGACCATGTAGTCTAACCACCTCTCTAAGAAACAACTCTGTAATGTAAACAACATCATTGGTTTTCTGACAAGGAATGAAATGTGTCATCTTTGAAAATTTGTCAACCACCACAAATATTGAATCATGCCCTCTTTGTGTCCTCGATAAACCAAGAACAAAGTCCATGTTGATATCCTCCCATGGCCCCTTTGGTACAGGTAATGGCTGATATAACCCAATATTATGACTCACTTCTTTGGCCATTAGAATACTCTAGAACTTTGAACAAATTTCTTCACATCCTGGTGCAACTATGGCTAGTAATAATTCTCACTAACAAGAGAAATGGTCTTATCTCAACCAAAATGTCTTGCCAACCCTCCACTATGCTTCTTAATCATGTTCTCTCTCATGGAACTCCTCAGAATGCACAACTGACTTCCTATGAACAACATATCATCTTGATTTATGTAATCCAACCATCTCATCCTATCCATGCTAATAGGCTTCAAACAAGCTTTATAGGCCTCTGTAAAGTCTGGATCTTTAGGGTACAAATTATTGAGTTCATTGAACCCAACAACCTATTTAACACAATAGGGTGCTGAGAAGGGGGGTGAATCAACACACACAAAAACTTTTAACAAACATCTGCAAATAAAACTAAATAACTTGGAGAATAGAAAGGAAATCATACAATTCAAGAGTCAACACATCACATCAGTATTTTTACGTGAAAAACCCTAAAATAGGGAAAAACCATGGTGAGGATTAGCTCACAATAAATTATGCTCACTGAAAAAATTTTACAACATTATTTTAGGGCTACAACCCAAGGAAGCTACTACTTCGTAAGTATTCTTTTCACTACAAAAGGATTTAGAAAGATAGTGATGTAGAGGCAAATTGGATACAAGAAGATGGACAAACAAGACAAGGTTCTATTCACCCCAAAAGCCCAAAAACAAGGATCTTCATGGAAAAGTGGGAATAGCAGAAAGGAACTCTTGGTTCTTTATGGAAAGATTGATTTGGGATGCTAGAGGACTCACTCCATCCATTGGTTAAGGCAGATCACCCACGGGACCAACACTTCCTTCACAAACCTCAAAAATGGCTAGTAGCCCTAAAAATAGAGAACACCCCTGATATCTTCATACACAGACCTTCAAGAACAAAACTCAGACAATTAAAAGATACCCATTATGCTTCCCCACAACATACTCAAGGATGGGTTTGGGTTGTTTTGGAAAGTATACCCTAACCAATAACCCTCCTAGTGGTTTTAAGCCCTAATTAGGCCTCATTTGTGAAGCAAATACCCTCAAATGGTGTCTTGTAACTCCCTTGACCACTTAGACATGTCAAATGCATCCCAAATCCATAGAATTCAACATTCATTTGCTATTAGAATTGACTATTCTCAAATTCCCTACTGCTGTTGCTTCATACAAGCTTCCTAGCACATGGTTTTGCTAGGGTTTTCATAAAAATTGCCTCAAAACACCTCTCCTGCCCAAGATCTTGTAAAAAACCTTGAAAATAGTATCATCACAATCCATTCCACTAACCTATGGAGCCTTACATCAGTGGAATGGTGGTGGGAGTATGAATTTCAACCAAAACCTAAGTTAGGGCTTTACCAAACCAACTTTAGAGAAATCTTTACAACTTCCTTCTATATGAGTTTCAAAGCTCCAAACCAATCTCAAAATAAATCTAACATCTCAATCTAGTTTAACAACTTATGCAAGGAAGAAACATACCCTGTACCTCTGCACAGTATGGACTGTTGTAATGAACAAGTTCAGAAAATAATCACCACAAAAGCAGTTCGAGGAAAATGTGAATATCTTTCCTTATATCTACTGTCAAGACCTCAAACCAGATTTGTTTGGAAGCTAACTTATCCTTCTACACATGTCATAGAATTAGAGATCGTGACTGTTCCGTACAAGAGTACAGTACGGCCTGCTACAGTGAATGAAACAGGAAAAGGTAGAAAAACTGATGTTTTTGTTATTTTCTTCAATCAAAAATGTCTCTCTCTCATACAATGATCACATTCAAGGTGTATTAAACTTGTTCACACCTTCAATAACTCCTTGAAAGAAGTTTTGGTTCAATGGGAAGGTTTACAACCACCTCTTCCCATCGAACTTCCTTGACAGTTTTTGAACCTACAACTTACCTACAACTATATACCAGTTTATTTACATAACCATCAGTGTTTAGGAATCTTCAAACACTTTTACAATATGATTAGGCCTTGAACAAGTTATTAGGTTCCTTGACATGCCTTTAGACTCCTTGACATGCATTAACAAGGCTTACAAACATGAGGACTTACATGACTGCCTTTTATGGCTTTATGACAACAATTTCTAGACATTTGAACATAGTCCTTGTTACAACATGGCATCATGATTACATCATAAGGAATGGTCTTCATAACCTTATTGGATCAACAAAAATGAACATAAAACAAAACATGAAGTTGAGTTCCTCATGGAGGCCACCTTGTGTTAGGTACTCCTGCACCATACACCCCACCTAGAAAAGAACTCATGCCACATGAGTTGAGTCTTTGTCTTGCTCCACTTTTATCCTTTGCTACCTCATGTCTTCCCCATGATCTCTAGAATGCAACTTGCTTCCATGGAATAAAAAACTCATGCCTAGTATTGTAGGCTCTACTCACACCTTGCCATGAGTGAGTGCTTGCAACCAAACTTGGATGTTGCATGCCATGATTGTTTACTGTCATATCTGCCATAACACCTACAGTCAAAACCTTGGTTGGTCCTTCTTGTACTACTGCTATGGCAGAATGTGATGGTCTTTCAACACTTATTAGCTCTAGAGGACAAACAATGATCCCTATTATGAGAACATCTCCTTCTCTCCAACCACCTTGTGGCTGTTATAGACTTGCTCCTTGACCTTCTGCTGATCCATCACCAATTGATCTCCATTATTCAAAACTGAAACCACCTTCAAACTTTGGTCTTTGACAACCCCACTCCTTGAGGTATCCTCAACTTTCCTTGTCTCTTCTTCATTGATCTTTACAAACTCTTTCTTACCCACCAAAATGACCTTGGCTGCCTTCTTTGCTTCAACATCCTCCTACAATGGTGTCATAAAAAAAGTCTTCCCATCCTTCTTGATGGTGTATGTGTTAGCACATCCATCATATAATGATTGTCTATCAAATTGCCATGGCCTACCTAAAAGTAGGTGACAACATTCAATGGGCAAAATGTCACATAAAATTCTATCCTTATATTCTCCAATCTGAAAATCAACATATGCTTGTTCATCTACCAAAAGTGATTGACTATCACTTACCCAAGATGCATTGTAAGGAGTTTGATGAGGAATCCTTTCTATGTTCAATTGATCCACCATTTCCCTAGACACCATATTATCTGTTGAACTAAAATCTATTACTACCTTGCATATTTTACCTTTGCTTTTGCAATTGGTCCTGAAAAGTGCTCTCCTTTGTTTCATCTCCTTGGATGTCTTCAAGAGTGTTCTCCTTAGCATCAATGCTTCTCCATCTTGAACTGGGGCTGCACTCCCAATTGGAGAGTTGACACTTTCATCTACCTCCTCTTCTTGCACATATTGAACCCTCTTTTCATTCCTCCTTTCACTATCACTGGATGTAGAACTTTGTTTCATTGGACACTTGTATGCTATATGACCAATCTCATTGCAATGATAACATCTCCCAGTGAAAACATTAGAACCTCTACCTCCACCTCTTGTGCCTCTAAATCCCCCTCTAAAATCAGAAACTTGGCCCTTGCCTTTGCTTGTGTCTCCTTGGTCTTCTTGGGACTATTTTTTGTCTTCAAAATTGTCCCTACCTCTGAAATTTCTGCCACCTCTTCCTCTACTTTGCTGCTCACCTTTCCTCTTCAACTTCTCTTCAGCCCTTAATGCTACTTGAAAGCATTTCTCCATGGTTTCAGGGGTCAATAAACTGATTTCATCTTGGATATTGAACCTCAAACCATTTAGATACCTTGCCACCTTAGAATTTTCATCCTCCATGTACCCACAATGAAGAGTGTATTTGTGAAACTCCTCGGTGTAAGTAACCACATCCAAATCTCTTTGTTTGAGATTTTGCATCCTCTTGTAGATCTGCACCTCATAGTCTGATGGAAGGAATTGGGACTTGATCCTCTCCAACATTCTGCTCCATGAAGAGATCATGCTCTTCCCATTCTTTACCCTCTCACCTTGGGTGTAATTCCACCATGTAAGGGCTGTTGCAAGTATGAGGTTAACCCATGTTGTCATTGATGTCGACATACTCATATTGCATTGGTAAGAAGGATTGGATGAGCTGTGTACTGAGGATATTGAGTAAATTAGCCTCAATCAGGAACAGTGAAGAACAGTGATGAGAAGAAGGCAAATGTACTCAATAGGTTGAGGATCAGAGGATGCAGATTAAAGGGTTTGTAGATATGAGTCTTGAGATGATCCAGTTAAGATTTCAGAGGTCCGCATGAAGATATGAAAAGTTGTGATCGGTCAAGTAGAACCGGTTCCGGGAGATGCTCCGGAGTGACAGATTGTTACAAAAAGGTCCGGTGAGATCCAGAGGTGCATTGTCAGGCTCTGCGGATTGGAAGGAGTGTTTGGGATGTCCTTGTGATGTTTCATCGCAGTTTGTACAAAGTTTGGAGGTCTGGAAGAAATTGTTTCAGTTTGACAGTCGCGACAGACTGTGTTCTTGAAGTTTCAGATGAAGAGGAGAAGAGATTCCAGTGAGTAGAGGAAGTGCGGATGTACCTGGTCATTTAAGCAAGCTTGTGTTGTTGGTCTGCATTAGTATTAGAGCCCAAAATTGAAGATATTCTTCCAGATGAAGATATTCTTGTTCAGACTGGCCGACCGGATGAGTTATCCATCTTGCGAATGTTCTTATGGATGATTGCTGACTTGCGAATGTTCTTGTGAATGATTGCTGACTTAGATGATTGTTCCTAAGTCGATGCCTTGTATAAATAAAGGTTTGTGAGTTCATTTCAAAGTATGTCATGGAGTGGATGAGTGTGGTATAGCGAAAGAGTGAAGGGCAGAGCAGAAGTATCTCAGGCTTAAATGGAACTAATCCAGACATGGTAAAGATGTCAATCTCCAGTTCAAGTTTGTGATTCTTATCACTTTGTAGATAGTGTGTCTCTTGTAGGTAGTGTGCCTCTTTGTGAGCAGTGTGCCCGGGCAGTGAGCCCTAATTGGCATGTGCCATTCATTTTTCTTATTCTTCTAACAGAGAATAATCCTTAGGTTAATCACCCTGTGGTTTTTCCCTTAACTGGGTTTTCCACATCAAAATCTTGGTGTCCAATGTGTCGATGTTTATTTGCTCTTGTGTTTATGCATTATGCTTTCATGAATGGTTAACTGATATGCTATTAACTAACAAAGAAGAATCAAGTGTTTGAAGAAGAAGCAAGTTTTGTACAACTGATTCACCCCCCCTCTCAGTTGTGTGCCCTAGATCTAACAATTGGTATCAGAGCCAAGTTCCTCTAAAAAGAGCTTAACCGCTTGAGGAGATCCAGGATGTCATCATACAAGAAGGATAGTCTGAAGTTCGATGGAACCAACTTCACTCTCTGGAAAGGTCACATGAAATGTCACTTGGAGTGTATGGGAAAAGCATACTTGGCCATGGTCTCAAAACCATATGTACCTCCACAGGATGCTCTGACAACTCTAAATGAAATCACAGATGCTGAAAATAATTTGTGGACCAAAGAAGCTCTTCTAAGCACATTGAATGATTCAAAGCTCTCACGTGTCATTGACCTACCAACTGCATATGAAATCTAGGTTAAACTGGAACTTCTGCATGAAAGAGATGAGTTTGTTAAGGGTGCAAGGTTGCAAAGTCTCAAAGGAAAATTTGAAAGATTGAAGATGAGAGAAGATGAAAATATCACTACTTTTATGCCAAGAGTAAATGAGTTGGTGTGTGGAATCAGGAATGCTGGTGGAGTTCTGGATGAAAATGAGATTGTTTGCAAAATTCTCAGATCCCTTCCTGTTGCCTACAAGATCAAGGTTGCTGCCGTTGATGAATTCAGAGCCCATGCAACTATCACAAGAGAACAATTGGCTGGCAAACTGGCTGCATTTGAAATGACTGAGTTTGGAGATGATCCGCCCAAGACTGAATCTGCATTCAAAGCCAGTACCTATGTGAAAGGCAAACAAAGATTTGATCTGGGAGAAAACTCTTCAAGGAAGCTGTCATGGTATGATCAAGCAAGGAAAGACATGGAAGAAGAAGAAGCAGAAACAGCTCATCTTGAAGCCCTCATTGCAAAGAGATTGCCAAGAGGATCTGATAAGTATGAAGGAAAATTACCCTTTAAGTACTTCAATTGCAATAAGATTGGTCATTTTGCTTCTAGATGTCCAGAAAGATCTGCAAGGTCAAATACTAACAGACAAAGGTTCCAAAAGTACTGTTATTATGTTCATGAAGAAGATGATAATGAAGGAGCAACAGATGATGAATTAGAACTAGGAAGCAAATCCAGAAATGAATGGGTGTTTATTGCCATCAAGGAAGAAGAACCAATACCCTTTGAATCTATCAATCAGAAGGTTGTAGAAAGAGCTTTAGCTGCCCAAGTTGAAGAAAAGGATGATTGGGTTATTGACAGTGGATGCTCCCACCACATGACAGGTGACAAGAACAAGTTCTTAGATTTGGAAAGGTATGAAGGAGGAATGGTAAAGTTTGGTGACAATTCTGCAGTTAGAATCAGAGGTAGGGGAACTATTTCTTTTGATGGAAAGAGCAAAACTGGTAATGTACTGTATGTTGAAGGATTGAAGCACAATCTTCTCAGTGTTGGACAGTTAGTGGACAAAGGTTATGATCTCCGATTCAAAAATGGAAGATGCAGGATCTTTGAAAGCTCTGGAACTGAGATTGCGTCCGGTACTCAAACAAAAGGTAACATCTTCCATCTGGTTGGTTCAAATAAAAGTTGTCTATTTGCTCAAGTTGATAAGAGTTAGTTATGGCATAGAAGGATGTGTCATGTAAATTTTGATAACATCATCAAGATAAGCAATATTCAGGCTGTAAGAGATCTTCCAAAATTGGTGAAACCTACAAATAGTTTATGCAAAGAATGTCAGCTAGGAAAACAGAGCAGAGTCTCATTCAAAAGAAAAGATCAGTCCTCTACTGGATTATTGGAATTAGTTCATACTGATCTATGTGGTCCGACAAGAATCAAGAGTATGCAAGGTGATAGATATTTCATGTTATTGATTGATGATCATTCCCGAATGATGTGGGTTACCTTTCTGAAAGAGAAATCAGAAGCCTTTGAGAAGTTCAAAATCTTCAAGGCTATGGTAGAGAATCAAACCGGATTGAAACTGAAGTGTCTAAGGTCTGATAGAGGTGGTGAATTCACATCTGGTGAATTCATAGACTTTTGTGAGAAGCATGGCATAAAGAGACAGTTGTCTGCCCCTAGGACTCCACAGTAGAATGGAGTAGTTGAGAGAAAGAACCGGACCATCCAGGAAGCTTCCAAGACAATGATGATGGAAGCAAATGTTCCTTAGATGTTTTGGAGAGAAGCTGTCAGCACTGCAGTCTACACACTCAAGCGAGTTCAAATCAGAAGCAATACTGGTAAGACTCCTTATGAACTTTGGTTTGGTATAACTCCTACTGTGAGATATTTTAGAGTATTTGGTAGCAAGTGTTACATCAAAAGAGATGAAGATCTAGGAAAGTTTGATGCTAGAAGTGATGAAGGAATTTTCTTGGGTACTCCACTCAAAGCAAAGAATACCAGTGTTACAATAAGAGATTGAGAAAGATGATAGAAAGTACAAATGTGAAGGTTGATGAAGGAATTGAGAAGCCCTCAAGGTTTTATGAATATGATGAAGATGATCAGGATGGTGTTCTAGTTCAAGGAACTCAATCCCTTCCTGAAAGTCAGGTTCAGACTGATCCAGTAAATCAGGAAGAAGAGGTTTGTCTGAATGAACCTGATCAGGAAACAATAGTGCAGGAGACTCCCAAAGTTCCAAGGTATGTAACTCTAAATCATTCTGAAGATCAGATCATAGGTGACAAAAGCAAAGGGGTACAAACAAGGAGGAGAATTGCTCAAAATTCAAATGAATACTGTCTGATTTCCAAGATTGAACCTAAGACAATAAATGAAGCTTGCAATGATGAAAACTGGACCAAAGCAATGGAGGAAGAGTTGATGCAAATTGAGAAAAATCACACTTGGGATCTTGTTCCCAGACCTAGAAACAAGAATGTGATTGGAACAAAATGGCTCTTCCAGAACAAACTAAATGAGGTTGCTGAAGTAATCAGAAATAAAGCCAGATTGGTCTCCAAAGGCTACTCTCAAATAGAAGGAATTGATTTTGAAGAAACCTTTGCTCTGGTAGCAAGAATTGAAGCAGTCAGATTATTTCTTGCATATGCTACCTTCAAAGACTTCAAAGTATATCAGATGGATGTCAAGTCTGCCTTCCTAAATGGTGATTTGGAAGAAGTATACATTGAACAACCGGATGGATTTCAATTATCTGATCATGATGATATGGTCTGCAAGTTGAAGAAAGCACTGTATGGATTGAAGCAAGCCCCAAGAGCATGGTATGAAAGGTTGGATAAGCATCTTGTGCAGATTGGTTTCAACAAAGGTACTGTCGATAGTAATCTATATTTCCAAATAGATAATGAAAACATCCTGATTGTTGAAGTATTTGTTGATGATATCATTTTTGGAGGAAGAGATAGTTTGTGTAAAACCTTTGCAAATCAAATGAAAAGTGAGTTTGAAATGTCAATGCTTGGTGAAATGAATTTCTTCTTGGGTCTGCAAATTACTCAGACAAAGAAAGGTATCTTTATCTCTCAGACCAAATATGTGAAAGAATTGTTGAGGAAATTTGGAATGGAAGATTCAAAGCCAATGAACACTCCTATGGCAACCGGATGTAAGTTGAGCAAAGATGATGACTCTCCTAAGACAGATTAGACCAAGTACAAATCAATGATTGGAGGATTATTGTATCTCACTCAGACTAGACCAGATATAATGCAAGTTGTTGGTCTTGTGGCAAGATTTCAGGCTGACCCTAGAGAATCTCATGTTATGGCAATCAAGAGGATTTTTAGATATCTAAAGGGGACAATTGAGTATGGCCTATGGTATCCTAGAGATCAGGATTTCTCTCTTCATGCATATACAGATGCAGATTGGGTAGGAGATGTGGATGACCGGAAGAGCACTAGTGGTGGAGCATTCTTCTTGGGAAAGAGATTGGTTTCTTGGCTAAGCAAGAAATAAGAGGCAATATCTCTATCTACAACTGAAGTAGAATATATTGCAGCAGCAGGTAGTTGCACTCAAATCTTATGGATGAAGTAGATGTTAAGAGACATGAAAGTAGAATATTAGGAGCCGATCACAATTTTCTGTGATAATTCAAGTGCAATAAATATTTCCACAAATCCGATGTTGCATTCTAAGACCAAGCACATATCTATCAAGTTTCACTTTCTGAGAGAACAAGTGAACAAGGGTGAAGTCAGATTGAAGTATGTGCCCTCCAAGGATCAGCTTGCAGATATTTTTACTAAACCTCTTCCCAAAGACTCTTTTGAGTATCTCAGGGAGAAGTTAGGGGTCATGGCCCCTCCGGTGATGAACTAGGATGCACTGATGTGCATCAGTCCGGTGGATATCACAGTCATATCTTGTGATTTGGATTGATGATGGGGAGCTACTACTAAGAGGGAGTAGCTAGTATGATTATGATATGTTTCAAGTGCAAGTATGAGCCCTTTGCCATTGATGTCAAAGGGGGAGAGAAGACATGTGAAAAACAAGTGGTTGATGATCAAAGGGGGAGCAGTAAAGGGAGAGAAGACATGTGAAAAAAAAGTGGTTGATGATCAAAGGGGGAGAAGTAAAGGAAGAGAAGACATGTGAAGAGTTGTTGCGGATAGAGGGAGCTGTGACAGAAAAGAGAAGTTCTTGTCTTGATGGTTTTTCACATATGTTGCCATCAATGACAAAGGGGGAGATTGTTGCAAGTATGAGATTAACCCGTGTTGTCATTGATGTCAACATACTCATATTGCATTGGTAAGAAGGATTGGATGAGTTGTGTACTGAGGATATTGAGTAAATTAGCCTCAATTAGGAACAATGAAGAATAGTGATGAGAAGAAGGCAAATGTACTTAATAAGTTGAGGATCAAAGGATGCGGATTAA
The DNA here is from genome assembly GCA_027924645.1 of Cunninghamia lanceolata. Lineage (NCBI taxonomy): Eukaryota > Viridiplantae > Streptophyta > Pinopsida > Cupressales > Cupressaceae > Cunninghamia > Cunninghamia lanceolata. The sequence continues at coordinate 59,048 of BSBN01001716.1, forward strand.
AGGGTTTGTAGATATGAGTCTTGAGATGATCTAGTTAAGATTTCAGAGGTCCACATGAAGATATGAAAAAGTTGTGATCGGTCAAGTAGAACCGGTTCTGGGAGATGCTCTAGAGTGACAAAGTGTTCCAAAAAGGTCCGGTGAGATCCAGAGGTGCATTGTCAGACTCCGCAGATTGGAAGGAGTGTTTGGGATGTCCTTGTGATGTTTCATCTCGGTTTGTACAAATTTTGGAGGTCTGGAAGAACCTATTTCAGTTTGATAGTCGCGACAGACTGTGTTCTTGAAGTTCCGGATGAAGAGGAGAAGAGATTCCAGTGAGTAGAGGAAGTGTAGATGTACCTGGTCCTTCAGGCAAGCTTGTGAAGGTTCTTGGATCATGTTGAGGTTGTATTGTTAGTCCGCATCAGTATTAGAGCCCAAAATTGAAGATATTCTTCTGGATGAAGATATTCTTGTTCAGACTGGCTGACCGGATGAGTTATCCATCTTGCGAATGTTCTTATGGATGATTGCCGACTTGCAAATGTTCTTGTGAATGATTGCCGACTTAGATGATTGTTCCTAAGTCGATGCCTTGTATAAATAAAGGTTTGTGAGTTCATTTCAAAGTATGTCATGGAGCAGATGAGTGTGGTATAGCAAAAGAGCGAAGGGCAGAGTAGAAGTATCTCAGGCTTAAATGGAACTGATCCAGACATGGTAAAGATGTCAATCTCCAGTTCAAGTTTGTGATTCTTATCACTTTGTAGATAGTGTGTCTCTTGTAGGCAGTGTGCTTGGGTAGTGAGCCCTAATTGGCATGTGCCATTCATTTTTCTTATTCTTCTAACAGAGAATAATCCTTGGGTTAATCACCCTGTGGTTTTTCCCTTAATCAGGTTTTCCACGTCAAAATCTTGGTGTCTAATGTGTTGATGTTTATTTGCTCTTGTGTTTGTGCATTATGCTTTCATGAATGGTTAACTGATATGCTATTAACTAATAAAGAAGAATCAAGTGTTTGAAGAAGAAGCAAGTTTTGTACAACTGATTCACCCCCCCTCTCTCAGTTGTGTGCCCTAGATCTAACAAGGGCAACACCTTTGAGTTTAGTTTTTGCAAACTTAACCCTCTTACTTTCAGGAACTTCTGTGTATTCAAAGTAGTTGTTTAGAGCCTCAATTGACTCCATAACTTCATTAGAATTCATCTTCCCACTAAACATGGGAATCTCCATCCTAGCCTCTAAAGAATCCTTGCCAATTGCCTTGATGGATTCAAGGAAATGCCTTTGATCAGCCAGTACCTCTACCTCTTCTTGCTCTTCTTCTTCTTCCTCTTTCTCTTCCTCTTCATCTGAACCTTCATCTATCCTCTTCCCTATCCTCAATGCCTTCATCTCTGCTTGGAGTGCTTCCTTGACTCCACTTTTGATCTTCTCTTCCATCTCCTTGAACTTCTTGACCACTTCGGTGGTCATCCCCTTTAGAGGCATATTGCTAACCTCTCCTTCACTCTCCTCTACTAACATATACCAAGCCTTATACCACCAACAATAGAACCTTTTATGGCCCTGATACCACTATGATATAGAGGCAAATTGGATACAAGAAGATGGACAAACAAGACAAGGTTCTATTCACCCCAAAAGCCCAAAAACAAGGATATTCATGGAAAAGTGGGAACAGTAGAAAGGAACTCTTGGTTCTTCATGGAAAGATTGATTTGGGATGCTAGAGGACTCACTCCATCCATTGGTTAAGGCAGATCACCCACGGGACCAACACTTCCTTCACAAACCTCAAAAATGGCTAGTAGCCCTAAAAATAGAGAACAACCCTAATATCTTCTTACATAGACCTTCAAGAATAAACTTAGACAATTAAAAGATACCCATTATGCTTCCCCACAACATACTCAAGGATGGGTTTGGGTTGTTTTGGAAAGTATACCCTAACCAATAACCCTCCTAGTGGTTTTAAGCCCTAATTAGGCCTCATTTGTGAAGCAAATACCCTCAAATGGTGTATTGTAACTCCATTGACCACTTAGACATGTCAAATGCATCCCAAATCCATAGAATTCAACATTCATTTGCTGTTAGAATTGACTATTCTCAAATTCCCTACTGCTGTTGCTTCATACAAGTTTCATAGCACACGGTTTTGCTAGGGTTTTCACAAAAACTGCCTCAAAACACCTCTCCTACCCAAGCTCTTGCAAAACACCATGAAAATAGCATCATCACAATCCATTCCACTGACCTATGGAGCCTTACATCAGTGGAATGGTGGTGGGCGTATGAATTTCAACCAAAACCTAAGTTAGGGCTTTACCAAACCAACTTTAGAGAAATCTTTACAACTTCCTTATATATGAGTTTCAAATCTCCAAACCAATCTCAAAAGAAATCTAACATCTCAATCTAGTTTATCAACTTATGCAAGGAAGAAACCAACCCCGTACCTCTGCACAGTATGGACTATTGCAATGAACAAGTTCAGAAAATAGTCACCACAAAGGCAGTTCAAGGAAAATGTGAATATCTTTCCTTATATCTACTATCAAGACCTCAAACCAACTTTGTTTGGAAGCTAACTCATCCTTCTACACATGTCATAGAATTAGAGACCATGGCTATTCCATACAAGAGTACAGTACGGCCTGCTACAGCGAATAAAACAGGAAAAGGTAGAAAAACTGATGTTTTTGTTATTTTCTTCAATCAAAAATGTCTCTCTCTCATACAATGATCACATTCAAGGTGTCTTAAACTTGTTCACACCTTCAATAACTCCTTGAAATTAGTTTTTGTTCAATGGGAAGGTTTACAACCACCTCTTCCCATCGAACTTCCTTGACAGTTTTTGAACCTACAACTTACCTACAACTGTATACCAGTTTGTTTACATAACTATCAGTGTTTAGGAATCTTCAAACACTTTTACAATATGATTAGGCCTTGAACAAGTTATTAGGTTCCTTGACATTCCTTTAGACTCCTTCACATGCCTTAACAAGGCTTACAAACATGAGGACTTACATGACTGTCTTTTATGGCTTTATGACAACAATTTCTAGACATTTGGACATAGTCCTTGTTACAACATGACATCATGATTACATCATAAGGAATGGTCTTCATGACCTTATTGGATCAACAATAATGAACATAAAACAAAACATGAAGTTGAGTGCCTGATGGAGGCCACCTTGTGTTAGGTGCTCCTGCACTAGTTAGTGATTATATGGACTATTGTAGAATAAACATCTAATTCATGTTGATAATATAGTCTTCTATTTCTACTCAAACCATGCTTTCAAACTGATTCTACACACTTCATATCTTGCATTCTACTTTGCTTCTTCACATCCACACTACTACTTCACAAATGAATTTGATCTGCTATAAATATCCTCTATAACACTTCAAAATATTGATTAGGTCGACATCTAAAACAACATTGGATGAAACATGTAACTCTTCACAAGTTGGCCTTAATACATACAATATGATGGAAAAACTTTTTGTGGACCTTAAGACTTCATGAAGGGGATCAAGACACATGTTTCCTTACCTTCCAGAGTTAAGGAAACTAATTAGAATCCTCCACACAAATCAAATACTTAATGAGTCAGCTCAAACTACTCAGGATTGCTAACTGTCTATCTTCATACTGCCAGGGAGAAGCCAAAAACTCTATGCAGACCAAGAATTCAATCATACATGAACTCAACATCATTCATACACCTTATTGAAGAAGTATCATATAAAACTATACATTTGCAAAATATGAAACATGATTATCTATGGGAAACACAGCATTCCAGACCACATGTGATACTTCACATCTCAAGATATGATGTTGTGGTGTAATACAAGACTTGAAACCTTTTGGGAATGAGCTTAAACATCATTATATGTTCCTTATTATATCCACACACATTTTTCTAACAATTCTGGAGGAATTCAAGAGTTTGACATGAATAGCCAGGAGTCTGGAGAATAGTTATACAAAATCTTTACTTGCAGACATAATTGCTTGATGTGGTATTGGAAAATGGAATTTGTCTGCATGTCGATCATACCTGAGATATTATGAACTATGTAGAACCTCCACACAAACTTTTATGATTTATCTTCATGCATTTCATCTTCTGCAAATACTTAACCATATGTACTTGGCTTCTGGAACAATCTGTATTGCCTTTGTCACTTTATTTCTAACCTTGCGAACCATTAGTTTTGGGATAAGTTGCCATTAACTTGCAATCCTAACCAATTCATGTGTCTCCAAAGTTCTTGGAATGTGTTCCCCAACACATAAATACTTTGAGTGATTAATTATTTATTAATTATATCACTTTGACTTATTTCAATCAATTCCTAATTGATAGGATCAAACTTGGGTGCCCACTTTTGGGGTGGGGGCCATGAAGACTTTGTTGACTTCTCCTAAGCCTATTTTGAGAGTTTGATAACTCCTAGTGAATGGGAGTTAAACTTGGGCATCCCCTTTTGATGGGGACTTATATTTAGACTTGGAGTTGTCCTTTTTTATGTAGATGAGTCGATAATGTTGAGACACCTTGCATGGATATAATGTTGAAGTTAACTAAAGTGTTAGAGATGCATGAATTGGATATTGCTTACATGAGTTCATAAAATCATGCATGGACTTGCATGTCACTTGCATGTACTTGCATGTTGTTGCATGTTACTTGCATGTACTTACATGTTGTTGCATGTTACTTGCATGTGCTTGCATGTTGTTGCATGTTGCTTCTATGGACTTGCATGTTGTTGCATGTTGCTTCTATGGACTTGCATGTTGTTGCATGTTGTTGGATGTCACTTGCATGTTGTTTCATGTCACTTGCTTGTGCTTGCATGTTCTTGCATGTCACTTATATGATCTTGCATGTTGTTGCATGTCAATTTTGAGAGGTTGCTTGTAGAACAATCCAACTCTAGAAACTTCCAGGATGGTAAATTTTAGTGTTTCAGATAAAGGGTATCAGTTGCATGTTGAATCAGGTGTTTGCATGTCACTTTCATGTACAAAACAAGGTAATTCAGAATAACTTTGGGGACATCAATCTTGCATGTTGCTTGCATGAGATTGGTGTGTGTTGATCACTTTAGTTAACAGAAAGAGATTGGGCAAACTTGGATGCCCAATTTGAGGACTTTCTTTTGTTTCTTTTATTTGGAATTGTATTTGATGTTGGCTAAGTTTACTTGGGCAAAATTGGACGCCCACATCCAGGACATGCAGTTAACCAGAAGTCACCTTAAAGAATTGTCTAAGTTTAGTATAGCAGGAACAGTGAACAGGGTCTAGTGCAGTGGTTTGCATTCCTCCGCAGATAAGTATTCTATTATGTAGTTTTAAGGTGTTGTAAACACTTGTATTAAGTGTCTTATTCCAGAGTTAGGAGATCTGAAGTCCACTAGAAGGTTAGCTACAAACTGCTAAGTATTGACATAGTGCTTGATAGAGTTTGACAGAGACAAAGTCTGAGTTTTGATGGTCCGCATTTCTCCGCAAGATGATATCATGACTTGTAGTTCTAAGGGTAATATTGGGAATGTATAAAGAGTCCTTGATATGATTTTGAAGGTGTTATGAGATCCTCAGTAAAAGTTGTAAGTCAGCAGATGAAGTTGTTAAGCATGCTCTTAAGGAAGAAGCTGACAAGTATATTAATTATTTTGCAGAGAAGAGTTAATGTTTAGAGGATCTATGTAAGTAATTAAATGATTAGAGATGACCTATATGAACATGTTTGGTAGAATATTTGGGTCTGCATGACACATAATGCATTGGATTGAGCGACAAGGTACATCTTTCTATGTACACATTTCACTTCTTGGATGCCGACTTGATTACGGATTAAATCATGATGTGGATATATAAGAGCAATGATCTTTGGTTGAGTGTTGTACGTGAGTAGAGGTGTGTGTGTGTTGTGCAAGCATGTGAATAGAAGAGCAGAGTTAGAAGAGAAGAAGTGATGAAGACTTGGGATTCAGAATTCAGTTGCTAAATAACTGCACCCTGACATAGAGGAAGATGCTTAAGTATTATTCAATTTTCATGTGCAATATGATTGGAAGAAAGCTTTCATCATCAAGGTAGTGAGCTGGTAGTGAGCATTCAACAGGGTTTAACAACCCTCATCTTTAAAAACCCTTATTATAATCTTGCTAGGTTTAGGGTTGAGGCAGAGAGCTTGCTAAATCTAGTTATACTTCATGGTAGTAAGCCAACATGTTCTAGGCCCATGGAGTGACCAATCCTGAACATCATTTTTGTAAAGATTGCAATATATATTTGAGAGCTAATCCTCTCCGTGGTTTTTCCCTTTTTGGGTTTTCCATGTAAAATCTTGATGTTATGTGTCATGCTTTTGTGGATGTTGTTCAGTTGTATATTTTGCTTCTATTTGATTATTCTTTTGAAATGGTTAAAAGTAAAAGTGCAAGAAAAGATTTATAGAACACTGATTCACCCCCCCTCTCAATGTTCCTGACAATCAACACTTGGGCCTTCTGGATGCAAGGAAAGGGTCAGATTTTACCAAAAATGCTCCAAAAATGTAGTTACCTTCCAGATCTGGAAACCGCCTCCCAACTTCAAACCCTAACCCTTTAGAGTTGGCCTCCAATGCCCAATCTAGATAAGTTAAAAGGCTAAAATAACTTTCTTGGACACCTTAAACTCAATGGTGAGCTCAAATTTACACCAACATGATCCAAAATGAATCTACAATATAAAGTCTTAAAGAAGAAACACTCCCAGATTTGGTATTTCTATCAAGTTCTTTCATTCTTTAGGTTTCCTCTACTTAAACATCATCTACTTCAATGATTAAATGAGTGCAGGATCATCACGGGCCAAACAATGGCAATAGGGAAAAAGGCATTTTTACTTAGCCAAAAACGTGAAATGGATATTTGACTTTTTGTATGGGTCAGATAAAAAGTGAGTTTTGGTTTGGTAATACCGAACCAAAATGGATATCCATTAGTAATGGATATTCGATAGTAACTGATATCTGTTAGCAATGGATATCCATTATGAGGTAACATATATACATTTTTAATGCTATAATACTAATGAAAAAGTTACTCTTTAAGTGACCCACGGGTTTATAGAATAAATGGACCTTGCATCTATAAACCCCATGGGCAAGTTTTTGGTTTTTTTCTTTTTGATTTTTTTTCAAAATTAAAGAAACATATTTGGTATGATTTAGGGTTTTCAATTTTTTATTGTAAGCATTAGTTTTGAACTCATTTTTTAATATAATTTAGTGATTTTCATTGTGTTTAAATTGTTTAAATTAAATTGTATAAAGTTTAACAAGAAGTTGTTTTAAATCTTAAATTTGTATGTTTTAAATTTTAAATAGGTAATTTGGATGATCAAGTTCAAAACCCAAACCCTCACCCACCAAACCATTCCCCACCGAGCCCTCCAAGAATTCAAGAACAAATTGAAAAAAATATTAATGAAATAAATAGGATTATAGAAATTTATCACCGCCACCCTCGATTGACTTCAATGACATCCACCTTAGAGGGAATTATCACTCATGTTTGAACCCTCACAAGCCAACATGAATAATTTTAGCACTGGCGAGAAGCCAAGAGGGCAAAATATTCTACTAGCTTATCATATGACCAAGTGAAAGATTTAGACATTACCAAAGCCATGTTAGCACAACATTTTGTCAACCCTAAAATCAGATTGCATGTTGATGTACTTAATCCTAATTATTCAATCAAATGATGCACACATCAGGGTATCACTGATAATTTTTTGGATCGTTGGTGGATGGTTTTTGATAAATCACCCAACAATAATCTTGATGTACATTTATATTTCCTTTGTAAACTATATGCAAAGTTTATATTAGGTCACCATGTGAACTATTTTAATTTTAGAGAGTTGTAGGGAGTAGGTAAAGGAATGCCTCAAGAAAGACCTAGGGTAGTGTGATAGGTGCAAGGTCCATTTATTCCCCCTCCTCCTATCCCTTCTCCACCTCCAATTCAACATCTAGTCATTGTTGCAGATGCAACACATTAGAGCCTCTTTGCCATACACTCTTTGACTGAGCATTTGATTACATAGACTTCTTAGCTAGTACAACCACATGATATTGGTGGTCATAGTGGATCGGTTGAGATTATTGGAGCCTCCTCATTTACACATGTTTGTGTGCCTCATTGTTGCATTATGTGCAATTAATTGTGCTTAGGTCCTCTTTGAGAAATTAGTGAGTCACCCCTGAACACATCAGAGTATGATGTGCCTCATATGTCACCTTCACGAGCTAAGGTAGTGGGGTCTAGAACTCAAGTTGAGGCATTAGGGACTAGAACACAAGCAGAGGCATCAAGGGCTAGAGAAGAAGAGGAGGAAGGCCAATCTTTCTTTCAGGTAAAATTTAAAGTTAAATTTCATGGTGTATTCCATATGAATTTAATATGAACAAAGAAATTAGTACTAATGTATCTAAGTGGGATAATAGTTGATGATAGAGGATGAGCTTACAAAAGTTCATCATGGTACTCTTTCTACCATTCAATTTGGCAGACTTTCCGGTATAAATTTTTCTACACATCTAACCTTTTTTATTATATGCATTTCATTTTTTGTGAGTGATTATATATTATTTATATCTTGATATTATTTTACTTTTATAGTCTATTCAAAATGTGAATGATGTGGCACCTTTGCCAATATGCTTTAGTAGAACTCATGATCTTCCTAAGGGACCATCATTCGCCGAAAGATTCTCAGAATGACAATAAAGGGAGGAGGTAATTGAATTGAATTTTACTTTAATTGATAATTTAGAGAACTTATAGTTTATTATAGTGATTTAGATTTGTTAATTTCAATGTTATTATGATTATATGTATACATAACATCTTACATTCTTGTCATTTTTCATATAGGATATCTTAGTCAGTTCGTCCATGATGAGTCCTTCTCAATCAATGCAAGAGGCCTCGTTGGTGGTATGTGATTATTTTGTAGTAGATAATTTTTTGTTTAGTCTCGTCTAGATTGTTTATTTACACATCTAACATTTTTAATGTATGGATTTCCTTTTTTGTTAGTAATTATATATTAATTTATATCAATGTTATTTTACTATTATATTCTATTCCAAAAGTGAGTGATGTGGCACCTCTTCCATCATGCTTCAGTAGGAGACCTGATCATCCCAAGAGATCATCCTTTGAAAAATGACTATCAGAACGACAACAAATAGTTGAGGTAATTGATTTAAAATTTACTAAATAATTGATAGTTTAGAGACCTTATAGTTGATTGTAGTGATAATTTAGATGTTAATTTCAAAGTTCTAAATTGTAGTAGATAAGTTTTTGTTTACTAGTCTAATTTATTTATATTTACCATTGAACTAATTAATAAAATATGTGGTTTGACTTGTTATTGCAGCCAACTTTGCACCCATCAACTACTAAGCATCATGGCACGAAGAGGCCACTTTTTGAGGGTCCACCATAGGTTGAGGATTCACCAAAGACATAGGGTCAAGTGGACCTTTAGTATTTGATGTAGCTATTTAGCATGTAGATTGTATATATATTTTGAAATGACATATGCTACATTTTTTAAAAAATGTTTTGAGTTGACATATATTCCAAATTTTTGTATATCTCTACCATTATCCTAGATTTTCATATACACACCTTGATATACAATATAATTTAAATTCCTTGAGTGCATGTATTCCTACTTTGAAACTTAAAAGTTGAATGTATAATCACTTTAGAATGGTTGAGTTATGAATGATAACATGTTATAGATTGATTCCTTGTTATATATGATTGTTTTTATTGGTATAAAGATGATTTGTAGTTTCCTACCTCAATACATAACTTGATCTTAAGTACCATGATGGTAGTTTTAGTTAAATATAGGATTGTCTTAGAATGACATGTGACCATTTGTCCATCAAATGATACTGTATTGTCGAAACACCATTAAGAAGACCTTCCTATTGTTTTGATACCGGTGACTGTCTTATTACTAGCATAAAACCAAAGCTTTGTACATAAGTAGATGTTATATGAGTTACTATATATTTCACGTAGTAGATACCCTAATTAGTAAGAATTAAGAAAAAATAAGAATAATGGCAATCATATGAAATCTATATTTAACATTTCATTTTAATTTATGCTAAATTAATACATACTTCTTTAATATTTGTTTATGCTAAATTATTACATGGATGCTTAGTGTTAGTTAACATATTTGTTGTACTCTTCTTTTTGTACATACATCTCAAAACAATCATGATATTGAAAATACTAGATTTGATATGATAATCATGGATAATTTCTCATCTTACATGTTAAACATGAAAGATACATGTTAAAAATGACAAAACTTATGATGTTTTTTCATTAAATCAAAGATAGTTATTTTTGTATTAATGAGAAAAGACATGTTTGTATGTTTACCCATATCATTATCTAGTTTATGAAAAAATGTCATCCATAACCCAAATTCACCTAACGTTGCATTTGGAAATGTAAATAGGTGTATCTTAAATGAATGTTTGTTTCAATATCATATACTCCATGTAATTTGGACATGCCAACACCCAATTATAGTTTGAAAATTATAGAGACTTAGGGGGAGACTCAAGGAGAGAGGAAGAGAGAGACATAGGGAGAGAGATATGTTTGGCATGATTTGCATATGCTCATTTCACTTTCTACATTGTTTCCATGCTTTGCATATAACCTCATTTCACCTTCTACATGTTTGACATGATTTTCTTATCCTTATTCCACCATCTATATGTTTGACATCATTTTCTTATCTTCATCTCACCTTAGATATATGTTTGACATTGTATGTTTAGTTAGGGAGAAACTTAGAGAGACCGAGAGGGAGATGATATGTTTGACATTATATCCTCATTTCACCTTCTATATGTTTGACATTATTTTCTTACCTTCATTTCACCTTCTATATGTTTAACATGATTTTCTTATCCTTATTTCACCTCTATAGGTCTAGCATACCCTCATTTCACCTTCTATATGGGTTATGGAAAGAGTAGAATGAGGAAGAGAGGATGAGAGAGAGACATAGGGAGAGAGACATGTTTGGCATGACTTACATATCATCATTTCACCTTCTATATGGTTTCCATTCTTTGCATATCCTCATTTCACATTTCTACATTTTCTTTACACCCACCAATTATATTTTCTTGAAAGTTTATAAAGCCTTATTAACAAATCCATTTTGTGCATATCTTGCAAGCATTGCATTCCATGAGATGGCATCTCTTTGAGGTGTTCTATTAAACAATTCATGTGCCTTGTCTATACTTCCACACTTTGCATACATGTCTATCAAGGTAGTTGCAACTATAATAACTGAAAAAATCCCCCTTCCTTTATTTTTTGATGGATATCCATGTACCTTGTTCCAAAGTTCCCATTTTGGCATAGACAAGGAGGATGCAGGAAAAGGTTGTGGAATTTGGATTTACACCCGCCAATTACATTTTCTTGAAAGCTTCTAAAGCCTTATCAACAAATCCATTTTGTGCATATCTTGCAATCATTGCATTCCATGAGATGGCTTCTCTTTGAGGTGTTATGTCAAATAGTTAATGTGCCTTGTCTATGCTTCCACACTTTGTATTCATGTCTACCAGGGTAGTTGCACCTATAATATCTGACAAAATCCCCCTTCCCTTATGTTTCAATGGATGTCCATGTACTTTGTTCCAAAGATCCCATAATGGCATAGGAAGGAAGGCTACCGACAAAGGTTGTGGAATTTGAATTTACACCCACTAATTACATTTGCTTGAAAGTTTGTAAATCCTTATCAACAAATCAATTATGTGCATATCTTGCAATTATTGCATTCCATGAGATGTCGTCTCTTTGAGGTGTTCTATCAAACAGTTCACGTGCCTTGTATATGCTTCCACACTTCACATGCATGTCTACCAAGGCACTTGCAACTATAATACCTGACAAAATCCCCCTACCCTTATGTTTTGATGGATGTCCATGTACCCTATTCCAAAGATCCCATTTTGGCACAGGCAGGGAGGATGTAGGCAAAGGTTGTGGAATTTGGATTTACACCTGCCGATTGCATTTGCTTGAAATTTTCTAAAGCCTTATCAACAAATTCATTTTGGGCATATATTGTAATCATTACATTCCATGAGATGAAATCTCTTTGAGGTGTTATGTCAAATAGTTCATGTGCCTTGTCTATGCTTCCACACTTTGCAATAGGAGTGAAATTTTGCATTCTGTACCTCTTGGGCCAAATAGACTATGCCAACATGTTGGGGTGGGTGGGTGAATTCTAGGGGATGTGTCTTTTTGGTGGTGAATCCTCTTGGTCATTCTTGGATACATCAGATGGAGACAGTCTCTTAAGAGCCCTAAGATAAAAAAGGTGCCAAACTTTGAACTGACTATTCTCTCAAACCGTGCCACCTAAGAATATATTATTTTTATGTATAGGTGGATGTCAAGTCCACCCACAAATACCTAAATTGGTTTTTTTATAAATCAATTTCATTTTCCTGTGGTTCCAAGGAATGCAATGTTTGAAAATGCTTCAGTTTCATCCAGTGGAAAGGTGCTAGGAGTCAAATTTTGCATTCCACACCTCTTGGTACTGAATCGTCAAGGTGGGAAGGTGAATGCTAGGGGAGGTATCATTTTGTACCGCAAGTGTCCCTGTCATTCCAGACTATAGGCTTCTGACAAAGTCTCATAAGAGCCCTAAGAGAAAATACTGCCAAACTTTAACACAACTGTTCTCATAATCCATGGCTCCTCAAAATATTTCATTTAGACCTATAACTACATGTGACGTATATCCACAATAACCTCTCTTAGTTTTTGTCAACTCCAAACTATTTGACCTTGCCAAAATTAAATGTATTCTTTTAAAATGCATCAGTTGTGTTCAATGTAACCTGGCCAAAATCCATATTTTTCATTCTACGTCTCGTGGGGATGAACTAACTATTGCAACATATCTAGGTGGGTGGGTAGATGATAGGGGAGGTCTCATTTTGTACCTCAAGTGTCCTATTCATTTCAGAGTATAGGCTTCCTACAAGGTCACTGAAGAGCCCTAAGAGCCAAAAACTACCAAACATTGATGGAGTAGTTCTTAGAATATGTGGCACATGAGAATGTTTTGTTTGGACTTACAAGTGTATGTGGGTCCATCCATAATACTCTCTCTCATTTTTTGGCAATTCCAAACCATTTGACAATGACAAAATTAAATGCATTCTTGCAAAATGCATCAGTGACATTCAAAATAACCTTGCTAGAAGCCATATTTTTTATTTTGCACCTCGTGGGGTTGAATCGATTGTGCCAACATGTCTGAGTGGCTGGGTGAATGCTAGGGGAGGTCTTGTTTTATACCCCAAATGTCCCAGTCATTCCATACTATAGGCTTTTGACAAATCACTTTGTCAGAATCCTGTAGTTTAGAATGACTAGGACACTTGGGGTACGAAATGAGACCTCCCCTAGAATTCACCCACCCACCTGGATATTTTGGCATAGTTAGTTTAGCCCCATGAGGTGCAAAACAAAAAATATGGATTTTGGCAAGGTTATGCTGAATGCCACTGATGCATTTTGCAAGAATTCATTTAATTTTGACATGGTCAAACGGTTTGGAGGTGACAAAAACTAAGAGAGGTTATTGTGGATGGACCCCACATGTGCCTATATGTCTAAATGGAACATTCTCATGTGCCATGGACTCTGAGAACTACTCCATCAAAGTCTGGCAATTTTTGGCTCTTAGGGCTCTTAAGTGACTTGAAGCTTGTAGTTTGGACCAACTGGGACACTTGAGGTACAAAATGAGACCTCCCCTAACATTCATCCACCCAACCAAATGTGTTGTTGCATTCAGTTTGGCCTCATGAGGCACATAATGAAAAATATGGCTCCTGGCAAGGTTATGTTGAACATTTCTAATACATTTTACAATAATAAATTTAATTCTGGCATGATCAAATGGTTTGGAGTTGACAAAAATAGAGATATTTTATTGTGGATGGACCTCACATGTAGCTACAGGTCTAAACAAAACATTCCCAGATGCCACAAATTTTGAGAACTGCTTTGTCAAAGTTTGGCAGTCTTTTGCTCTTAGGGATCTTAAGAGACTTTGCAAGAAGTCTATAGTTCAGAATGACTGGGACACTTGGGGTAGAAAATGAGACCTCACTTAGCATTCATCCACCCACCCTAACATGTTAGTGTAGTCTGTTTGGCCCCAGGAGGTGTGGAATGCAAAATTTCACTCCTAGCACCTTTCCACTAGATGAAATTGAAGCATTTTGGAACATCATGTTCCTTGCCACCACAAGCAAATGAAATTGATTTAGAAAAAACTTAGGTAGGTATTTATAGGTGGACCTGATATCCACCTATACATTCAAAGAAGATATTCTTAGGTGTCACGATTTGAGAGAACAATCAGTCTAAAGTTTGGTACCTTTTTTGTCTTAGGGCTCTTAAGAGATTGTCTTCGTCTGATAAAACTGAGAATGACCAGGAGGCTTCACCACCAAAAAGACACCTCCCCTAGCATTTACCTACCCACCTTGACATGTTGGCATAGTCTGTTTGGCCCCAGGAGGTGTAGAATGGAAAATTTCAATCCTAGAACCTTTCCACTAGATGAAACTAAAGCATTTTGGAACATTGTGTTCCTTACCACCATAGGCAAACAAAATTGATTTAGAAAAAACCAAGGTAGGTATTTTTAGGCGGACTTGCCATCGACATATGCATGTAAATAAAATATTCTTAGGTTTCACAAATTGAGAGAACAATCGGTCCAAAGTTTGGCACCTTTTTGTCTTAGGGCTCTTAAGAGTTTGGTTCCGTCTGATGTAGCCGATAATGACCAGGAGGCTTCACCACCAAAAAGACACCTCCTCTAGCATTCACCCAACCACCCTGACATGTTGGAACAATCCATTTGGCCCTAGGAGGTGTGGATTGCAAAACTTCACTCCTAGCACCTTTCCATTGGATGAAACTGAAGCATTTTGGAACATTGCATTCATTGCCACCATAGGAAAACAAAATTGATTTAGAAAAAAATAAGGTAAGTATTTGTAGGTGGACTTGAAATCCACCTATACATGAAAATAAGATATTCTAGGTGTCATAATGTGAGAGAACAGTCAGTCCAAAGTTTGGCACCTTTTTTTGTCTTAGGGCTCTTAAGAGACTGTCTCCATTTGATGTAGCTGAGAATGACTAGGAAGCTTCTCCACAAAAAATACACCTCTCCTAGAATTCACCTACCCACCTCGACATGTTGACATGATACATTTGGCCCTAGGACGTGTGGAATGCAAAATTTCACTCCTAGGACCTTTCCACTGGATCTAGTGTTTAATCTAGTGTTTAAGTAGATATTTCACACCTTTGGTGCATATGAAATCTATTGTTTAATAATATTTTCATGAGTAATCTAGTTTAGATTACTCAAAACAATCTAAACTAGGGGACCTCTCAACCACCTCCATATCTACATTTTCACAAGTCCTACAAAGAAGCCCTAGAAGGTACCCTATGAATAGACTCGATAAATTATTCATGACATCAAATCACTACATATATAAACTAATAAAGGATCAAAACTCCTATATGCATTAATATTGTTTTTCTACAATTAGGTCATTCCTACAAGTATCATGTCTAAGATCAATGAAAGAAAAAACCTCAACAAAGGTGAAGCAAGCATCCAATCAAAACAAAATATTAACATAAAATCCTCACCATCAAATTTAGCATAAAACATAATGACAAAACACACCTTAAAGAATGTGCTACTAAAATCACATGAAATGGTTATCAATCTAGGGCTCTTAATCCAAGTGTGACAACTCAAACCTTAAAGTATTAAAGTATTAAAAATTCTTAGCATGAAATGTGAAGAAACACCATTCAAATATATATTGAGGGTTTCAAGGAGTCAAGGTTTTTTAGGTTGCATTAAAGGTTAGGCAAAGAATTTATAAGTTATGAAAGGCCTTCAATTAATCCCTGACTAAGGGAGGGTCCCACCTAACCCAAACAACACTTAGAATCCAAATTCATATAATTCTTAAGAAAAAATAAAAATATAAAATTAAATCACACCATCACTAGTGAGCTTAAAGTCCCTTTTAGCATAAGCAAAAAAAGAAAGGATAATAACTAATGCCACATGATTCAAGGCCTCTACAACTCATAGTAGAAGGTAACATACCTCTTCAATGCCATGATAACACATATTTAATGCTTGTGTAAGCACCTAAAAATGTCTCAACCCTTCAACCACCCTCCAACATCATCCATACCACTAATTTCTCATCTGATTAATTAATTAAATACTTAATTAATTAATTATCCTACACAATACCTGAACCATCCATTCATCCTTCATCAATTAATACCTAAAACTGAAATAATTTAATTAATTCAACATTCACACATTACTAACATTATCCCAATTAATTAAATAAATATGTCAAATATTTATTTGGTTTTGTCCACTTCCATAAACCCAATTTATTAGGTAAATTATACCTATCTGATTAATCTGCCCTACTAATTAGCCTACACCTAGCCTAGTTGGTTAAATAGCTATTATTTAATTAGCTACCCTAGCCTACATAACCTCTAGACTTGGATTAATTAAATAAATCATTATTTAATTAATCCTAAACCTTGATTACCCCACTCACTAATTTTTCTAGCCACATTAACTAAGTTAATCACCCTAATTAACTGGGTCAAATCATGCTTAACACCTTCTCCCACACCCACAAATTAAAAATAACAAAAAATGCATAACCCCTCCAACTCATTTTTGCCATTTTCATGCTAAAACATATTCCACATTTTTAGATTACAAATGTAAGGCCCCAAAAATGTGGATGTGTCACATGGCCTTCACATTCCCACATAAAATGGAATTTTTAATTCCACCTCCTCCCAAGGAAATTAATTTTTAATTTCCTCACACATCCAAATCACATTAAACGCTAAGTCCTCCCCAAAATGAATAAAAAAATCATTTTTATTCTCCACCATCTAATTTTGATGATCAAATCCTAGCTCTCCATCTCACAATCAATCTCATCATTGATATCAACATCTCCATTGTTGGATCAAAATCCCCTTCATTTTGCCTATAAATACAAGCCTCCACTAGCTATTTCATCATCCAATTTTAGAGCAAGTCTATTATGCTAAAATTTCTCTCAACTTCCTCCATCATAGCTAGGTTATAGTGAATTTTGCATTGAATATGGAGAGCATTTCACATTGCAAGCATTAGTTGGGTAGAGCTAGGAGCTTAAGGGTGCAAGTTCCTCAACCCTATCAAGGAGTGAGGAGTTAGGAATCATTCAAAGGTATAAAGATTTCATTTGTTTTATGTTTTGATGTTTTCTAACTTTCTCATCTTCATTTGGCAAACCCGGTGAGACCCCATGGTCCCAAACTAACCTTTGGGTTTGAGTGTTTTCTTGAAGGATCCAAGCAAATAGGAGTTTCAACGCTATAACCTCGCGGTTTAGTGCCATATTTTAGTGGAACAATGCCATTGCCCTATATTTTAGTGCCATTAGGCACTATTTTAGCACCGTGTTATCATGACAGTTTCTAATGTTTTTTGGTCTTCAAAATTTTTTGATGCACATTTAGACTTTTTGGCACTTTTCACAATCTTTTGCTCTCTGTTTTTCATCAGATTATGATAGGTACAGGGGGTCCTAATGGCTAAATACATCTAGAAATGCATTAGGGTGTATTTTTACATAATATTAGGTTATTTTGTCACTAACAAGCTTATTCCTCCTTAGCTGGCCTGTGGTGTTCTTTAATAGGGTTTTTGAAGCATCCTAACCCCTCATAACTTGTTTATTTTGAGTTTTCATCTCTTTTTGAGCAGGTTTTGTGGGATCTTCATAGTTTAGCACCATCATCACTTAGAACAACACCATTGAACTAGACAATAGAAGGTAAGAAAGGTAAAAATTTGTTCGGTGCCATTCGTAAAAATTTTAGCACCATTTTAGAATAGACTAGTGCCATGTTTGAATTCTGTGCAATATTTCTAATTTTTAGCACTCTATTTATTTTAGTTACCATTGGCTGTTTGATATGTGAAATCAAAAGTTTTAGCACCTTCTTTTATGTGTTTAGTGCCTTCTATTTGTTTCTTACCGCAGTTTAAATCTATTTTAGCACCTTTATTATCTATTTTAGCGCCATTTTGCTCTTTTTTGGCACCTTCTATTTAACAAGTTTTTGGGATCTGTGCAGGTTACTAACATATTTGTGTAGGGAAAAGAATGTAGGCCAAAGACATTTATCAAAACTACTAACTAGTTTGATGCAAGTTTTCATTGGTCAAAGATTTGTTTTACCACTAATGTAGTTGCATTAAATTAGTTAGAAGGCTAATGAACACTTGTGTGCTTTGTTTGGTCCACTTGTAGACATATGCTCTCCCCTCGCACCTTAGGGTGATCTTGGGAATCAAAAGTCTATTTGTGGGCATTTTCCATGCTTTTAAGTGTTAACCCGAAGGGCTTACTTTTCTTGTGTATGCTCTCCCCTCATGGCTAGTGAGATCTTGGGGATCAAAAGCAAGAGGGTAGTTTCTTCTTAGGAGGCCTGCCTGGGGATTTCACCACCCGAAGGGATGACCTCAACTGCATGTTCCGGTGCAGTGTATAAGCATTATAATTTGAAAGATAGCTTTAAAGGAAGGACCCTCTCACCTCCAAGCAATAGACCTCCAAGACCCTTGGTCTGCCAAGACTTGAGTGGTTGGGCATTAGTTGATTGGGACACCCCCGTTCATGGACTTGTGCCTCAAGTACCTTGCATACACTAGAGGACTCCCCTAGAAGCTCATAACTATCCTATTTTAAGACCTTTCAACCATATGAGATTGTAATGCAATGGATACCACTTAGGCCCCTAAAGCTACTCATTGCACAAGCCACAATGAATTTATCGCCAAGTGTAAATGCCCTCTAGAAATGGGAATGCATGTCATGTATGCTCTCCCCTCGTGACGTAATGAATGATCTTGGGTGATCAAAAGCAGTTAGTTTCCTTCTCATGGGACTTTCATGTTATGCCTATATAAAGGTAGTGAAGTGGGATTATGGTCTCATACACTCCTACTTGAATAATTTCTAGGATGTTCATGTGCTTGGTGTGTCTTCATGTTATACTTCGTGAAAGAAAAAGTTATTTTGGTACATTGAGTCAAAATCCATTGTGTTTTCTTGTTTGATTTGTATCTACTTTCCAAGAAATCTTATCAACTTTGTCCAAAATCATTTGAACCATTTAAAATCAAACATTTGAGCATTTGACCCTATTAAAATTAAACATTTGAGCCTTAAAATCAAAGCATTTGACCTTTGAAAATCCAAAAATCTGAGTCCAAAATCCAAAATTTTCCAAAAGAAAGAAAAACCCTAGTCAAAATCTTAGAGACTATCATAGTTCAGCACCATAACCTCTTTGTTTGGTGCCATAAAATTCCTCCATGGTGCTATTTTCTGTAGTGCTAAAATCTTGTACATCAGTGCCATATTCCTCTGCTTTGACACCCTCCCTGACTGTTTCAGTGTCATAATTTCAAGGATTAGTGCCATTTGTAGACCATATCCTACATGTGTCATCCAAATTGTTCTAGGATCCTTGACTTTTGACCAGTCTGAATACATAATCACCTTTTCAAAAATCATCCAAATCAAAGTTATCTATTTTGAACCCAAACCCTTGATCAAATTCCATCCACAACCTTTTGTCCAAATCCACTTACATCCTTTCATTTAGACCTTAGAGAAAATCATTTTGATTATTGGACCCTTGATTATAGCCCATTCATCTCAAATCCCCAATCAATTGTTAAGTCCAACCTTTGTCCATATTTCCATCTCCTAATCTATTCCAACATCCCATTTGACCATAGATAAACATCATTTTGATATTTGATCTTTGGTCATACCTTATCCACCCATTAATCATTTCATTCCAAAATCTCAATCCAAGTTCATTATCCCTCCATTATTCACTTAACCTTAGGAGAAACATTTTGATTTTCACCCTTGGACCTTTTCACATCCATCCCAAAGTCCATTTTGAATCCAGGTCATCCCAACTTTAGTCCAAATTCAAATTCATTTTTCAACATCCCCCAACATTATCCAACATTATCCAAATCTTATCCATATTATCCAAAATCCAACATCAACATCTAAAAATCAAAATTTATCTAAAAATCCAAAAAAAATCAACCAATATCCAAAACCATACCTCAAATCAATTTTGTGCAAGAATTAAATCTAGATCTTATCATCCTCTAGTTTATAGTGTACTTAAGACTTTTTCTACCTTAAGTGTTGTTATAAATTATCCTTTATTAACCTTTAGAATAATTGATTTAGGAGCCTAGACAACTCCTACGTTGATATATTCTAAGGTATCCCATTTTACTTGGTGGTCATTAGTCTACCCTCAAGAAAAATAATCCTTACCTTAAATTGCTTAAGGTCATTAGTCTACCTTAAGTAAGGAGGGACATCCCTTTTATAATCCAAAGATCTAGATTTATTCAAGCTCTCCTTTGATTTGAAAATCCTTTTCAAACTTCATCAAAGTTACCAACATCCTTATTCATCCAATCCAATCTATCCAAATCATCTAAGGTTTTCCTTGGTTGATTAACATCCAAACCATCCTAAGTATACATTAATCATCCATTTCTAAATCATCATCCCTTTCAAATTCATCTTAAGGTCATCCTCAAAATCATTATTCACCCACATATACATTTTTACCTTGGTTTAAGAAATCCTTTTGAGATTTAATCTCTAAAGGTTATCTTATACCTTTATCGCAAAATCATTTCCCAAACTTCCAAGGTCATCGATCCTTAATCTCACATTTTCAATTTATCCTTCCCCTCATTTATCATTTTAGGTCCAATTTTTTTTGAAAATCAATTCACCCATTTATCTTTGAGGTCTAACCTCTAAGGTTTATCATCCATCCTCACACCTTCATCATTTACATCATCCTTAGGTTTAAAACTTTTGGGATTTATTCTCTAAAGATAAAAACATTTACCAAACCTATCCATATCTTATCTACCATTACTCATCCTTAGGTTTAGAACTTTGAGATTTTATTCTCTAAAGACTAAATCTTTATCCCCTTTCATCACACCAAAGTCCACCATCACCTATCCTTGGGTCCAATATTTTGAAATCCATTCTCTAAGGTCTTAATCTTCATCCACCTTTCAACAATCCAACCCAATTCATACCTAATCCATTGTATGCCCTTGACAAGGTCTTAAGCTAAGAAAAACAAGAACATGGAACCTTTTAGAGTCAATTTGGGCATTGGGATGCCTCAAACCGATCAAAATAATATTCCCACAAATCAACCACAATCATCCCTTGATGCAAATGCTATGTTAAATCCTTTCGGTAACCAACCACTAGAACCATCATCCAACATCAACAATGTGGACTAAGATGTTTTAGATTTCATGCAAGATGCCGATTCCATGGACATATTAGAGAGTCCTAAAATCTGAGCCCACAAAATATCTTGACTTCCTCATCAAAAATGGTGCTAGTATACCCAATGTCGCTACCTCATCACAACCATCCTCATCCCATAATATTCCTAACACATCCCAAACTTCAAACGTCACCACATCGACAATTCCTACTAACATGTCAACCACACCAAATCCCATGACCATATCAACATCTACTATCACTACATCCATGCCACAAATCACCCTTAACATTCCTAACAACACCAAGCACACAAGTGCGCACACAAGTGTGCCTCAATTTGATGCCAACACCATAGCCTTTATGACACAATTATTCTCCCAACCACCTTACAATATGTCCAACATTCCTAACTTCACATACATATAACCTCCAATTTCCCAACCACCTATTACATCTTCCATCCAAACCTCACAACAAAATCCCAATCAAAACCAACAAATTCTGCCTCATGTTCTACTACAACTCCTCACCTACCAACAATACCTTGCCCACCAAAATCAAAATCAAACCCCATAAAATCAAGCCACCCAACACCAACAAATTCCCAATTTTCTTCAACACCTCATTGAAAACCAACAAACCCACATTCCACAACCATTACCTACCCAAGATTTACCTAGCATCATACAATCTTTGATCCAAAAGGTTGATGATATGCAACATTGACACAAAATAAAGAAATATTCTTTTGAGGATATTTGCCCATATCCATTTGATAGAACCATCCACATGCCACCCTTTCCTAAAAATTTTGAAACACCAAAATTTGACAAATACAAAGGAAAGGGGTATTGTAGGGAACACCTTAGGGAGTTTTACATTGCTTGCCTAGAGGTCTCATACAATGACACATATTTAATGAGACTCTTTCCTAGAAGCCTCAGTGGTCAAGCTACTGAATGGTTTGCACACCTCCCCCCCAATATCAAAACATTCCATGAACTTGTGGAGAAATTTGTAAATCATTTGTCCTATAAATTTGAACATGAAATATCCATGACCAACCTTTGTAACAAAAAACAAAAGAGTGGGGAATCCTTCGCTACCTTTTTACAAAGATGGAGAAGCTTAGCAAGAAAACTCCCTTGGCCAATTCCTAAAAAACAATTAGTCACCATGTTTGTGACTAATCTCAACCAAGAAATGGGGTTCCATTTACAAATCCAATGTGCATCAACCTTTGAGGAGGTTATAGACAAAGGGACAACCATTGAAAGAGCCCTTATTTCTAAAGGTTCTATAAAACTTTACAACAATGAGAACAAGACCAACAACAACAACAACAAGGTCAACAACAATAATACCAACACTTCCCATACGAACAACAATGCACAATCCAATGAAAATCCCCTCTTTTGGGGTAAAAGAAAGACTACCCTCAACAACAGTGTCACCAATGTGATGGCCATCCAAAATGTACAAAATCCCATTCCACCAAATACATCTACAAACAACAACAATAATGTCTATATTCCTAGGGGACTACCAAGACAAAACAACAACCCTAAGAGAAAATTCACATATTTAGGGGAACCCATCGAAAATGTCTTGAACAAACTTGTAAAGGAAGATCTAATAACATTACCCCCTATTCATCCTTATGATGAAAATCAATTTAAACCCTCTTGGTTTGATGAAAATTCCTATTGTGAATATCATCGTGTGAAAGGGCATAAAACGTCTAACTATATGAGGTTAAAACATTGCATTCAAGACCTTATACATAGATGTGATATAACCATTGACAAAGCAGCCAAACAATCACCTAATGCCAACCTAGGAGCATACAAGGATCCACTTCCCGATCATAACAAAGGAAAAGCCTCATCTTCCAATCAAACATACAATTTCATGCCACCTCCTTCTTCTTTCAATTCTATTGTAGGTCGAATAGAAAATTATTCCAACCACATCAATACCATCACCATTAGAGCTAAGGCATCTAATTGTGCCATTACCACTTGTCACAGCCGTGTCTCCATCTGTGGAGCTCCAACCAATGATCAACCTTCTACATCCACACCTACCAATTTGCCATCTTCCCACAAGTATAACATCCTAAACCATCTTGGAAAAACTCCCACACAAACTTCCATCCTTGAATTACTTTGCACATCCCTCCTCCACAAGGATGTCCTTGACAAAGCCTTGATGGAAACCCAAGTCCCTACCAACTTGAATGTTGATCAATTCCAATCCATGGTAGGTCACATTACCTCACCTCATCACCTCATCTTCTCAGAAAACGACCTACCAGCATCTAATGACCCACATAATGAAGCCCTTCACATCAAAATTCTAATCCAAACATACCATTAAATGAGTCTTAATAGATGGTGGCTCCGACCTAAATCTTTGCACTATAAAACTATTAAAACATTTGGGAACTTCGATGTGGTTGTGGACTCTAGTGAGTGTATAACCATAAAAGGATATGATGACTCCAAAAGATTGTCCGAAGGTATCATCAAGCTTCCCATCCAAGTGTTACAAGTATGAGGTGAACCAGTGTTGTCATTGATGTCAACATACTCATATTGCATTGACAAGAAGGATTGGATGAGCTTTGTGCTGAGGATATTGAGAAAATTAGCTTCAGTCAGGAATAGTGAAGAACAGTGATGAGAAGAAGGCAAATGTACTATATAGGTTGAGAACCAGAGGATACGGATTAAAGGGTTTGTAGATATGAGTCTTGAGATGCTTCAGTTAAGATTTCAGAGGTTCACATGAAGATCTAAAGAAGTTGTGGCTATCTGTGTGGAACCAGTTTCGGCAAGTGTTCAGAGGTGACAGAGGATCACAAAAAGGTCTGGTGAGGTCCAGAATTGTCTTATCCTAATCTACAGATTGGAAGGAGTGTTTGGGATGTCCTTGTGATGTGTCATCTTGAGTTGTATATGATTTTGAGGTCCGGAAGTACCTTTTGCATTATGACAGTGGCGACAGATTGTGTTCTTGAAGTTTCAGATGAGGAAGAGAAGAGATTCTAGTAAGTAGAGGAAGTGCAGATGTCCCTGGTCATTCAGGCAGGCTTGTGAAGGTTCTTGGATCGTGTTGAGGTTGTTTTGTTGATCCGCATTGGTGGTGGAGCCCGGAATTGAAGATATTCTTCCGGATGAAGTTCTTGTTCAGACTAGCTGACCGGATGAGTTGTTCATCTTGTGAATGTTCTTGTGGTGGCCGACCGGATGTATTAATCATCTTGCGAACGTCCTTATGGTTGATTGCTGACTTAGATGATTGTTCCTAAGTCAATGTCTTGTATAAATAAGTGTTTGTGAATTCTTTTTGAAGTGTGGATTCTGTGGATGAGTGTGGCATAGTGAAGAGAAGTACGAAAGGCAGAGCAGGGGTTTTGGGCTTAAATGGAACTGATCCGGACATGGTAGAGATGTCATTCACCAGTTCAAGACTGTGATTATTATCACTTTGTAGACAGTGTGTCTCCTTGTAGGCAGTGGGCCTCTTTGTGAGCAGTGTGCTTGGGCAGTGAGCCCTAATTGGCAAGTGCCATTCTTTTTCTTATTCTTCTAACAAAGAATAATCCTTAGGTTAATCACCCCATGGTTTTTCCCTTAACCGGGTTTTCCACATCAAAATCTTGGTGTTCAATGTGTTGATGTTTATCTGCTCTTGTGTTTATGCATTATGCTTTCATGGATGATTAATTGATATGCTGTTAACTAACAAAGAAGAATCAAGTGTTTGAAGTAAAAGCAAGTTTTTATACAACTGATTCACCCCCCCTCTCAGTTGTATGCCCTAGATCCAACAATTGGTATCAGAGCCAAGTTCCTCTGAAAGGAGCTTAACCGCTTGAGGAGATCCAGGATGTCGTCATACAAGAAGGATAGTCCGAAGTTCAATGGAACCAATTTTACTCTCTAGAAAGGTCGCATGAAATGTCACTTGGAATGTATGGGAAAATCATACTTGGCCATGGTCTCAAAACCATATGTACCTCCATAGGGTGGTCCGACAACTCTGAATGAAATCACAGATGCTGAAAACAATCTACGGACCAAGGAAGCTCTTGTAAGCGCATTGAATGACTTAGATCTCTCAAATGTTATTGACCTACCAACTACATATGAGATGTTGACTAAACTGGAACTTCTGTATGAAGGAGATGAGTTTGTCAAAAGTGCAAGGTTGCAAAGTTTGAAAGGGAAATTTGAAAGATTGAAGATGAGAGATGATGAAAACATCACTACCTTTATGCCAAGAGTGAATGAGCTGGTATGTGGAATTAGAAATGCTGGTGGAACTCTAGATGAAAATGAGATTGTTTGCAAAATCCTCAGATCCCTCCTTGCTGCCTACAAAATCAAGGTTGCTACCATTGATGAATTCAGAGCCCACACAACTGTCACAAGAGAACAATTGGTTGGCAAACTAGCTACATTGAAATGACCGAGTTTGGAGATGATCCTCCCAAGACTGAATTTGCTTTCAAAGCCAATGCCTATGTGAAAGGCAAACAGAGATTTGATCCGGGAGAAAACTCTTCAAGGAAGATGTCATGGTATGATCAAGCAAGAAGAGACATGGAAGAAGAAGAAGCAGAAACAGCTCAACTTGAAGCCCTCATTGCAAAGAGAATGCCAAGAGGATCTGGTAAGTATGAAGGAAAACTACCCTTTAAGTGCTTCAACTGCAATAAGATTGGTCATTTTGCTTCAAGATGTCCGGAAAGATCTGCAAGGTCTAATACTAACAGACAAAGGTTTCAAAAGAACTGCTATTATGTTCATGAAGAAGATGACAATGAAGGAGTAACAGATGATGAATCAGAACTAGGAAGCAAATCCAGAAATGAATGGGTGTTTATTGCCATCAAGGAAGAAGACTCAATATCCTCTGAATCTGTCAATCACAAGGTTGTGGAAAGAGCTTTGGCTGCTCAAGTGGAAGAAAAGGATGATTGGGTTATTGATAGTGGATGTTCTCACCATATGACTGGCAACAAGAATAAGTTCTTAGATTTGGAAAGGTATGAAGGAGGAATGGTAAAGTTTGGTGACAATTCTGCTAGCAAAATCAGAGGTAGGGGAACTATTTCCTTTGATGGAAAGAGCAAAACAAGTAATGTACTATATGTTGAAGGATTGAAGCACAATCTTCTCAATGTTGGTTAGTTAGTGGACAAAGGCTATGATCTCCGATTCAAGAATGGAAAATGCAAAATCTTTACAAGCTCCGGAACTGAATTGCATCCGGTGCTCAAACAAAAGGTAATATATTTCATCTGGTTGGTTCAAATAAAAGTTGTCTGTTTGTTCAAGTTGATCAGAGTTGGTTATGGCATAGAAGAATGTGTCATGTAAATTTTGATAACATCATCAAGATAAGCAATATTTAGGCTGTAAGAGATCTTCCAAAATTGATGAAACCTACAAATAGTTTGTGCAAATAATGTCAGCTAGGTAAACAGAGCAAAGTCTCTTTCAAAAGCAAAGATCAGTCCTCTACCGGATTGTTGGAATTAGTACATACTGATCTCTGTGGTCCGACAAGAATCAAGAGTCTGCAAGGTGATAGATATTTCATGTTGCTAATTGATGACCATTCCCGGATGATGTGGGTTACCTTCCTAAAAGAGAAATCAGAAGCCCTTGAGAAGTTCAAAATCTTCAAAGCTATGGTAGAGAATCAAACCGGATTGAAACTGAAGTGTCTAAGGTCTGATAGAGGTGGTGAATTTACATCTGGTGAATTCATAGACTTTTGTGAGAAGCATGGCATAAAGAGACAGCTGTCTGCTCCTAGAACTCCACATCAGAATGGAGTAGTTGAGAGAAAGAACCAGACCATCCAGGAAGCTTCCAGGACAATGATGATGGAAGCAAATGTTCCTCAAATGTTTTGGAGAGAAGCTGTCAGCATTGCAGTCTACACTCTTAACTGAGTTCAAATCAGAAACAATACCGGTAAGACCCCCTATGAACTTTGGTTTGGCATCACTCCTACTGTGAAATATTTCAGAATATTTGGTAGCAAGTGCTATATTAAAAGAGATGAAGATCTAGGAAAGTTTGATGCTAGAAGTGATGAAGGAATTTTCTTGGGTTACTCCACTCAAAGCAAAGCATACCAGTGTTACAATAACAAACTGAGAAAGATCATAGAAAGCACTAATGTGAAAGTTGATGAAGGAATTGATAAGCCCTCAAGATTTTATGAGTTTGATGAAGATGACCAAGATGATGTTCAAGTTCAAGGAACTCAATCCTCTCCAGTAAGTCAGAGTCAGCCTGATCCGGTAAATCAGGAAGAAGAGATAGGTCTGAATGAGCCTGATCAAGAAGCAGCAGTGTAGGATACTCCCAAAATTCTAAGGTATGTAAGACTAAACCACTTTGAAGATCAGATCATAGGTGACAGAAGCAAAGGTGTGCAAACTAGAAGGAATGTTGCTCAAAATCAGGATGAATGTTGTCTGATTTCAAAGATTGAACCTGAAACAATAAATGAAGCCTGCAATGATGAAAACTGGACCAAAGCAATGGAAGATGAATTGATGCAAATCAAGAAAAATCATACTTGGGATCTTGTTCCCAGACCTAGAGACAGGAATGTGATTGGAACCAAATGGGTCTTCCAGAACAAACTGAATGAAGCTAGTGAAGTAATCAAAAACAAAGCTAGATTGGTCTGCAAAGGCTACTCTCAAATAGAAGGAATTGATTTTGAAGAGACCTTTACTCCTGTGGCAAGAATTGAAGCAGTCAGATTATTTCTTGCATTTGCTACCTTCAAAGACTTCAAGGTATATCAGATGGATGTCAAGTCTGCCTTCCTAAATGGTGATCTGGAAAAAGAAGTTTACATTGAACAACCGGATGGATTTCAATTGTCTGATAATGATGATATGGTCTGCAAGTTGAAGAAAGCATTGTATGGATTGAAGCAAGCCCCAAGAGCATGGTATGAAAGGTTGGATAAGCATCTTGTGTAGATTGGATTCAACAAAGGTACTGCTGACAGTAACTTATATTTCAAAATTGATCATGAAAACATTTTGATTGTTGAAGTGTTTGTGGATGATATCATTTTTGGATGAAGAGATAGTATGTGCAAAACTTTTGCAAATCAGATGAAAAGTGAGTTCGAAATGTCTATGCTTGGTGAAATGAATTTATTCTTGGGTCTACAAATTACTCAAACAAAGAAAGGGATCTTCATTTCTCAGACCAAATATGTGAAAGAATTGTTGAGGAAATTCGGTATGGAAGATTCAAAGCCAATGAACACTCCTATGGCAATCGGATGTAAGTTGAGCAAAGATGATGACTCTCCGAAGGCAGATCAGACAAAGTATAGATCAATGATTGGTGGATTGTTGTATCTCACTCAGACTAGACTAGATATAATGTAGGCTGTTGGTCTTGTGGCAAGATTTCAAGCTAATCCTAGAGAATCTCATGTTATGGCAATCAAGAGAATTTTTAGATATCTAAAAGGGACAGTGGAGTATGGTTTGTGGTATCCTAGAGATCATGATTTCTCTCTTCATGCTTACACAAATGCAGATTGGGCAGGAGATGTGGATGACTAGAAGAGCACCAGTGGTGGAGCATTCTTTTTGAGGAAGAGATTGGTTTCTTGGCTAAGCAAGAAACAAGATGCAATATATCTGTCTACAACTGAAGTAGAATACATTGTAGCAGTAGGTAGTTGCACTCAAATCTTATGGATGAAGCAAATGCTAAGAGACATTAAAGTTGAATATGAGGAGCCTATCACAATTTTCTGTGATAATTCAAGTGCAATTAATATTTCTAAGAATCTGGTATTGCATTCTAAGACTAAGCACATATCTATCAAGTTTCACTTTTTGAGAGAACAAGTGAACAAGGAAGAAGTCAGATTGGAGTATGTTCCCTCCAAGGATCAGATTGCAGATATCTTTACTAAACATCTTCCCAAGGACTCTTTTGAATATCTCTGGGAGAAGTTAGGGGTCATGGGCCCTCTAGTGATGAACTAGGATGCACTGATGTGCATCAGTCCGGTGGATATCATAGTCATATCTTGTGATTCGGATTGATGATGGGGAGCTGCAACTAAGGGGGAGCAGCTGGTATGATTCTGATGTATTAGAATTGCAAGTATGAGCCCTTTTCCATTGATGTCAAAGGGGGAGAGAAGACGTGAAAAACAAGTGGCTGATGATCAAAGGGGGAGTAGTAAAGGAAGAGAAGACATGTGAAAAGTTGTTGATAGGGGGAGCTGTGACAGAAAGGAGAAGTTCTTGTCTTGATGGTTTTTCACATCATATGTTGCCATCAATGACAAAGGGGGAGATTGTTGCAAGTATGAGGTGAACCAGTGTTGTCATTGATGTCAACATACTCATATTACATTGACAAGAAGGATTGGATGAGCTGTGTGCTGAGGATATTGAGAAAATTAGCCTCAGTTAGGAACAGTGAAGAACAGTGATGAGAAGAAGGCAAATGTACTATATAGGTTGAGAACCAGAGGATGCGGATTAAAGGGTTTGTAGATATGAGTCTTGAGATGTTTTAGTTAAGATTTCAGAGGTCCGCATGAAGCTCTGAAGAAGTTGTGGCTGTCTATGTGGAACCAGTTCCGGCAAGTGTTCAGAGGTGACAGAGGATCACAGAAAGGTCCGGTGAGGTCCGAAATTGTCTTATCCTAATCTGTGGATCTGAAGGAGTGTTTGGGATGTCCTTGTGATGTGTCATCTTGAGTTGTGTATGATTTTGAGGTCCAGAAGTATCTTTTGCATTATGACAGTGGCGACAGACTATGTTCTTGAAGTTTCGGATGAGGAAGAGAAGAGATTCCAGTAAGTAGAGGAAGTGCAGATGTACCTGGTCATTCAGGCAGGCTTGTGAAGGTTCTTGGATCGTGTTGAGGTTGTGTTGTTGATCCGCATTGGTGGTAGAGCCTGTAATTGAAGATATTCTTCCGAATGAAGTTCTTGTTTAGACTAGCTGACCGGATGAGTTGTTCATCTTGCGAATGTTCTTGTGGTGGCCAACCGGATGTATTAATCATCTTGCGAATGTCCTTATGGTTGATTTCCGACTTAGATGATTGTTCCTAAGTTGATGTCTTGTATAAATAAGTGTTTGTGAATTATTTTTGAAGTGTGGATTGTGTGGATGAGTATGGCATAGCGAAGAGAAGTGCGAAAGGTAGAGCAAGGGTTTTGGGCTTAAATGGAACTGATCCAGACATGGCAGAGGTGTCATTCACTAGTTCAAGACTGTGATTATTATCACTTTGTAGACAGTGTGTCTCCTTGTAGGCAGTGGGCCTCTTTGTGAGCAGTGTGCTCGGGCAGTGAGCCCTAATTGGCAAGTGCCATTCTTTTTCTTATTCTTCTAATAGAGAATAATCCTTGGGTTAATCACCTTGTGGGTTTTCCCTTAACCAGGTTTTCCACGTCAAAATCTTGGTGTTCAATGTGTTGATGTTTATCTACTCTTGTGTTTATGCATTATGCTTTCATGGATGATTAATTGATATGCTATTAACTAACAAAGAAGAATCAAGTGTTTGAAGTAAAAGCAAGTTTTTATACAACTGATTCACCCCCCCTCTCAGTTGTATGCCCTAGATCCAACACCAAGTGGGATGAAAGATTTTGGAAACCAAATGTCAAGTTCTTGATCTTGACCCCCCATATAACATTCTCCTAGGTTGACCATGGATTCATGTGATGCAAGCCGTTCCATCCACTTTGCACCAATGCTTAAAATTCCCACATAATGGCATGGAAGTCACTATCTATGCCGACCCTCATCCTTTCCAATACTGTAGTTTCTTGGAAGGACATGACCACACTTTTTTCCCTTACAACAACGCCACTAAAACAGCCACCTTCTATCATAATCCTACATCATCCGCTTCATACATTGATCCTTCCAAGATCACAACCACATCACAAACATCCACTCCTCCCGAGGTCAAGATCAAGATAAGTGACATGGGATGTGGAGAATATGACCTACATGGCACATTTTGTGTGGGCCTATTACCACCATCCCCTAAGACATTTGGTGCCCCTAAGGAAGATGAAGTCTCTACAGTTGTCATCAAATGCAAGCTATCACGCACCTTCAAGAAAAAGCACCTCCTTGAACAAGATGTTCTCGAAGACATATCCTCTTGGTTATACAAAGATGAAGATAAACAAGAAGTTCCTACTCTTCCAACTGAGATCTATAGAAAAGGTCTCAAAATTGTCAAATACATGGGTTACAAAGGACAAGGCGGTATAGGTCTTCATGAACAAGGAATTGTTGAACCTAGTCAAGCAACAAGGAATCTGTATCTCCATGGGCTAGGGTATGGAAAAAAAGAGGTTGCTAAGGCCTTCCCCGCGATAGATAACATCAATAAAGCGGACCATCAAGACTCTTTCAATGATTTCACCAAACTTTTTGAATCATCCATATG
This sequence comes from Cunninghamia lanceolata, assembly GCA_027924645.1. NCBI lineage: Eukaryota > Viridiplantae > Streptophyta > Pinopsida > Cupressales > Cupressaceae > Cunninghamia > Cunninghamia lanceolata. Next base: position 91,169 of record BSBN01001716.1, read on the forward strand.
CACCATCTACAACCTAACTACCATGCCATCAACATTAAATGACCTACCTCTCATCTATCCCTAACTCATAGATTGGGACCAACAAGGACCTCCCATCCTTGATGTCGCACAAAATGATGAAGCAATAGCTGAAATGATGGGGGTTAGAGACAACTTCCCCCTCGGAGATCAAAAGGCCGGCTATATCATGGAACTAAACACATTCACATACTTTAGGGAGACAATCCAAACTCTTAGTCACAAAAGTATGAAAATAAAAATAACATCCCCTAGTGAAAACCACCTTGTGGTACTTTTAGATGAACAAAAAATCAAAATAAAGAACGTATCCCCTAGTGAAAACTTCCCTGAGGAACTAGGGGATAAGAGAATAGACCTCCTTGAAGTACCTGAGTTCTATCAAGAAAGGTCACTGATCTTGGTAGAAGCATCACATGAGATGAACCTTGGAATAGAAGAAACACCCAAGATCACATTCCAAGTAGAATCCATCATAGCAATAGAGCAAGAGGATTTCTTAGATTTCTTCAAACAAAGGGGTCATAACTTTGCATGGACATATGCTAATATGGTAGGATTGGATCTCACTCTAGTTGTCCATCATCTTGTTGTGCATCCTGATGCAAAACCAGTAAAACATAAGCTAAGAAAAATGAATTTGCAAGTGGTACTCCTCATCAAAGCAGAACTCAAGAAAAATTTAGATGTCGGATTCATACATCCTATAGACTATCATGAGTGGATATCAAACATCATACCTATAGCAAAAGTCACTGGGGGCATCTATTGTTGCACAGACTTCAGAGACCTTAATAAGGCATGCCCTAAGGATGACTTTCCACTACCCAACATAGGTATCATCATGGATCTCATCGTAGGACATGAGATGTTGTCTTTAATGGACGGATTTTTTGGGTACAACCAAATTAGGATAGCTGAAGAGGACCAACACAAGTACTCTTTTATATGTCCATGGGGAACATACTGCTAGGTTGTGATGCCCTTTGGGTTGAAAAATACAAGAGCTACCTATTTGAGAGCCATGACAGTTATCTTCCATGACCTTTTCCATAGCATAATGGAGGATTATGTAGATGATTTACTGGGAAAATCAAAGATTAGAGATCACTTGAATGTGTTGGATAAAATCTTCGATAGATTAGAGCAATACAAGGTGCAGCTAAATCCTAAGAAATGTGTCTTTGGGGTCACCTCTAGAAAACTCCTAGGATACATTGTGTCAAGATGAGGAATAGAAGTTGATCCGCCAAGGTTAAGGCTATAATGGAGATGCCCCCACCTAAAACACTCAAGCTGTTGTTATATGGAGCCTAATCAGACTCGGAGGTTATATTTACCCCACTTTTATCAGCGCGGTTTCCCCCCAAATTCCTGCGGGGTCCAGGGGCAGTGCCCCTGGCGCGTTCCCTATCGCGATACAGGGCGGGGTCGAGGGGCAGCGCCCCCGTGGGGGCTCGGGGGCAACGCCCCCGAAACCTCACACGGTTTTTTATTATTTTATAATGCACCGGGAGTTAATTTTTTCATTGACCGACATAAGAAAACCCTATTTTGTAACCAACAAAAAGCTTGATAAAAAGCGACTAAGGGTTAGGGTTTTGATATATTGTATTGTAGCATTTTGCAGCGGTATTGAGTTGCAGGGATTGCTGATTGTAATCGGTTTGATTTACTGGATAATAATATTGGACTCTCTGTTTGGTGGATGTAGCCCGAGTTTGGGTGAACCACGTTAAAACTTGTCTCTCGCTATTATTATTTCTGTGTATTTCCATTTCTCTGTTTAATCTTTATTTGCATTTAATTGATATCTTCTGCTGGCTAACCCTAACACAAGCAACTTCGTAGCCTTCAAGGGAAGCTCCAGTCTATCTGTCACTTCATAGCACAACTCGCAGACAAGTGCCAACTGTTTCAGCATCTTCTCTGAAAAATCACAGCATTTGTATGGGATAACCAGTGTCATAGTGCCTTTGAACAACTAAAAGGATATCTTGCTATGCCATTGGTCCTTATTCCACCAAGGCAAGGACAACCCCTCCTTCTCTACATCTCAACATTAGAAACAAAAATAGGGGCCTTGCTAGCACAACATGATGAACAAGGAAAAGAGAGATCTATATATTATATCAGCCGCATTTTGGTGACCTATGAGCTAAATTACATTTCTATTGAACAATCATGCCTTGCCATTGTCTTCACCTCACAAAAGTTAAGACACTATATGATCAATCATAAGACAAATCTCATTGCCAAAATTGATCCATTGAAATACCTATTGACTAGGGCAGCTCTCACAGGATTGATGGCTAAGTGGGTCATGATCCTAAGTGAGTTCGACATTGAGTATACAGAAAGAAAATCTATAAAAGGACAAGTGATTGTTGATCAATTGATTGATGCACCTATCCCAACAAAACAACCATTGCTTTTAGAATTCCCAAATGAGTCAATATTGACAATAGTACTAACAATAGATACATGGAAAATGTATTTTGACAGATCCTACACACATCATGTCTTGGGGGCAGGCATTTTTTTGTTACCCCTCAAGGAGACACTATTCCAAAGTCCTACAAAATAACATTTCCATGCACAAAAAATGTAGTAGAATATGAAGCCCTTATTACAAGACTTCACATGGCCATCCAATGGAAGATTGAAAAGATTATAATTTATGGAGACTCCCAGCTAGTCATCAGACAAGTCAATAATGAATATAAAACAAAAGATGACAAGCTCCTTCCTTACAAAAGAATGGTTGATGATTTTAAGGACTATTTCCATGATATCCATTTTGAACAAATTCCAAGGTTGAACAACAAAGCAGCAAATGCTATGGCTACTATAGGATCCCTGGTTGACATGAAAAAGGATAGCAAAAAATGTGAGTTCCTAACCGAAGAACTACTAATGCCAGCCTATGACATACCACAATCTGAGTTAGTATGCGACATTGTTGGTCCCTTATCTCCTTGGTATCAAGAAACCTACATATATCTCCATGATAACATCATCCCACCTAATCTAACATCCGCACAATGTAAAACCTTCATCTGTCAAGCTTCCCATTTCACCATCATAGGAGACACCCTATACCGAAAAATTCTTGATGGTACTCTTTTGCGATGTTTTGACTCTAGGGAAGCCGAAGTGGCCTTGCAAGAGGTACATGAAAGTATTTGTGGGGAACATTCTAGTGGACCTACTCTAGCAAAGAAGATCCTTAGAATAGGGTACTATTAGCCAACCATAGAATGAGATGCCTACCGATTTGTGAAGAAATGTTCACCATGTTAGCAACATGGTGATCTTATCCATGCACCTTCACAAGAGCTGTAGCTGATAACAACACCTTGGCACTTTTCACAGTGGGGACTCGCCTCGTAGGCAAAATTCACCCACCATCATGTAATGGCCACAAATTCATCATTACCATTACCAAGTATTTCACCAAGGGGGGTAGAAGCCCTTTCGCTCACTTTCACCACTGGCATCCAAATTGCAAACTTCATCCTCCACTACATAATATGCCATTATGGATTTCCTTTCTCCATTATCATAGATAACGAGAAACCTTTTAAGAACTAGGAATTCCACACCCTATGTGAGAAATTCCACATCCAACATCATTTTTCCACACCATATTACCCCCAAGGTAATAGTCAAGTCAAAGCTTCTAGCAAAACCATCTTATGCATCCTAAAAAAGATAGTTAACAAAGCCAATCATGACTGGAACCTTCAACTCAACCCCACCCTATGGTCTTATTGCACAAGCATTCGCACACCCATAGAAGCCACACCATATTCATTAGTATTTGGTTCCAAAGCCATTTTGCCTATTGAGGTTGAGCTCCCTTCTCACAATATTTCATTGGAAAACATAATCACTGAGGAGGAGTACCGAGTTGTGCGACTGAATGAGCTAGAACTCCTAGATGAGTGATGCCTAGGTGCTCTTAATCACCTTCAAGCCTATCAAAACTACCTATGCAAAAGCTACAACAAAAAGATCAAGAACCATAAGTTTGAGATAGGCAACCTTGTCCTTATGGAAAATCAGAGAAACCTACAAGAGTGCCACAAGAAAGGAAAGTTTGAGCCTAATTGGTTTGGACAATATGTTATCAGAGCTAGCTATGGATCAGGAGCTTATCAGCTTACAACACTTGAGGGACATCCTCTAGATGAACCTATGAACATCATGCACCTAAAAAGGTTCTATGCATAACCCATCGAGTATCCCAAGTCAAAAATTCAAAAAAATAAAAAAAGCAAAAAATTCAAAAAAATAAAAAAAATCAAGAAAAACCCGAGTGCATTAAAGCTGTCCAATGGTGAAAATCACTTTGGTGACACCTTTGATAAATACAATGGTGAAAACCTATCTCAGGTGCCATGTGTAGTGGCTAGTTCTACCATCTAATAAGTCCTATCCATCACGACATTCCATATCACCTACATCCCATGGCTTGGAATTCTAAAACATTCAATCCTATCACCCCAGCCAAGACAAATTATTGGAAAGAGGATCTTTGTATTCTCTCCTTTTACATCTTAAAACTCCAAAAAAACCCAAAAACATAAAGAAAAACCAACAAAAAAATCCAAAAATAATTAGAAAAGCCAAAAAAGCCAAAACTAATAGAAAATCCAAAAACCCCCCAAAAAATTAAAAAATTGCAAAATACCAAAAACAATCTCAACCATCACCAAAATTATCCAAAACATCCAACACATCATTATCCAACATCATCTCATCTACTACAAACCATTCCTACATGATCACTACAAACTAGAACTACATATTCATCATCACCTACATCTTAAAGTGCCTTGATCTAGTGGACACAGGGTATGTAGGCAGCCTAGAATATGAAGGAAGTATCCAATACTCTTGTACAAAATATGCACCCATCTAACCCACTTGGATGGTCCCTATCCCATGAGCTTACTAAATCCAAAAAATCAATACACAAGCTAAGCATACTCTCAAAACATCACATCTTACACAAAAATCATCAATCAACAAGCCAACCATAATCATAACATATGGGCTACTATTTTTTTTCCCACATTTCAAAATTTACCCAACAACATCCAACTGATTCTCACCTTAATGAATATATCATTCCTACAATAGGTAGAATCCATCATCCTATCAACACTTATCTTGGCAAGAGATACAATGGTTGTTTGTATGGTTCGTTGGTCTTTTTAATTATTGTTTTTTACCTTTTGTCTCATTTTAGAGATCTTTCCAAAGATACCTTGATCTTGCTATATCATGGTATGTGGCAGAAAACACCTAGAATGGGGCATGGTCATTGTTTTGTATGCCATGTTTGTGGGTTGATCTCATTACTCCAAGAATGGTATTCATATCTTGAAGATGTAGGGTCAGTTCTAGCATATTGTTCCCTATTTGCATCTAAGGTTAATCATACATTTTATGTATTAAATAACTTATGCTATGAGTCCCCTTCCCTCATCTAGGCAAGATTATACTACCTTGGGCATGCATGAGATCATTCTATTGTTTGTGGGTCTAGTCCATGCAAAGACGGATATGTATCATCACCTTGGTCGTTTCATACCTTGGTGAAAATATCCCCTTTTTCTATAATAAATCTAGAAATGCTCTCAATAATCATAATGTCAATGCAAATACTTATCCTAGACCATTTATCCTCTATACCACCAACCATCAAACACACTATCTAGACTTAGCATCTAATGATGATCAATAACTTCATCCATCTAATCCTATCTTGCAACCACTCTAATAAATTCACCCCGCATAATCTAACACTTCACCTATTCCAACAAAACCCCTCTAACAACGTGGTGTCTAGTGACCTAGTATCACCTATCACAACCATTCCTAAACCTATCCTAACCATCCCCAAACCTATCCCAACCATTCCTAAACCTATCCCAACCTTTCGTAAACCTATCACAACTGTCCCTAAACCATACCAAACATTCCCAAACCTATCTTAACCACCCAACCCATTGTCCATGGTTCTTAAACATCATAATGTATCATGAAAAAAACCCATCCCATCATACCATTTACCATTATCCTAAAAGGAAGCTAGGTGTGTGGAAAATACTTCCTAAACTAATCTAATGAGGGCAGAGGTATGCAAATTCATTTTAACCCTTACATTTGCAGCAATATTAAACTTATATCAGAGATATTATAGTAGAAAACACAATACAAGAATGTAGACAGAGAGAAGTAGACACAAGATGTATCGTGGGAAAACCTTTTCAGGTGAAAAACCCACACTCTAAAACCTGCATTATCTAAAACAGTTACAATTTACAATACACATACAATGCAAGTTCTTCCAAGAGTCTTCAAATGTCGAATCTAGAGTTATTCCGGTAGCATAATAGTACTTGTAAAAACACTATGCAACTACAACTCAAAACTATGCAATATATAGAGATTACAAGGCATATTCTAGAAGCATCTTGGGATAGGCGTCCACCTTGGCCACATTGCCATTATACCACATCAAAGGACACTTGTCCTTGCTGCAAATACATCCCTTACATCTATCATACATGGCAGATTTGACTTTCCCAACATGGAGTGCTCCAAGGCTAAAAATAAACTATGACAGATGCTCTTATGCATCTTACAACTGTCATAGAATTTTCCAACATAACAACCTTAAATGTTGTAAGAGAATCCGTCATACAATGCTAAATATAGCATATTCCTCTTACATGTCATAGCCCAACTTGGGTGCCCAAAGATGCCTTTCCCTCATGCAAAGATACTCACTGACACTTGTCACCACTTGTCATAAGAATCTCCAAATTTGACTCTTACGCGTAATAGATTCTATCATATATTGGAATATTCTCTTCCACATACCACAAGATGCCGACACATGACATAATAGTGCCACCTCAAATGGGATGTCCAAATCCATGTATGTTTGACTTGACCATCCAAGTCACATTCCAAGCAAGATGACATGTTACCATGCCACCTCAACTAAGTGACTAAACTGAATGTGCAAGTAAATACAATATTAAGCAATTAATAAATATACAATTAAATAAATAATGCTAGGAATTTGCAAAGGTTGAGACACCTTAATTCCTAACATTCTCCCACTTGTCTAACACCTTGCAAGAGCCAAAAGAAATGACAAGATTTAACTGCTAGGGGCCAAGAGGCCCATAGAATCCAAACACCATCTGAACTTCTCTGTGCCCATTGGTTTCATCAATGCATCTATAACATTCTTCAAAGTGTCTACTTTCTCCAATATCACCTTCCCATCCTCTACCATGTCTCGTACAAAATGAAATTGTACATCAATATGCTTTGTTCTGGCATGGAAAGTCAGATTCTTTGCTAAGCAAATCACACTCTGACTATCACAACCTTGGCCACATTGCCATTATCCCACATCAAAGGATACTTGTCCTTACTATAAATACATCCCTTACATCTATCATACATGGCAGATTTGACTTTCTCAACATGGAGTGCTCCAAGGCTAAAAATAGACTATGACAAATGCTCTTATGCATCTTACAGCTGTCATAGATTTTCCCAACATAACAACCTTAAATGTTGTAAGAGAATCCATCATACAATGCTAAATATAGCATATTCCTCTTAAATGTCATAGCCCAACTTGGGTGCCCAAAGATACCTTTCCCTCATGCGAAGATACTCACTAACACTTGTCACCACTTGTCATAAGAATCTCCAAACTTGACTCTTACGCGTAATAGATTCTATCATATATTGGAATATTCTCTTCCACATACCACAAGATGCTGACACATGACATAATAGTGCCACCTCAAATGGGATGTCCAAATCCATGTACGTTTGACTTGATCATCCAAGTCACATTCCAAGCAAGATGGCATGTCATCATGCCACCTCAACTGACTAAACTAAATGTGCAAGTAAATACAATATTAAGCAATTAATAAATATACAATTAAATAAATAATGCTAGGAATTTGCAAAGGTTGAGACACCTTAATTCCTAACATTCTCCCACTTGTCCAACACCTTGCAAGAGCCAAAAGAAATGACAAGATTTAACTGCTAGGGGCTAAGAGGCCCATAGACTCCAAACACCATCTAAACTTCTCTGTGCCCATTGGTTTCGTCAATGAATCTGTAACATTCTTCAAAGTATCTACTTTCTCCAATATCACCTTCCCATCCTCTACCATGTCTCGTACAAAATAAAATTGTACATCAATATGCTTTGTTCTGGCATGGAAAGTTAGATTCTTTGCTAAGCAAATCACACTCTAACTGTCACAACAAATAGTAATCTATCCTACATCAACACCAATATCTGAACACAACCTCTTAAGCCAAATGGATTCCTTACAAGCATGAGTTGCTGCCATATATTCAGCTTTTGTCATGGACAAAGCAACCATAGGTTGTTGCTTATTCATCCAACTAATTGTACCACCAAACATAGTAAACACATAAGCACTGGTGGATCCCCTGTTGTCAATGTCACCTGCCCAATCAGAAACCACAAATCCATGAATACATACAGAATGCAGAGGTCCTGTAGGATGACCATGGTAACATAGGGAATACTTGGAAGAACCCTGCAAATAGCTGAACACTCTCTTTACTGTATCCTAGTGTACCCATCCAGGATTAGCCATAAACTGACTAAGGACTCCCATTGCTTAGGCAATGTCTGGTCTTGTACAGACCATAGCATACATCAAACTACCAATAGCACTAGCATAAGGTACTTTTCTCATATCCTCCATCTCAGAAGGAGACTTTGGACAATCATTAACAGATAACTTTGTCCACAAAGAAATAGGAATAGACAATGGTCTACAATTTGCCATGCTAAATCTATCCAACATAGTCTTCACATACTTACTCTGGCTTAACCAAAGTTTTCTATTTACTCTGTCTCTTTTGATTTCCATTCCCAGAATGTACCTGGTTGCCCCTAAGTTTTTCATCTCAAATTGTGCTAACAATTAAGACTTCAAATCAAAAATCATATTCTTACCATTCTCAATCAACAACATATCATCAACATATAGTGCAATAATGAGAATATGATCATTGTCAAACTTGTAATACACACAATGATCTAATTTCAATCTTAGAAATCCAATAGACAACACAAAGGCATCAAACTTCAAGTACCACATCCTAGGAGATTGTTTCAATCCATACAAAGACTTATTTAACTTGCAAACCAAATTTTCTTTACCTTTTTCTATATAATGCTCTGGCTGTGACATATAAATCTCTTCCTCCAAGTCATCATGAAGGAATGTTGTCTTCACATCCATCTGCTCCACTTCTAAATCATAAGCTGCTGCAAGAGATAACAAGAACTGAATAGATGTCATCTTTGCAATGGGAGAGAAAATTTCACCATAATCATTTCCCTCCACTTATGAGTGCCCCTTCGCAACCAATCTAGCCTTATACTTCTCAACACCACCATCTATACCAAATTTCTTCTTGAAAACCCATTTGCATCCAACTGGTTTCTGTCCATCAGGTAAAGGCACCAAGTCCCAAGTTTTATTCTTTTCCAAAGAAGCCATCTCATCTTCCATGGCCTCCTTCTAGGAACCCGCGTCTTTCATGCCCATAGCCTCTGTCATAGTTCTAGGCTCATCAACATTAGTAAGTAAAGCAAAAGTACAACTAGATTCAAGCAATGTATAACCAAAACTCTCAGGTTGCTTCCTGATTCATGTGGACCTCCTTAAAGGCTGAGGTGGAGGTTCTACTTCTTCTAAACTTTCAGATCTGCTAGAGCTCTCCTCATCATCAGGTCCAACATGGTCTTTTGGTTCAGTCTTCTCAGGGGTAGAAGGAAACTGAACCACATCCTCTTTCTTTTCTTTCTCTTTTGGCTATAGAACAATGGAAGAAGGTGTTATCTCTCTAAAAATAACACTTCTTCTATACAACACTTTTTGAGCCACAGGATCCCAAAGCTTGTATCCTTTCACATCGACACCATAGCCAATGAAGATACACTCAACATCCTTGTTCTCCAATTTTGACCTCTTCTCCCTAGGTACATGAGCATATGCCTCACAACCAAAAACACGAAGATGTATTATTGAAGGCTTCTTACTAGACCACACCTTCATGGGTGTCTTACCAACAAGAGCTAATGTAGGAGACCTGTTTACCAAGTAGCAAGCAGTGGCAACAACTTCAACCTAAAAATTCTGTTCGAGGCTAGCTCCACTAAGCATACTCCTAGCCTTCTCCATCAGTGTCATGTTCATCCTCTATGCAACTCCATTTTGTTGTGGGGTGTATGGAGTTTTCTTATGTATTTAAATCCCATGTTCTTTGCAGAACTTATCGAATTCTATGGAACATAACTCACCACCATTGTCAGTTCTCAAACACTTAATCTTTTTACTAGTCTGATTCTCAACAAAAGATTTAAACTCTTTGAACTAACTAAAGACTTCAGATTTGCTTATGAGAAAATAAATCCATGTCCTTCTACTATAATCATCTATGAAAGATACAAAGTCTATAGATTTAGAGATTGAAAGAACATTAACTGGACCAAACACATCATAATAAATAAGATCCAATACACCATAAGACATATGAGAACTCAAGGAAAACTGAACATGATTTTTTTTTCCATAAATATAATGTTCACAAAAGTCAAAATCAAGATTACAATCATCTAACCCCTCAACGAGGTTTTTATTTTTTAGGGTTCTAAAACCCTTCTCACCAATGTGGCCAAGTCTCTTATGCCATAACATTGTCTTCTCAGCATGAAGCTTAACTTCCAAAGCATGAGCACCCTTAGGTACCCAAAATGCACTACCATCAGAATTTGATACAATAGATCTTTTAGTTGTTGGTTCCAATGGTGGGGATGAAGTGACTGCAACTCTTTTCTTTGAGTCAAAAGAACTATTGCATTGTGAAATGCATGCTTCCATCTGAAACAGAGTACCTTTCTGAGTACCCTTCACAAGCACCATAGCTCCTCTAGTCATCTTGTATCCTTCTTTTGAGAAGACAACTTGCACACCTACATCATTCAATTTACTTAAAGAAAGCAAGTTTCATGCCAAGCCTGGGATGTGCGTAACCCTAGAGATCCTCTTCACTCGTCCATCAGGGAATCAGATTGTGACTCTTCCACGACCAACTATCTTCAGATGAGAATCGTCACCTAGGTACACTCTTCCACCATCAAACTCTTCATACTTTGTAAACTAGTCTCGATGTGAGGTCATGTGGAAAGAGGCACCAGAATCAATCAGCCACACATCATCAGATGCATGGGTGCCTAAGGCTGCAATAAAGGCATCACCATCATCTTGTGACTTGTCAGAATCTGAATATGAGACATTCTTCTTCTTCTTCTTTCTCCTCTTTGCATTCCTTTTGGAATGCCCAATTTTCCCACAGTTCCAACATAGTGCCTTGGACTTTTCAAGAGATTTGGATCTCCCATAGGATTTGGATCTACCCTTCTCAGCTTTCTTGTATTTCTTTTTCCCTTTCTCCTTGGGTTTTCCATGCACCGCAAGAACTTCTTTGGCTGACTCGGATGACTTTCTTCACATCTCTTTAGATAACAGCGAAGACACCACTGCATCCATTTTGAAAGTGGATGTGGTACTCCTGATGGCCATAACAAGATGATCCCATGAACCTGGTAAAGAATAAAGAAGGGTCATACACTGATCCTCTACCTCCATCTCCACACCAATGGATGTCAATTGTGCAACTAACATATTAAAGACATTGATGTGATTAGAAACAGATCCTCCATCTTCCATACTTAGAGAATATAGATTCTTCCATAGGAATAACTTGTTTACTAGGGATTTAGCCTGATAAACATCACCAAGTTTCTTCCACAACTTCTTCGTAGTTTTCTCTTCATGAACATTTAACAAGATGGAATAAACCAAACAGAGTCTCACAAGACCCTTGGCTTTACGATCTTTGAGATCGCAATCATCTTGTAACATTGCCATTGGTTTTACATTAGAAATTGCTTCCCATAGGTCTCTATCAATGAGCATGTCTTCCATTTTGAGTTTCCACAACTCAAAATTGCTGGCATTAAAATTTTCCACCTCTATTATTCCAGATGTGCCTGCCATATCCTTCTTGGAACAAGATTATAGAATACTCTACATAGATTCGCACTCAATCTAAGATCAGTACAAAAAAACCCTACCCAACAGCTAGGACCAAAACTGGCCAGGCTCTGATACCAACTGAAAGGAAGCTAGGTGTGTGGAATACGCTTCCTAAACTAATCTAATGAGGGAGAGGTATGCAAATTCATTTTAAACCTTACAATTGTAGCAATATTAAACTTATATCAGAGATATTATAGCAGCAAACACAATACAAGAATGTAGACAGAGAGAAGTAGACACAAGATGTATCATGGGGAAAACCTTTTCAGGTGAAAAACCCCACTCTAAAACCTGCACAATGTATTATCTGAAATAGTTACAATTTACAATACACTTACAATGCAAGTTCTTCCAAGAGTCTTCAAATGTCAAATCTAGAGTTATTCCGGTAGCATAACAGTACCTATAAAAACACTATGCAACTACAACTCCAAACTATGCAATATATATAGATTACAAGGCATATTCTAGAAGCATCTTGGGATAGGCATCCACCTTGGGCACATGGCCATTATCTCACATCAAAGGACACTTGTCCTTGTTGCAAATACATCCCTTACATCTATCATACATGGCAGATTTGACTTTCCCAACATGGAGTGCTCCAAGGCTAAAAATAGACTATGACAGATGCTCTTATGCATCTTACAGCTATCATAGATTTTCCCAACATAACAACCTTAAATGTTGTAAGAGAATCTATCATACAATGCTAAATATAGCATATTCCTCTTACATGTCATAGACCAACTTGGGCACCCAAAGATGCCTTTCCCTCATGCAAAGATACTCACCGACACTTGTCACCACTTGTCATAGGAATCTCCAAACTTGGCTCTTACACATCATGGATTCTGTCATATGGAATATTATCTTCCACATACTGACACATGACATAATAGTGCCACCTCAAATGGGATGCCCAAATCCATGTAGGTTTAACTTGACCATCCAAGTCACATTCCAAGTAAGATGACATGTCACCGTGCCACCTCAACTAAGTGACCAAACTAAATGTGCAAGTAAATAAAATATTAGGCAATTAATAAATATATAATTAAATAAATAATGCTAGGAATTGACAAAGGTTGAGACACCTTAATTCCCAACATATCCATTTATCCATTTATCATTTACCATTCATTATCCATTTATCATTTACCGCTGCATTATCCATTTATCATTTACCATTGCATTATCCATTTATCAACTACCATTGCATTATCATTAACCATTAACCATTTTCATTATCCATTAACCATTTCATTATCCATTTACCATTATCCATTATCCATTATCTATTGCAATATCCATTAATTCATTAACCATTACATCACCTTAGCCATCATATATTTAACCATTACATGCATACATAATATATGTTTATTAATCTAAGAATATATTCCATACCATTCCATACCATTCCATACCATTTCATCCATAATATATATGTTTATTTATCTAAGCATATATTCCATTAACCATTTCATCCATAATATATGTTTATTAATCTAAACATATATCCCATTACCATTGCATCCATACATAATATATGTTTATTAATCTAATCATATAATCCACATCATAATCCACATACATATCATAAATAAACATCATAACATACACACATATATCCATGAACATCATCATAAACATCCATATCTATAATGCATAAACATCATCACAAATCCATCCATATACCAAAGACATCATACATAACTATCCATAATCACAAATGCATATCATATATCACCATTAAAATATACATCACTAAAACATAATATATGTCATGATACAAAATGCCTCAAGGGATGAAATACATCAAAACCATAAGAGTCAAGAACCATGGGCAGAGGAGCCCCTAACTGATTCTGTAGGAGACCTAGGTGGATGATGAGGTGGTGGCCCCATAGATTGTTGCTGTTGAACTGGTAGTTGTTGTTGAGTTGGTGGTTGTTGAACTGACTACTGAGATCTCCTTGATCTCTGTGACCCTGACATCCCAGACCTACTCCTCTAGCTGTAGCTGGGAACATGCTAGCCCTCAGGCACTGCAGTATAGTATGCACCATAGTAATACTCAGCCCACGAATGCTACTCTAAAAGCTGATCCTGCAACTGTTGAATCCACTGCTGAGAATCTATCCACACCTGAGCAACAGTGGTCCTAGCTATCACACCCTGCATTCATGTGATCTCAGCCTGCAACTCTATAATCTACCCCTCAGCCCACTATGCCCTAGCCTCAACACTCTGTATCCTCACCTCAGCTACCTACCATAGTGATCTCTCAATGTCCCTCTTAGTAGTAATCTAGGCTACCTGCCCTTACAGATATCCCTGTAAGTGCCCTATTTGGACCTATAAAACAAGGATTTGAGGATCCTTGTCTCCATTGCTCACTTCATCCAATAGGGCCTGAACTCCCTGTAGCCTATGTAGCTCCTGCCTCTATCGGGCCACCTGATCCTCTAAGCTGGCTACTTTAGCTTGTAGGGTATCCAACTCCTCCTCTCCATCTACTTGACTCCAGCGACATCCAATATGAATACTAGGAAGAGGGCTAGGTCCTGTCCCTGATATCCTTGCTCCTGAGGTCCTTACTCCTGAGGTTCCTGCTCCTAAGGTCCCAGCACCTGAGGTCCCTACCTATTGAGGTACCTACTACTACTAAGGTACTTGTTATGTTTGTTGAGGTAGTACCTACTAAGGTACCTAGCCCTGTCCCTACCCATGTGGCTGTGGTGCCCATGGTGGTGGCATCTATCCCTATCCCTACCTCTCAAACTGTTGTGCAGGTACCTATTGAGGTACTTGTTGCCCCTGTGCTATCCTGTGTCTCCTTCCCCGACCTCTCCTTACCACTTGTCCCACTATTGCTATAGCCAACACCCCTATGTCATCATCATCATCTACCGGCACCTCCTCCATCACATACTCAATTGTGATCTCATCTCCCTCCTCTGCCTCCTCCTCCTCATCCTCCACGGTCATGTTAGGCTCTACCATCAAATTTGTTAGTTAGATCGGTCTCCACACCTGCCACCACCTATCATATGCTAGAGTAGTACTAGCATCTATTGTGTGGCTCTTCCAGTCCCACTGAACTGGCTATAGTCTAGGCCAATCCAAGAGTGCCACCTGTGGTTGTATCAGTGTTGGTCATCCTGGTACATCTTGTGGAGTCCTCACAAAAATAGCCATGGCCTGGGGTAGGTCCTGGACCTGCCTAAACCACGTCATCACCCATGAGGGGATATACCTATCTATGGTATGATCCCCCCACCCCATCAAATAGTAAGGCTGGAATGTGTAGGGCATGTGAATATGATCATTGGCCTAGGCCTCTACATCTATATAAGGACTCCAAATAATGGAATCAAGGTCATCCAAAATTTGTTGACAGTACCACAACTACCCTATGTAGGAATATATAATAGGTGGCTTATATAAAAATACAAATGCCTCAAACTAGCCTCGGTGATAAGCCACTTGCAGGCGTGCAATATTAATATGCTCAAATGCTCACACTTGGAGCAATGTAATGCCTATTGATAGAGCTCTATCCATATGATATACCACTATATGCATCTCATGATACAGCTGTGCCAACATGTAAGGCCCCCACACATACATAGTCTCCTAAGTGACCATGCTCTCAATCACAACACCCCAACCAATCAAAAATCTCTGCGATCATCGATTTGGCATCACAATCCCCCCAATCACTATACACATGAATAGAGTACATTTATCTACTCCAAGCAATAGAGTCTTCTTGTAGCTCATCTGTCACTGATCATTAGTATAGACTGGATGCCCAAGTGCAAATGCTTTGTCTAGTTTAGCCACTTCCGAGGGTACATCATATGTCACCCTCGCTCTAGCTATAGGGAGTTTCAAAATCCTCCACTCATCCTCTAAGGTGATGGTGATCTCACCTGTGGGAAATAAAAAAGAGCATGTATCACTCCTCCACCTCTCTACTAGGGTTGTCATCATATCCCTATGTGCCCGTATCTAGGGCATCTCGGCAACTGTCTGTAGTCCTAACCATCCTAATCTGGCTAGAGTAGCCTGATCAAACTAACCCCATAACCTCATCACTGAGGGAACCGTTACTCCTGGGACTGCAATAGCCTTCCTGAAATCTACACCCAAAAATCACCAAAACTTAGCTTTTTCTCCCAAAATAGAGCTATGGCACTAATCCATAACCTTATGGCACCAAAACTAAGTTTGGAGCTAATTCTAGACCATATGGCGCCACTCCACACGATGGTGCTAATCCCTAAGCTTTTGGTACTAAAACAAAGTTTAGGACTAAAACTATCCTACATGGTGCTAAACCTTCATTTACCCTAATTTTCCTCAGAAACCTAGTGCTAATGTAGAACATGGCACTAAAACCCTCCCTTATGGCACTAATCTAAATCTTAGCGCTAAAGCGGTATGAGATGGTGCTAAAACTTGAAACCATGAACCTATGGTGTTAAATGAGAGCTTAGCACCAAAAATACCTTGGATGGCACTAAACCATCAGAAAGTTGATTTTTCCCCTGGTGCTAAATGAGAACATGGTGCCAAAACTTTACTATATGGTGCTAAAATTCCCCAAACCCCCATTTAACCTATGGCACCAATCTAGAAGATGGTGCCAATTCACCTAAGGATGGAATCACATGGCTATGCTATGGTTCCATTCCCCTAAACTACCCATTCTCGAGATAATAAATGACCCAAAAACTAAAATTGACAAAGTCAAGGTTGACTGACATACCTGGGCGCCTGCTAGTGGTCACCTCACGTAGTCGTAGACTATCTTGGATCGATGCTCGTAGCATGGGAAGGGTAGTTGCATCATCTCATCTCCTTCTCTCCTCTCATCCAATAAGCTCAATGTGTGTAAATGTGGCACTTTGGGCTAACACTTTCTATTTATAGCCCACCATGTCATCCCCCCATACACCTTTTTCTCTTCACAGGGTGTAAAATGTAACATTTTTCACCTATTTTCTTCCTGTCCACCTAATTTTCCATGCTCTCTCCATTTTCACCATTATTTCCTCCTTTCGAGGGTTCAACCAAAAAAAAATATTTTTTTCACCCGACCTCTCGAGGGGCATCCCTCATCCATTTCATTCCTTCCAAGTAGTTGGGGTAAAATTCTTTGACTTGACGCCATACCCCTACTAGGTCATGACACCACGTCAAAGAGGGGCAAATGTAAACACCTAAAAATGTCTCAACCCTTCGACCACCCTCCAACATCATCCATACCACTAATTTCTCATCTAATTATTTAATTAAATCCTTAATTAATTAATTATCCTACACAACACCTGAACCATCCATTCATCGTTCATCAATTAACCCCTGAAACTGAATTAATTTAATTAATTCAACATTCACACCTTAATAACATCATCCCAATTAATTAAATAAATATGTCAAATATTTATTTGGTTAATTTGTCCACTTCCCTAAACCCAATTAATTAGGTAAATTATACTTATCTGATTAATCTACCCTACTAATTAGCCTACACTTAGCCTAGTTGATTAAATAGCTATTATTTACTTCACTACCCTAGCCTACATAATCCCTAGACCTAGAATAATTAAATAAATCATTATTTAATTAATCCTAAACCCTGATTACCCCACTCACTAATTTTTTCCAGCCACATTAACTAAGTTAATCACCTTGATTAACTTGGTCAAATCATGCTTAACACCTTCTCTCACACCCACAAATTAAAAATTACAAAAAGTACATAACCCCTCCAACTCAATTTTGCCATTTTCATGCTAAAACATCTTCCACATTTTTAGCTTACAAATGTAAGGCCCCAAAAATGTGCATGTGTCACATGGCCTTCACATTTCCACATAAAATGGAATTTTTAATTCCATTTCCTCCCAAGGAAATTAATTTTTAATTTCCTCACACATCCAAATCACATTAAATGCTAAGTCCTCCCCAAAATGAATAAAAGATTCATTTTTATTCTCCACCATCCAATTTTGATGATCAAATCCTAGCCCTCCATCTCACAATCAATCTCATCCATTGATCTCAACATGGACAATATCCACCATTGGATCAAAATCTCCTCCATTTTACCTATAAATACAAGCCTCCACAAGCCATTTCATCATCCAATTTTAGAGAAAGTCTATTATGCTAAAATTTCTCTCAACTTCCTCCATCATTTCTAGGTTATAGTGAATTTTGTGTTGAATATGGAGAACATTTCACATTGCAAGCATTAGTTGGGTAGGGCTAGGATCTTAAGGGTGTGAGGAGTTAGGAAGTATTGGAAGGTATAAAGATTTCATTTGTTTTCATTTGTTTCATGTTTTGATGTTTTGTAACTTTCTCATCTTCATCTTGTAAACCAACTAAAAACATACAATGAAACCTTTGAATTTGAATTAAAAGAAGAGTGGATGGGACCATGACCATGATCTTTTGAGGAAATTGCTTAAGCAATACAAAATAATTCAACATTGAAATCGACATGGTCAAGGAAGGAAAAATCTAAAGAACCAAAAAGAATGATCATTAAGAGCCATAAGATATTTTGTGTTAGCCAACCTTTAGATTAAATTAATGGATTAGTGTTCAATGCATAGCTTTTGTTTTGTGTTGCAATTTCTAACTCTATAATAAAATGTTTTGCAAATCACTAACATAATATTCACAACTCAATTATTCAAAACATATTCTATTCAATTACCCAATTTATAACTCTATTATTTACAACTCAACAATTCATATTTTAATACTTTCTCACCTTTACATGTTCAAACATGAAATAGTCCTTTTAAAACTATCTCTATTAATGATTTTAAAAACATCTTAAATGTAAAAATATACAAAATCTCCTCAAAATGTAGATTTGACAGATAGTTTTAAATTGTATGTAAATTATATCGAATGTCTACATGATGAAAGATAAATGCTTTAACAATTGATCTCAATCCCTTGAATACAATAGCTTTATTGTCCAAAACACTTACATTTATATATTAAAAATTTGTTAACCAAAATAAATAGCATTGAAACTACAACTAACTTAAAAAATGTTATAAGAAGTTTGATGAAAGATTAAGAAACACTAAGTTTAGAATTATATCTTATATGTCATCTTAGGAATTATATCGAATGTCTCCAAAATGAAAGCTAAATGCTTTAACCACTAATCTTAGTCCCTTGAATAGGATAGCTCTATTCTCCAAACACTTGCATTTATACATATTAAAATTTGTCAAGAAAAATAAACTTTCATTTACTTTTAACTCAACTGTGATGGATGTATTACCATCATAACCTCATCATACTCATAACATAGTCATGGTCTAGGAAGAATACACAATATTTTTTTCCAACCCCATAAGTAGATTTAAGTACTCCAACCTTGTGTCAAATACACCTGCATTTATAAGTTAAAAAATTGTTAAGAAAAATAAAAAAATATCGACTACAACTAACTTTTAAAAATGTTATAAGTTTTATGGAAGATTAAGAAACACTAAGTTTAGAATTTTATCTTACATGTCACCTTAAGAATTATATTGAATGTCTCCAAAATGAAAGACAAATGTTTTAACCACTGATCTCAGTCCCTTGAATACAATAGCTCTATTCTCCAAAACACCTGCATTTATACATATTAAAAAATTTCAAGAAAAATAAACTTTCACCTACTTTTAACTCAACAATGGTGGATGTATTGGAAACAAAAATTTAGAGTGCAATGGTTGCGTGAGGGTGACAGAAACACTGCCTTCTTCCATCAATCTACCATGAGACACAAGAATAGGAACAATATTGCTAGGTTGATGGATGAAAGTGGGAACATGGTGAGCTCAGATTTCCTTGTAGGACAAGTGGCAACCAACTATTTTTAGAAATTTTTATCTTCTCATGAATGTGTGGAGAGATATGAATTACTGGACAACATCCCTCCCCAACTGATAGAAGAAGACAATGTCCTCCTTACTAAACCAATGACTGAAGAGGAAGTGAGAGCCTGCCTCTTCTCTATGGGAACTTATAAAGCTCTTGGTCCAGATGGCTTCCCCCTAGCCTTCTTCCAAGAGTTTTGGGATATTGTGGGCCAAGATTTTTCTGAGGCTGCTAAGGACTTCTTTAGGACTAGGAAGTTTCTAAAACAACTTAATAATACTCTTATAACACTGGTCCCCCAAAAAATTGATCCTATCAAAATGGGCAACTTTAGGCGTATAAGCCTTTGTAACACTGTCTACAAAATCTTCTCCAAAATCCTTGTCTAAAGACTTCATCTCATGTTGGACAGACTAATCAGTAGCAACCAGAAGGTATTTGTCCTGAGTAGGCAAATTCTTGATGCAACCATTTCCACTCATGAGTTTATTCACTCTATGGACAAAAACAATATGCCTAGAATGGTTTTCAAATTGAACATCTGATGAAAGGGGTAAATCATAAAACAAACAACAATAGAAATGGAAAACAAAAAAAAATAGAGCTTTCTTTTATTGACTTGGACAACTCATTACATTATAGAAGCTCAAATACAATTAGAGGAATCAACCCTCCATAGGTTGCAACACATTACAGCTTCCTATTCCCAGACTCTAGAATCATCTGCCTTATGTAACTCCAAATCAGCTAGGGTTTATGTCTTCCCACCTATTCTTGACTCCACACTTACACCCTTAACACTACTACTCCTAGGGTTCCCAAAAATGGTTATTAATAGCCCTTTTTGGTGGCCAACAACCTAATTTCAAAATTTGCATCTCCCTCCAAAAATAGATTAACTTCTGGGAGCCATAACTTTTGATCCGGCTGTCCGATTAACGAACTGTTTTATGCGTCAGAAAGTTCACAGAGTGGTCTACATGCTAAGAACTAGCATTTCTGGTTATTGCCATTTTGGTCTTGTATGGGGCCATTTAGTGCCTCAAACCTAAGTTTGAATAATTTTCAGGCATTTTTCAGGAAATGGAAACTTTAATATCTTCTAGCTCGCAAATGATCTTTGAGTGATTCCTTTGCCAAAGGTCTTATTTTTCAGTTATGAAGCTTCCTGTAAATTTTCACTTCATTTCGTGCCCAAATGCAAACTTTCTAAAAATAGCAGGTTGCTATTTTTAGCAGTTTGGAAAAACTGAAAGTTCTACATCATTATTCAAGTGATTATAGAACCAGAACCACAAATTTTGAAAAGAAATGGAAAGAACATCAACAATTTTAAAACATATCTTTTTATGGGTGATGCAAGATTGCCCTTGCACCATTGGATGCTCTTGCATCAGACACCCAAGGTAATTTGAGAAGTGAACCTGTCACATCTTAGGTGTTTGTATGAGGAAAACCCAAACGGTCAACCTCTACCTTAGACAACCAAGAAGAATATTCAGCAGGCCTTCCTTTCCATTTCACCAGGTATTCTTCATATTGCCTGTTCTGAGTACTTCTTCCCACACAGCTATCCAAGATCTCTTCTATCTCCTCTATTGAAGTAGATGCCAGAATACTCCACAGTGGTTCTTCTATTGGTCCATCCTCTGTTCCACCTTCATGATATTCTGATAAATCAACAATGTTGAAAATAGAGGAAATGTTGATCCCACATGGCAACTCTACCTCATATGCATTTCCTGAATCATGTTTCTTTAAATTCTGCATGGTCCAAATTTCTTCATTTTTAGCTTATTGTATGTTCCAATTGGGAACCTTTCTTTTATCAAGTGAACCATGACTTCATCTCCTACCTGGAATTCCTTATATCTCCTCTTCTGATCTACCTTAGCCTTGTACTGAATATTCATCTTATTAATGTGCTTTTTCACCTCTTCATGCAAATTCTTCATGTGTTATGCAAAGTCTTCAGCCTCGAAACTTGTCTTTCTCCTTTGTCTAGATTCCTTAACTCTAAAGCATTTCTTGGACTATTCCCATATACAATCTGGAATGGTGATTTACCAGTACTCCTATTGATAGAATTGTTGTAAGCAAATTATGCCTATGGTAAAATCAAATCCCATCCCTTGGGCTTATCTCCTACTAAACATCATAGCAGGTTACCTAAACTCCTATTCACCACTTTGATCTATCCATTAGTCTATGGATGGTGTACAAAATTAAACTTCAAATCTGTCTTCAACTTCTTCCACAATGTCCTCCAGAAATAACCAACAAACTTGGTATCTCAATCTGAAACTATGCTCTTTGGTAGACCATGTAATCTCACCACCTCCCTAAAAAATAACTCTGCAATATGAACATCATCATTAGTCTTCTTGCAAGGAATAAAATGTGCCATCTTCAAGAATCTATCCACCACCACAAAAATGGAATCATGTCCTCTCTGTGTCCTTGGTAAACCAAGAACAAAATCTATACTAATATCATCCCACAACTTCTCTGGTATAGATAGTGGCTGATATAGACCTGTATTCTAAATTTCTCCTTTCACCATCTGACATACTCTGCAACTCTGGACAAAATTCCTCACATCCTGTTACAACTATGGCCAATAATAATTTTCACCAACAATAGCAATGGTCTTATCTCGACCAAAGTGTCCGGCCAATCCTCCACTATGCTTCTCCTTAATCAGGTTCTCTCTCATGGAACTCCTTGAAATGTACAACTAGCTTCCTCTAAACAACATGCCATCTTGGATTATGAAATCCAACCATTTTGTCCTGTCCAAAGTAATAGTTTCCAAACAAGCCTTCCAGGCCTCTACAAAATTTGGATCTTCAGGATACAAACTTTTGAGCTCATCAAACCCAATAACCTCCATCTTCATTTTTGTCAGCAAATTTTGCCTTCTGCTCAAGGCATCTACAACTCTGTTGGACTTCCCACTCCTATGCTTCAAAACAAAAGTATAGCTCTACAAAAACTCCACCCATTTTAAGTGCCGTTGACTTAGCTTTCCTTGACTATTAAGATATTGTAAAGCCTGATGATCAGTATATAAAACAAACTCCTTTGGTAACAAATAATGTCTCCATTTCTTCAAAGCCTAAACTATTGCATAAAACTCCTGATCATAAACAAAATACTTTTTCTTGGCATCATTAAGATTCTCACTAAAATAGGCAATGGGTTTACCTTCTTGGCTCAAAATAGCTCCTATACCACTACCACTAGCATCACAATCTACCTAAAATACCTTATTGAAATCTGGAAGTGCCAAAATAGGTTGTTCTACGACTTTTTGCTTCAATGTATCAAAGCTCTTGTTTTCTCCTTTAGTCCATCTAAACTCTTTTCTATCCCCTCTCATTGTCTCAGTTAGGGGTGCACAAATGCTACTAAAATTCCTGATAAACTTTCTATAAAAACTTGCCAAACCATGAAAAAATCTTACCTCGAAAGCACTCCTTGGCGTAGGCCATTCAATGACAGCCCTTACTTTCTCTGGGTCCATCTTAAGACCTTCCTCTGAGACAACAAATCCTAGGTATACCAACTCCTTCTTTGCAAAACTACATTTCTTCAGATTAATCAACAACTTCTCCTCCCTTAGCTTCTCTAAAACTCTTCTAATATGCATCAGATGCTCATCCCAAGTCTTACCAAAAATCAAAATATTATCTAAATAAACAATAACAAAACTTCCCAAAAATTCTTTTAGTACCTCATTCATGAGCCGCATGAATGTGCTCGGTGCATTGGTTAGCCCAAATGGCATGACTAACCACTCATAAAAACCTTCCTTTGTCTTGAAGACTATCTTCCACTCATCTCCTTCTCTAATACGAATCTGGTGATACCCACTCTTCAGGTCAATCTTCGTGAAGTACTTGGCTCCACTCAAACAATCCATTATGTCATCCATTTTGGGTAATGGAAATCTATACTTGATTGTGATTTTATTGATGGCTTGAGAATCTCTACACATGCTCCACTCTCCATCTTTCTTTGGTGCTAGTACAGCAGGTATTGCACATGGACTTAGGCTTTCTCTTATCAATCCCTTCCTCAACAACTCCTAAACTTGTCTGTTCAACTCTTCACTCTCTGCTAGAGTCATTCTATGGGCTGCCTTATTCAGAAAACTAGCTCCTAGTATCAAATCCATTTGATGACTTATCTTTCTCACTGGTGGTAAACCTTCTGGTACATTATCAGAGACAATATCTTGAAATTCTTCCAACATTTTTGAGACTTCTGCTGGAATCAATGCAAAGCAATGACGCTCATGCTTCATACCCTCTAAACATTTTCTACCATCTACCAAGCAAATTCTGGCAGTACTACATACCTTTTACTCCACCTCTTTCAAGGGCTTCAATTTATGACAAACTCCATCTTTTGTTAGGGAATATGTGTTTGCACGACCATCATGGACAATGCTCCTATCATACTGCCATGGCCTCTCCAATAGCATATGACATGCATCCATTAGTATGATATAACACAGTACCTCATCATGGTAGTCTTCAATCTTGAACTTCACTAAACACTGCTCATTGACCAAAGCTCTATGGTTCTTCTGCAACCATGCAATTCGATATGGATGTGGATGCTTTCTTCTTGTCAACTTCAACTTGTCAACCATCTCCTTTGAAACAAGATTATCAGTGCTTCCACTATCAATAATAATATCACAACACTTACCTTCACATTTGCACCTTGTGTGAAATAAACTCTTCCTCTGATTTGGTTTTTTCTCCTCATTCAACAATGTTCTTCTGACCACTAGGGTTTCTCCCCTTTCAGCATCTTCAGAATGCTCAGACTGCGCATCTTCATCTACATGTGCAACTCGTACATTACCTTCAGGTCTTCTATTCATCCTTCCTTGATGTTGCAGACACTCGTATGCTCTATGCCCTTCTTCTCCACATTAGAAACATGTTCCTTTGAAACCTCCTCTTCCAGGTCCTTGCCCAAGTCTGCCTCTTCCTCTTCCTCTTTGCTCACCATTGTTCTGGTCATGAGGGTGGTAGGCACTATCTCCTCTCTAAATTTGACTGGTGCTAGCTTCTTCACTTTTCTTTGAATCTTCATTTCACCCCCCATAGGGTCTTCTACCAGTCCTTCCACCTTGACCTTTTCCCCTTTGTTTGCTGTCAAATCTTTTATTCAGCTTCTCTTCCACCTTCAGGGAAAACTGGTATGCATCTTCTATGGTGGTCATTCTGACTAGGCTCAGTTCCTCTTAAATTTCTGGGCCTCAACCCATTAATGTAATGGGCTAACTTCTCCTTGTTGGGCTCTACATGGCCTGTCCTGATAGTAATTTTATAAAACTCTTCTGTATACTCCTTAATAGACTTGTTACCTTGCTTGAGTCCTTGCAACTTCTTCAGCAACTCCATCTCATAGTCCACAGGAATGAATTGCTTCTTCAGTTTCTCCACCATCTAATCCCATCTGGTCATCTTTCCTTTTCCTCTTCTATTCCTCTCTAATTGTACCTCCTTCCACCAAATACTGGCATGGCCCTTCAACTTTGTTTTTACAAACTTGACCCAATCTGGGTCCTCCACATCTTCATATTCGAAATACTCCTCCATGTCATTGATCCAATCAATAAGCTATTCCTGATTCAAATCTCCAGAATATGTAGAAAATTCAATCTTGGGCCTCTTTCCAATCTTTGAAATAGCCCTCAACAACCTAATTTTTGCAAGATCTCCTGTAGCTTCTTGTTCTTCCTTGGATAGCTCTTCTTCAGCTTCATCCTCGCTTTCTTCTCTTGTTCTCAGATCAAACCCTCTTCGCAGCTTCTCTTGCAATGCATCGATTTGCCTTTGTAGGGCTCTAAAACCCTCTTCTCTCAAAGCATTTCTCCTTATACAATTTCTTCATGGAGGCATCTTGATCTTCGTAGCAAACCCACAACCTCAGGTCCTGGTGCAAACTACCTCATGGTCAGTGATCTGTCTACACACTTAAGAACCCTTGCTCTGATACCACTTGATGAAAGGGGTAAATCATAAAACAAACAACAACAAAAATGGAACACAAAAAAAAAGAACTTTCTTTTATTGATTTGGACAACTCATTACATTACAGAAGCTCAAATACAATAAGAGGAATCAACCCTCCATATGCTGCAATACATTACAGTTTCCTATTCCCAGACTCTAGAATCATCTTTCTGTAACTCCAAATCAGCTAGGGTTTCTGTTTTCCCACCTATTCTTGAATCCACACTTGCCCCCTTAACACTACTACTCCCAGGGTTCCCAAAAATGGTTATTAATAGCCCTTTTTGGCAGCCAACAACCTAATTTCAAAATTTGCATCTCCCTCCAATAATAGGTCAACTTCTGGGAGCTATAACTTTTGAACTGGGTATCCGATTGACGAACTGTTTTATGCGTCAGAAAGCTTACATAGTGCTCTACATGCTAAGAACACGCTCTATTGGTTCCAGCTATTTTTGGGTCTGTACGGGGCCGTTTAGTACCTCAAACCTGAGTTTGAATAATTTTCAGGTGTTTTTTAGGGAACAGAAACTTTAATATCTTCCAGCTCGCAAATGATCTTTACGTGATTCCTTAGCCAAAGGTCTTATTTTTTAGTTATGAAGCTTCCTGTAAATTTTCACTTCATTCCATGCCCAAATGCAAAATTTCTAAAAATAACAGGTTGCTCTTTTTAGTAGTTTGGAAAAACTGAAAGTTCTACATCATTATTCAAGCGATTATGGAACTAAAACCACAAATTTTGAAAAGAAATGGAAAGAACATCAACAATTCTGAAACACATATTTTTTTGGGTTATACAAGATTGCCCTTACACCATTAGATGCTCCTGCATCAACATCTCTAAGGCATATGATAGGGTTGCTTGGTATTTTCTGTTCAAAGTCCTAGTGAAGATTGGCTTCCAAGATAAAACACTACATCTTATCAAAGCCCAGGTCACCACTGTGAAATAAACTATCCTGGTGAATGGAATTCAACATGGATTCTTCAATGTAGGGAGAGGGCTTAGGCATGGTTGAATTTCTAAGTAGAAGCATTATGCAGTTGTTGAGAAATAATGAGATCAGAAGCATTAAATTAGCCTCAATAGCTGACCCTACTGCCATTCAACAGTTTGTGGATGACACTATCCTCCTTGGGGTTGCCTCAGTGGTTGAGGCTAGGAGATGGAAGAACGTGCTCAATGAATATGCTGCTATTTCAAGCCAATGCATTAATTATGAGAAAATCCAGATCTATTTCTTTAACACCAAGATGAACCTGTAGTAGAAAATTATGGCAATTCTCAATTGCTTGAGTGGGGAGCTACCAGGAACTTATCTTGGTCTTCCTCTAGATGTCAAGGAGGTGTCCCCCATGTATTGGAATTCCATTCTTGAATGGATTCAGAAGAAGCCTGCTAGATGGAAAGGTAAGTTGCTGAGCCAAGAAAGTAAATACTAGATTTTGAAGGCTTCCCTTCAGGGGAGTTCCTATTTACTTCCTTTCCCTTTTTAAAATCCCTAAATACATTGCTGAGAAATTTGAAAGGATTTAGAAGAACTTCTTATGGACAGGGGTGGAAGAGAAAACGAGGATAGCCTGAATTAGTTGGGATAAAGTGTGCCAACCTAAATTATAAGGAGGCCTTGGTCTTAGAAAAATCCACTAGACCAATAAAGCCTTCCTGGCTAAAATTGGATGGAACTTATTGAGTAACGACAAGGACTGGTGTAATATTATGAGGGTCAAATATTTATTGAATGATATCCCCTTTGGATTCCTTCATGTCCCGAGTATCCCCAAGGGATCTATCATATCTAATAATGTTTAGAAAAGTAGAGTCCTCTTGCAGAAGGGTATTAAGTGGAAGTTGGGGGATTGGAGAAGCATTAAATTCTAGGAAGATAGTTGGCTAAAGGACTCCCCTCTTAGTTGTATTCTAAGTGCCCAAAGACTTGTTGTTAGAGATACCAACTTTTTTGGGTAGTTAACTGTCGACTATCTTCTGCCAAGGGGTGGGGATTGGAAATAGTTGTCAGAATGCTGCTAGGGACAAATGGATCTAATGCCAATTGCCAAGGATCTACAACAAACCCTCCAAGGATGCATGATTTCTATCTTCCCTTGCAAGGGAAATTTGTTGTGGTCCAAAGATAAGATGGGTTCATTCTCTTGTAGATCTTCTCATAGTTTGCTTTTGGATTACAATGAGGACTCTAGCTTATGGGGCAAGGTTTGGAATCACAATCTTATTCCCAAGATTAATCATTTTTGGTGGCTAGTGATGCACAATAGGATTCTAACTATGGACAACCTAAAGATCAGAGGCTTCCAAATTTTGAGTTGATGTGCTCTCTGTATGAAGGAGTCTGTCTCCCACCTATTGCTTCATTGTGATTTCTCCTGGGAGGTTTGGAGTCTCTTGGAGTATGAACATAGATCTTCCTACTTTTGTGAAGTTTTGGTCCACTCCCTTTTCTCATCCTATTTGTAAAGAGCACTAGGCCCAGATCCCCCCTATTCTAGCATGGGGTCTATGGAAGGAATGTAACAATAGACTATTTAAGGATAAAGGTAAATCTGCTTCGGAAGTCTTTTTCTTTTTCTCTAAACATCTGGAGGAAAATATCTATAACACTTTGAAAGCTATGGACTTTCCCCCCAACAAGATTGAAACTAATATTATTAATAAGTGGAGTATCTCACCTCACAATTGCAGGGTGGACAACTCCAAGAAGATAGATTGTAAGAACACTAAGTGGGTGCCCCCTGATGAAGGATGGATGAAGTTCAACTTCGATGGTGCTACTAACAGAAACTCAGGGACAGTTGATGGTGGTGGGGTCCTATGATCTATGAAGGGGAATCTATTGGTTGCCTATGCTAGAGGTCTAGGTGACAATTCTAATAATGTGGTCGAGTCTATGGCACTCTTATGGGGGCTTAAGGTGGACCTGTCTATTGGAGTCAAAAACCTTCTGATTAAAGGAGTCTCAAAACTTATACTTGATGTTGTTCAAGATAAGTCTAGAGTTGGCTGGCATATTGTGGACATTATACAAGACATTAGGAAGCTCCTTCTAGGCCTTGATGGTGTTGATTTTAAACATACCTATAGAGAAGGTAATCATATGGCAGACACTATGACTAATATGAGAATTAATTTATTCCCCAAGAGGTGCTAGAGGAATCCCAACAATCTATCCATAAATATAAGAGAACACCTTTGGCTAGAGGCTCAAGCTTGATTTTATTGATGGTGATCAGAAGGTACTCTCAGTATAAAGAATATATTTTGACATATATCCTCATGTCATATGTTATGATGAATAGTGGCAACTAAAGGCTGTAGAGGGGAGTTGATACTATGAGTGGTAAGATGACATGTGATAGGCTTCTGATGAGTGAGGAATGCCACATCATTAGAGGCTAGATCAACAAGTTCATGTGGCTAATACCAAGGTGGTCTATGGGGGCAATTCAAAATCTAGTGGCACACATCCCCAATGAATCCTACACTTTACTCATAATTGTAGTAATAATATTTGAAAAGAGGAGACATTAGTAAGGAATGGCTGAGTATTTCGAACAGCTATCAAAGTTGGATTAATAAATGTACCCACATGTGTTAAGCTAGAATTTCTCCAGCAGCCTTCAAGACATCTGGTTGTGGTTGATCTTTTAGTGTGTTACTCTCCCAATGGTTTCAAATAGGCTTTCAATGGGGGATGACAAGGTACAAACTAAACTATCTTCTTATGCTGAATTCAAGGCCAATTCTATGCTTTGGACAATATGCTATGAGGGTGGCCTCACTCCATTTTTGGAGTGCCACAATGGCTATGACGAGAGCCTCTTGATTCAATTTTCCATGTCATGGGATGACTCAAGGATGGTTTGGGTAGGAGGAGTCCAGTTTGAATTCAGTGAAGATATAATTGCTCAAGCCATGGGCCTACTTTGCGAAGGGAAACTATTGAAGAAGTAGATGAAGGTGCAAGACCCTGAGAGTATGAAAAGGTTTTTCAAGGAGGGAGAGTCGCCCATTCATCTATAGGGTGGATTCAAGAGGGATAGCCTTATATACCCTTGGGATAAGGTATGTTTCCTCATTATGAAATACATAACCCTTGAGGGTTGGTTTAGGTGCTTTTATCACTACCACTTTGCTCTCTTAAACCACTTCCATCATAAACTGCTTATCAACTTTCCTTTTTACTTGCTTTCTTCCCTGGAATCTTCTATGAAACTGGTGAAAACTGCTCATTCCACCAACCCTAGTATCATCGATGTGCCCCTGCACCAAGTCTTGATCTTTTGGCTGTATTACTTTCACCTTGCTTTATGCCTTCCCAAGCTAATTAAGGCTTTCCTTTTCGAGGAGGTTCAGGATGATGAGTCCGATGACAATGTCTGATGAGTGTCAAGTATGGTAGTCCAACTAAGGACAAGGCCATAAAACCCTATGTTAAAGATCCTCCCAACCCTACTAGGTCCCCCTCGAACCCTACAGCTTTGGCTACTAAGACTCTACCCCCTAGTCCCATAATAAGAAAGGTGTCAAAGCCCACATGGTGCTAAGAAAAAGACCCCTCCCCAGTGGGCCAATCTGAATTGCCTTCCCCTATTGGTGGTATGTCTGGGTCCCCTAGTCAAGCTCAAAAGGTGGTGGTTGAGGGCCTTTTCAACCTCAAGAAAAACCCTTCTCACTATGGTGAGGAAAAGTGGAAGAGAGATAGTAGTGTGCCTTCTGAGCCTAAGAAGTTTGCTAAGAAGAAGGTAAAAAAATTATTGTTGAAGAAGAGGCCAGGGAGCTCTCCCTTAAGGGTGGTCACACTAATATTGAAGAGAAGGGTGAAGAGAGTATTGTGAAGGAGAATATGAAACTGGGTAAAGGTAAGTCTAGTTTTGCTAGAAGGTTGAGCATCCGCCGCTCTAGTAGTCTAGTAGGGGATAAGACCCCTGTGCTAAAAAAATGTTGACTACTCTTCAGCCTTGGACCTCGAGGAGGAAATTGAAGTAAAATAAGTGAAGCTAACCTAGAAGTAGCTATTTTTGTAGGAGGGAGGTAGTCTATTTGAGGAGATGAACAACTCCTAGTATGACACTGAGGAGGATGGAGTTGAGACTAACTCTGAGCATAATGTTATGGATTCTCTGGTCAAGGAGGTGGCTAGTGAGGAGAAGTGTGGTAGTTGTAGTTTGATCAAGAAGGATATGGCAGATCTGAAATATAGGATGACCTCCCTCAAAGACAAGATGAAGGTAATGGCTACCTTGTGCTCTAAAATGACTCATCGGACAACTACCTCTTTGGCTATCTTATAGGACATTAAGGATGGAAATCATGGTAAAGAGAAGAATTATGTGAGTAAAGATGAGCTTCTTGGGTTCCTCATGGAGGATTGGAACATGCTTCTTAAATAGTTTATGTTCTTGTTTCTATTTTTGGTTATGGTATTGCATAAACTCTAATATGCTTATTAGGTGTTAGTCTACTATTGTTCAGCTATTTGTGGCTTGCTGGCCTATTTTGCTGCCCTTGTGGCCTTTTGTTATAGGGACCTACACCCTGGTTTGTAGCTTACCATAATAAAAAACAATGATGGATGTATTTCAATTGTAACCTCATCATACTTATAATGTAGTCATGGTCTAGGTAGAATACACAAAATATTATTTCCGACCTCATAAGTTGATCTAAGTACTCCAACCTTGTGTGAAATGCACCTACATTTATAAGTTAAAATTTTGTTAATAAAAATAAATAGCATTGAAATGACAACTAACTTAAAAAATGTTTTAAGAAGTTTGATGGAAGATTAAGAAACACTAAGTTTAGAATCCTATCTTATATGTCACCTTAGGAATTATATTGAATGTCTCCAAAATGAAAGCTAAATGCTTTAACCACTGATCTCAATCCCTTGAATACAATAGCTCTATTCTCCAAAACACCTACATTTATATATTAAAATTTGTCAAGAAAAATAAAATTTAACCTACTTTTAACTTAGCAATGGTGGATGTATTTCCATCGTAACCTCATCATAGTCATAACATAGTCATGGTCTAGGTAGAATACACAAAATATTGTTTCCAACCTCATAAGTAGATCTAAGTACTACTAAGGACTTCTAAGGAATACCCTCCTAAGTTTATTAGAGTCTAAAGAAGAAGAAGAGCCTACCCTCTCTTATTTAATTGGTGACTAATTGTTTACTCTCTAAAGATAGGTCCCATCTCTATAGATCTAGGTTAATATGCATTCCTCTTACCTTTATATTGAGTGTCTACTTTAGGAAAGTGGATCAACTATTTTGAGCACCATAAAATAGCAATTATGTTGCGGACAAGGTCCTAGTTCTATCATTCCATGGCCTAGTTGATGTTGAAGAATTTGTTGATGGTGACCAAACCCATTCCAATTTTATTCCCTTGAAAATCAAGTTTGTGCTTCAAGGTTTTCCTCAAGTGTGAGGTGCTGACTCATTTTTGACCTTTGAGCTCATCATTTGGTTCTTGTATCTCCCCATGCTATAAGATTATATAATGGTTTAGGTTTAATTTTTTGGCCATTAGATCTTCCAATCTAGAGTTTATGCATCCCTAACTCCTTTGAGCTCTAACACCGCTACATGTGTAGACCACTACTCTCCCCTATTATGATCTTTCATCATGTGCTTTCCACAACTCTCTCTTGATGCATTATGAGTTATTCCTTTGGGAACACACCCACTAATCATCCTACCATCTCACCTTTTATGGGCCCTATTGTGGTGTCATCCTATCTTTGATCTCATACCAACATCATCCTCCTACATTGTATACAACACATGATCTTGGTCCCCATCATCCACCACCTCATCCCAATTGACCAATGGCACATCACCTCCTATTGAGTGTTGTGATCATTGATCTTAAAATGCACGGACTATTAGATCATTTTCCATTCTAATAGCTTGTTCACTCTTGAGGAACTCATGAACTTAGATATCCCTTGGATATGTATTAACCATTGATAATAAACTATTTCCCTTAGAATGAATCAAGTATGGACTCACTTAAATGTTTTGGTACAAGTGAGTTAAGAACTATTTAATCTATATATTGAAAATGCACTAAAAATGCACAAATATAGAATGCAAAGGTTAGTTACATCTGTCAAAGCACTAGAAAATGCATGCATAAATAGCTCAAACACTAGTAGCAGGGAACTATCACATACAATGTTCACTATCAAATCACCCTTCAATGTTAATATGTACACATTATTGAGGAATATTATGTATAAGATCATATGTAACAACCATAAGAGGTTTAGAAGTAACCTTAGGAACAATAAATCACTATCATAGAGAATCTCAAATAGATTAGGTATGTATTCAAACTATTATACCAGCTCATGTTGCTTATGATAAGTAATCTCATTAGAAGGACATTATGCCACATGATTGGTAGGTCATCATAACAATTATGAATTGGAAAATTTCTTGTCAAGAGGCCATAAGATGGACATAATAGTCTATGAGGGTGATGTTAAGGACTCTTTAAAACCAAAATGATTCTTAAAACTACTCTTGAATGTCTCAAACTAGACAATAAGCTCTCTTTAATATAAAAATCTATATGTACAAAATGCTAGAAAGCTAAATATTAAGAAAATGTGAACATCAAAATGTTTTCCAACACAAATGCACACTAAAAATTGTACTTGGCATCTAGGATGCAATAGTAGATAACCTCATTCATAGTCTGAGATAGTCAAAAGCGTGCATTATAATTTTTTTTTTATTGGAAAGTTGTGGGGGATATTTAGGTTGGCCCCACTATAGTGGAGGTCACAAGGGGAATCTCCTCCCCATCAACATATTCAACTTAGATTACTTATTCAGCATAGAAGCCACAATGGAATTCTAAGAGCCACAACTTGGAATTCCAACTATAGATGTCACTTGGGGATTCAAACTTAGGTCTCCATCTCGAGAACCTTATGGCCTTGTCATTTAAGCACAACCCCTTTTGTCCTTAAATTTAGACTAGGGATGTACCCTTGGGTGACATGCAAATGCCTCACTCCACATGTCGCGGGTAAATTAGGATACAAGATCTTGAGGGCCTCACAAAATTTTACACCAGTCTGAGATAGTCGGAACATCTCATAGAAGACATGGGGTGGGCTTGGCTCCTTAATATGGTTACACTAAACCTTACCTCAAGGTACCCCCATGGTGAAACATGGGCGTGGGCATTAGTCCATGCATTACCATAAGTGCAACCCCTACCTCCAGGTGTCCCCATGGCCACTACAAGGGAACCCCCACCCGGTGGGATTTGAACTTGGGTCTATGGTATGAAACTCCTCACCACTAGACCCAAACCCATTGGAAAAAATCTAGACCTGGAATGTACCCTTGGGTGACATGCAAATGCCCCACTCCACATGTTGCGGGTAAATTAGGATACAAGATCTTGGGGGCCTCAAGAAGTTTTACAACAACCCAAGTTGGTGGGAGGCAACTCATAGAGGACATGGGGGTGCACTTAGTTCCTTAATATGGTTAAACTCAACTTTACCTCAAGGTACCCCCATAGAAAAACATGGGGGTGGGCATTGGTCCATGCATTTCCATAAGTGTGACCCCTACCTCCAGGTGTCCCCATGGCCACTACAAGGGAGCCCTCACCTAGTGAGATTTGAACTTGGGTCTATGGTGTGAAACTCCTCACTCCCCACCACTAGACCCAAACCCATTGGGCCAAAAGCATGCATTATAATTAAAGAAACAAGATTTTCAATAAAATAATTCCAAAAAATGGAAAAAAAAAGAATCTCACTAAGATGAAAATTGTCATACTTGTCCCATCTGAAAGTTTAGATGGTACTCAATCATTCTTGAGGGGTCATCTCTTACATTTAGATTATCCAATATTACTTCATCATCAACATTAATAATTGTCCATAGTTCTTTTATTTTTGGTTTTTCATGATGCTTCAGTAACTTAACATTTGTTGCTACAACTAGATCTTCGAATACATAAGTATGGTTTTGTGCTTCTCAAAGTCTTCAAATGAAGGTGTGAGGGTAAAATAGTGATCAATCAAATGAATAGTAGATGACCCAAACATCAACAGAATAGAGAAACAAAGAAGATTCAAGTAAACAAAGCAATGAACAAACACAACAAACCTCTTCCGTTTCGAAACTTCCGTTGTTCGCCTATCACGAATCGTCCTTTCACAGATGAGATGAGCACTCAGAGAGTGTAATCTTTTAAAGCTGTTTGAGGAAGTCGATGGTGAATGGCTATAGTGTGATATGCAAGGAAGGTGAGCTCCGATGCAACAATGGTGATCTCAATCTTGTAGATGACAAGTGGGTGCCAAAGGCGCGCTGGTGATATTTCTGCAGAGTAACGATGTCAAAAGCCTGGATGAATAGAATGGAAGAATGAAGCTTCATTTATAGACTTGGAAGAATGGGAATCAACGGTTGAGAGGAGATATGAAGATCAACGGTTGAGGATGGTTGAGGAATGTGCAACCAGTGGAAATGTGACAAGTGTCCCAGCTCCATCATGAAAGGTGGGATGTGACAAAACTGATTGGAGAGTTAACTCCATTGACTGGTCTGTTAACAGAATTGATTGATCAGTTAGAAGAGTGGATTGTGGAACTGACTCGGCTGATTGAGGATTTGACTCAACTAACAGGTTAGTTAACAGATTTGATTGATTGGTTAACTGACCTCTAATTGGAGAAGAAATAGGCCATGTGGGTGAGGGAAAATAAGATAATTAAATATTAAATATATTTAATTACATGTGCAACCTGATGAGGTGGACAAGGTGAGGTGTAAAGGTGATGTGGAATTTTGAATTTAGAACTTTAGGATAGAGGAATTAGGCTTAATTAAATAATTTATGATTATTTAATTGTGAAGGACTTTAGAAGAATTTTAATTAAATAAATAGAATTTATTTAATTGTGAGATAGTGAATTGATTAAATAAATTTGGAATATTTATTTAATTAATAGAAGAATGGAATAAATATTTAGAATATTTATTTAGGATGATTTGTGTTATTTTTAGGCGTATACATTTTGCCCCTCTTTGATGCAATGCAGTTTACGGCGTTGCTTCAAAGAAATTGATAGTCTGAGTGATGATACATGCCCTAGTTTGCCCCTGGTACAGGTTAAATGACGATAGGATGCCCCCTCGGGAGATTGGACGGGAAAAATGGCGAAAGTTTCAGAGACGGACGATCTCACGACGAGGATGGGGTTAGGATAGGTGGGAGGAAAAGGGACGCGGTCAGGGATGCGGGAAGAAAATAGGAGGAAAAATGGACACGGGAAGTAGTCCACAGTCAACACCTAGCCAGAATTAGGGTTTGGAGGCTATAAATAGGAGCTGGGTCCACAAGAATAGTCATTTGCACACTTGGTTGATCTGGATTGGAGAAAGAGAGCTCAGAGCAAACTTAGGGCAGCATGGCGGCCAGAGCAGCAGACATTCCACGCGAGGAG
Source organism: Cunninghamia lanceolata (assembly GCA_027924645.1). Classification (NCBI taxonomy): domain Eukaryota; kingdom Viridiplantae; phylum Streptophyta; class Pinopsida; order Cupressales; family Cupressaceae; genus Cunninghamia; species Cunninghamia lanceolata. Next base: position 127,861 of record BSBN01001716.1, read on the forward strand.
CACCGATTCGAGCGAGTCCGACGATTCAGGCGGCCAGCAGAGGTAGGACCCCCGGTATGTGCTTCGAAAAATTTCTCCTAGGGTCGAGTTTAGGTGTCATAAATGCACGTAGAAAATAGGTGAAATGAATGCGCCGAAACGTAGAACGGCGCATATGCCTCGCGAAGCTGCGCTTTTGTGATTTTGTGGCGCATATGCCGGTTTCGGCGGCGCATGCGTGAAAGCTACGCATTTGTGCATTCTAGTTGCGCTTTCGTAATTGGGCGGTGCTTTTGTATTTTTGCCGCGCATGCCTGAAATGTAGCAGCGCATTTGTTAAAGTTGCGCATACGTGACTTTCTGCGGCGCACCCGTAATTTCGTGGCGCATACGTGGATTTTCGCGGCGCATGCGTTAGAACGGCGCATTTATGCCCTGTAGCGGCGCATATGCAATTTTGCGGCGCATATGTTAATTTTTGCGGCACATATACCAGAAATGGCGCATTTAGCACCTGTAGTGGCGCATTTGCTTGGGATGGCAAATTACTTAGCCAAATTGATTCGATTAGTGTCCTGTTTGACGCAGGAATCGATGAGCTATCTTCGAGATTGCAGGAATCTAGTCAAGAGATGTAGTGTGCTATTTTGATCAATTTGAAATGCTAAGTTTAGTTGATATAGTTCAATAGATATGTTGAGTATGGTATATGCAGCTTGAGACTGACGCCTTGCATGGTGTGTTTGCAGGAGGAGATACGAGAGACTCTGCAGTCGAGGGAGACGTTCCCTATGCCTCTATTGCAGAGATACATGTTGACGGAGGCTGACAGAGTGGCGCTTGGTGCCATGGGTTTAGATTATGTTTGCTTTATGCCCGAGGTGCGGGCGAACCAAGGACTGTTGACAGCTGCCGTGGAGAGATTCCATAGCGAGGACGGGACCTTCCACTTCCCTACTGGGGAGATGACTGTGACGCTAGAGGATGTTTACCGGATACTGCACTTGCCCGTAGTAGGCGAGTTGGTGGAGTACGACGCGCAGCGGGACGCGGGACTCGCTGAGTGTCAGCGAGTATTTGATGATCCCGAGCTGGTGGAACAGGTCATCCCTTGGAAGGATATCTATGACTGCTACGACTACTTCCCTGGGATTGTGGCTGGGCTGATTGGGGGCGTTGTATGCCCGGATAGGAGATCGCACGGGTTCCCCATTGGATGGGGCAGGATCATGGAGTGGATGCTGACCGAGGGCACCCGATATGCGTGGGGACCCTGCGTGCTAGCCCACCTCTACCATGACATGCATCAGGTGGTGTACCACCGCAGCACAAGTCTATCGGCTGGGGTGTTGCTGTTACAGTTCTGGCTGTGGGAGCACATAGCGGTGACCAGGCCGATATGCGTCTTCGCGAGGCAGAGGGGAGAGCCATACAGCTATGGCTACGCAGGAGTGATTTCCCAGCATAGGCTGGGGAAGCTAGAGTATTGGCGGCACACATTGGATGGGATAGATGTGGTCGTCTGGCGACCATATCTGGACTGCGAGCCTTGGGATGATGAGGGAGATGAGCTGCCTTTCTGCTTTCAGACCAGGTGGTTGATAGGCCGGACACGGCACATACTGGAGAGGCAGATGGTGGGCCGAGTGCTGCGACAGTTTGGCAGGAGACAGGGCATGCCACAGGGACAGGCTATGTTTGCCCGGACTCATGCAGAGAGGGTCAGATGGGGGCCGATGGCTTCGTACGAGGAGGCCCTGGCAGAGTTCCAGCAGTTGCCATACGTGGCATGGGACATGCGTAGAGAGATTGCAGATGCGGGGGTCACACAGGCGTATGAGGACTGGATTACTGCACATCCATTCCTGAGATATTCAGGACCTGGCATGCTGGTGCCTCGTATTGACGAGGCGGACTCAGAGGAGGAGGGAGAGGCTGGCCCAGGGCGGAGGGCCGCTAGAGGAGGACGAGGACGGGGTGGCCGAGCTGCAGAGAGGCCGAGGCAGCGGAGGAGGATAGATCGGGCTGGGCAGGTGCAGCAGACACAGGCACAGGGAGAGGGACAGCAGCAGGTGCAGCAGCAGGCACAGATGCCACCACCCCAGCAGGTACCACAGCAGCAGGTGCCGCAGCAGCAGGTGCCCCAGTAGCAGGGGCTAGGATAGGCAGAGGCAGCATAGGGGCCGGTGCAGGGTGAGGCACATGAGAGGACTATAGCCAGCCTGAGGGGACAGGTGCGAGAGCTGCAGGCACAGCTGAGGAGAGTGGAGAGGATGCGAGATACAGACGCAGCGGTGATCGCTGGTTTGACTCGCGAGCGAGACATGGCAGATGCCCGGGTACGCCTGATCCGAGTAGAGAGGGACACAGCAGTAGCTGCCATGGGCACAGACGCAGTGAGTACATTTTTGGTTGGGCAGGTGCAGCAGACACAGGCACAGGTAGGCCAGTTGCAGACTCAGTTGGCACAGGCACAGACAGACCTAGCCAGAGCGCAGCAGCAGGCACAGTACTACCGAGGCTTGTACCATGGGGCCGTATCCTCGAGCCAGAGGGCAGGGAGTTTCAGGAGTCAGTCTGGGGTGGCTCACAGAGCAGGTCCTTCGCAGTCAGGGGCATCCGTGATGGGACCTCAGCAGTCAGGAGCTGGCAGTGGTGGCCCACAGCAGCAGGGGTAGACACAGACCCGATGTTGTACATTTTTGGGACATGTATCATCGTCTATTTAGACGCATATTGTATATGACACTTTGATTTTGAGAGAGATGGTGATATTGTACATTTGGACCTCTTTGTATATGATAGTATGGATGATGACGCAACTTTGTGTATCTATTGCATGCATTATGAGATGATGACTTTACTTCTATTGTATGATGTGATTCTATTGCATAGTTAGATGGTCTATATGATGCTATATGAGAAATACTTTGATATGCTGCTATATGATGTCTATATGATCTAATGTGACAAATGAATGCAAAATGTAATATGATGTCTATGTGATGATGCAAATGTATGCATATGAAACATGATTTCTATGTTATGATGCTGTATAGATATGCGAGATGCTATTGGATGTTTATATGATGTAATGCTTTGAATGTATGCAGTTGTAACATGAGTACTATGTGGTGATGCAACTATATATGTGATGCACTTAGCTATGTTTGTTTGATTTTCTGGGCTTTTAAGATTAAGATGTGATGCAAATGTATTGGTGACCTAATGCATTGGATGGTGCATTCTACTAACCTACTCATGTGCATGACTAGCTTCTACGAATGATATGATATGCTCCTATATGCCTTGTTTTTGTGATGTCCAAATGTACTCTATCGACATAAGAATGACATGATGGATAGAGGAATGGTTGCGAAAGAATGACTTAGGGGTCTTTCTTGATATCGTTACTCTGCATAGTTTGAATAATGAGGATTGTATGGATGGGTGTATGGATATAGGACGGATGCTTTGCTTTTAGATTGCTTTATTTCATCATTGGGCATTTTGTTTTTGGTACTTTTCTGAAATGTTGTAAGTGAATACAAGCATCGAGGTATAATTGAATCGAGATGACCTGAGTATCGCTTACATGGATTGTGATTTAGCAAGGTAATACAAGCATCTAGTCAAAATTGAATCTAGATGACCTGAGTACCCCTTGCGTTTCAACAAGCAAGGATTGCCCCCGTTCATGTTAGACCTTTGATGTCCTCGATGATCTTTTTGCCGATCACGTCCTAAGACAAGGCTTCTCATTACTAAAGTTTAATCCCCAAATAGCAAACAAAGAAAGTAATCATGCCCCCATCATAGCATCTCTAGCTTTTGGCATCCTTGAGTAGCATAGGAGGGTATGATAGCAAAAATCAAGACTCTGTAACTTAACCCTAGGTTCCAATCTACAAAAGCACATTTGCGTTGATATGTGTTTATTTCTTGCCTTAATTTTGCATAAAATCATTTAGAAGACCTTGGGTATTTGCTCTGCATTGGATAGGTTAAGATGCTCATTGTCGGGATGTCTACTTGAAGTGCGGGTGTTTGCTTGCATGTGCTTACCTAATGAGAAGGTTGCACTATCCTTATTGAGAAGACGGACCCTAAGGGACTGACCTAGTGCCTCGGGGGCTCATTGCTAAATGGCCTTGCCTACGTGACGACGTAGAGGCAACGTAGTTCGGGGTAAACCCTAATGGACCTTGGATGGACTAGAAGAAAGACGACAAGAATGAAGACAAGAAAGGAGACGAATGGGACCTTGGGAGAGATGGAAGCCTCAGGGGCGCATTAGAATAATGGCCTTGCCTACGTGATGGCGCAGAGGCAACGTAGTTCACGGATTCGGACCACAGACACTGACGAGAGACACTACACTAGGCTTACATTGAGGAGATGGTATGGGACAAAACCTTGGTTGACAAGGCCACAAGGTGAGTATCAAGCCATGATAGGTAACTGTCAAGCGTTTATTGTGGGATGGATATGGGTCGAATGAGGAAAATAGAGGGAGAATGGGCTCAAGGTGATTGGATTCCCAAAGATGGAGAATGCGGTTTGTCACAAGTAACGCCTGTTTACCAGGTTTTCATCACTTGCTTTTATTTACACGAGAAGCTAGAAAGTAACATGACGCCTGATTGCCAGGTTTTCCCCATGATACCTATCCAAGGCGCCTGTTTGCCAGGTTTTCACCAAAGGACGATTTTTTTGTATGCTTGCTACTTTTTTTTTTTTGATTTTTTGACTTTATTGTACCCCCTTGCACTGGGGTTCTCTTAGGTATAGAACCGGCGAAGGTGCATGCTGTTGATTGGATCATCAAACAACTCACCTTCTGATGTGGCCAACTGATATGCCCCCGATCCGTAAGCTGCTACAATTACATAGGGTCCAAGCCAGTTAGGCTCGAACTTGCCTTTCTTTTCTCTGTCCTGTTGATTGCGAGGGTTCTCTCTTTGGACGAGGTCCCCAACCTTGAAGCATCTTGGTCTAACCTTGTGGTTGTAGCTTCTTGACATCATCTGTTGATAGGCTTTGAGATGGTCAAAAGCTTTCTGGCGCCTTTCCTCTAGCAGTTCTAGCTCTTGTAGTCTGGAGACTCTGTACTCTTCGTCTGATATGAGACCTTTCAATGACACCCGAAGGGATGGGAGTTCGACCTCAATGGGAAGGATGGCTTCGGAACCATAGACAAGGGCGTAGGGTGTAGCACCTGTGGGAGTGCGTATGCTGGTTCGATAGGCCCACAGAGCGGGATTGAGTTGGACGTGCCAATCGTGACCAGCTTCATTGACAGTCTTCTTTAGGATTCTCAGAATGGTTTTGTTTGATGCCTCAGCTTGGCCGTTACCTTGGGGGTAATATGGAGTGGAGAAGCGGTGTTGGATCTTGAAACGTTCACAAAGTTCCTGGACATCCTGATTTTTGAAGGGTCTCCCGTTATCCGTTATGATGGATGAAGGGATGCCATATCGGCAGATAATGTAATTCAGAATGAAAGAGGAAATTTGCCTTCCTGTGACGGTTGATAAGGGAACGGCTTCAATCCACTTTGTAAAGTACTCAGTGGCGGTTATGATGAATTTATGGCCGTTGGAAGAGGGCGGATGAATCTTTCCCACGAGGTCAAGTCCCCACTGGCAAAAGGGCTAGGGTGTCGTTAGAGGTCTCAACTCCTGAGTAGGTGCATGAATCAGGTTCCCATGTATCTGGCACTGTTTGCACTTTTTGACGAACTGATATGAATCCATTTCCACATTGGGCCAGTAATAACCCAAACGCATGAGTTTCTTAGCTAAGGAAGGACCACTGGAGTGTGTTCCACAGATCCCTTCGTGCATGTCTCGCAAGGCAGTTATAGATTCTTCTTGTTCTAGACAACGGAGTAAAGTACCATCCAGACCACGTCGGTAAAGGGTATTGGCGATAATGGTGTAACGGGAGGCTTGTCGGATGAAAGTTCATTTTTGGTTGGAAGAGAGGTCCAAAGGAAGGATATTGTCCTTGAGGTAAGTGTAGGTCTTACCGTACCAAGGCGAATCAGATCCTACTAGGTGGCAAATGGAATGGGTCTCAAGGAGATCATAAGCCGGTTGTCGAATTGTTTCTACTAAGAACTCATACCGTGACTCATGTTCAGGTATCTCAAGAAGAGAGGCTATGGTCGCCATTGCATCTGTTGCTTTGTTCTCTATCCTGGGTATTTGCTCAAACGAGATGGTCCCAAAATGTTCTTTGAGGTCGTCGACCATTCGCTTGTATGGGATGAGCTTCTCATCTTTGGTCTGATACTCGTCGTTGACTTGGTTTATGACAAGCTAAGAATCACCGTAGACACATAGTGCTTGGATTTTCCACTCAGTGGCCATCTTGAGACCAATTACCAAAGCCTCATACTCTGCTATATTGTTAGTGCATGGAAATAACAACCTGTAGGACTTTGGAATTGTGTCGCCTTGGGCAGTAATGAACAAGATACCTGCCCCTGATCCATGGTTGGTGTAAGACCCATCGAAGTAGAGTTTCCAAGGAGATGTTGACAGAGTGAATAAAGATTCATTGGGGAACTCAAACTGCATTGGTGAAGTGTCTTGTAATGGTGCCTCAGCTAGTTGGTCTGTGATGATTTGCCCCTTGATGGCCTTTCTATCCACATACTCTATATCATATTCGCTAAGAAGCATAACCCATTTGGCTAGTCGACCTGTGAGAGTTGCTTTGCTGAGAAGATATTTTAGTGGGTCGATCTTGGCAATGAGTTTGACAGGATGTGCCAACATGTAGTGTCAGAGTTTTTGTGAGGCAAAAACCACCGCAAGGCATGAACGTTCCACCTGTGAGTACTGCAACTCGTAGCCCACTAAGGTTTGACTAATGTAGTACACAGCTCTTTCCTTGTTCTCATAGTCTTGCTGCGCTAGGAGAGCCCCAAGAGCAGTAGGTGTAGCAGATATGTAGAGAATCAAAGGCTTTCCTTGGATCGGAGGCATGAGTATAGGAGGATTCATGAGGTACTCCTTGAGCTTGTTGAATGCCTCTTCGCACTGCTCATCCCACTTAAATGGAACGTTCTTATGTAGGAGATGGCTGAAAGGGTGGCACTTGTCTGCCAGCTGTGAGATGAACCTACGAATGGCCTGTAGCTTGCCCTGTAAGGATCTCAACTGTGTTAGAGTTTTGGGCGGAGGCATGTCCATGATTGCTTTGACCTTGGCCGGGTCTACCTCTATGCCGTTTGCTGACACGATGAAGCCTAGCAGCTTGCCCGATGTTACCCCAAACACACATTTCTTAGGGTTCAATTTTACTTGGAATTGGTCCAGCTGTTGGAAGACTTTCTCTAATGTGTCCAGGTGTGAGTCCCTGGTGAGTGATTTTGCCAAGATGTCGTCAACATAATCTTCCATGGTCACATGCATCATGTCGTGAAATATAGTTGTCATGGCCCGCTGATATGTAGCACCTGCGTTTTTCAGCCCAAATGGCATGACATTCCAGCAAAAGGTACCCCATGGACAAGTGAAAGCGGTTTTGTGCTGATCCTCTGGTGCTATTTTGATCTAGTTGTACCCTGAGAATCCATCCATAAGTGACAACATTGTATGTCCTGCCGTGAGGTCGACTATGATATCGATGTTAGGCAAGGGAAAGTCATCTTTTCGGCATGCTTTGTTTAAATCTCTAAAATCGTTGCATAGTCGGACCCTGCCATCTGGTTTAGACTCCGGCACAATATTAGATATCCATTCAGGGTAATCTATGGCTCTGATGAACCCCACGTCTAACAATTTCTTGAGTTCTTCCTTGACCAGTAAGGCTATATGGGGATGCATCTTTCTTAGTTTTTGCTTTACGGGCTTCACCCCTGGATCCAATGGCAAGTGATGTAGAATCAGGTTTGGGTCCAAACCTGGCATGTCGGCATATGACCAAGCAAAGCTGCCTCTCTTCTTCTTAAAGAATGGTACAAACTTGGTTTTCTCAGGCGGCGTGAGAGATTTTGCAAAGTGGATAATCTGAGGCTGCTCTTCGGTTCCAATGTTCACTGGCTCTGCTGGCTCTACCACGATCTGTGACCTTTCTTGATACATGTCACTTGGGAGGGTGTCAAGCAATCCATCGTCAGGTGCCACAGTTGGGTTTTCACCTTTAGATACGTCCTTTCTTTTTACTATTTTATGATCTGACACTGCCGCATGGCGGTTTTCACCGTCAGATCCCTTTTTGATCTTTACATTTTTGCGACTAGAAGGCTTGGCACCCTCCCCGAAGTAAGCTACAGTATTGAGTTCGATAGCAAAACCGGCTTTATGATCTCCTTTTGGTAAATGATCTCTAAGTCCCATATAGTCAATGTAGGCATCATTGTTCTGGAACATATCTAATTGAGGGGTCCCTTGTAGGTCCCAGTCAATAAGCTCAGGGTGTAAGAGGGGAAGGGAGTCGGATGAAGGACCTGATTCATTGATAGTGTGGATTGAAATACTAGGAGTACAGGTGGGGGTAGTGTTCTGGGTGGTACTTTCTTCCAGGTTGTTTATCGCAATGGAATCAAAACTTTCCTCGAAAGCCATAACTTCAGGGAGGGGCAAATCAGACTCCAGTGGTCTATCCCGTTGCGTTTGTCTCTCATGATATGGGCTAAGGGTTTGGATGGTGTCAATCTCCTTGTCATCGTAGGAGTGCTCTGTCAGCTCGTCCCATTCATACTGATTAGAATCATCTGAATCTACGTCACTGTCCACTTGGAGTGTTTGAATTGTCTCCACTAGGCAGGCATTTTCTTTGGCTTTGCCCTTGCCTTTGTATCCCAAGCCAGTGGTGTTTCTAGCCGAAGAGGAGGAAGAAGGTTGTATAGGTTCGATGATCCCTTCTTTTCTGAGGCCGATAGGGCCTTGTCCTTCATATCCCATCCTATGCAAGATGGTTTCCCCCCGTCCATAGAGCTCTGTAGGGAGTCTGGGTGGATCTTGGGATGTGTTTTCTTCTTCGGCATAAAGCCATTGCAATAGATCTCGCTCCTCTGATTCATCGGATAAGGTCCCCCATTTTACAAAGGGGTTTGCGGGAGTTGTAGGGGGAGCAGAGGGCTTTGGAAAATGCCTGGGTTGATGCTTGGGCTGGCCGAAGGAGCGAGGAGACAAGGGCATTTTTGCAAGGTTGAGGCTGTGCTCAATCTAGTATTCCCCTACGCCATTTTCTTTTATGGTGATTTTCATTGGTTTGGGCCGTGAAGAGGAAGCTTCGGCAGTATGGTCTTGTGGCGGAGTAGGGGAGATATGGGCCCTATTGTTGGGAATGACACATTCAGGTTTAGCTTGGAAAGAATTGCAGTGTTGGTAGGGATCCGGATCGCCGTGTATGGTGACCTGTTTGCCATCGTGTGGGAACTTTATGCATTGATGGTAGGTGGAGGGGACAGCTTTCATGGCGTGGATCCATGGTCTCCCTAGTAGAATATTGTAAGCAAGCTCCCGATCAAGGACTTGGCACACCACATCTTTAATTACCGGTCCCACTTGAATGGGTAGGACAACCGTGCCCTTTGTGGTTCGTTCCTCCTCGTCATAGGCTTTGATAGTAATTTTCCGTCTTGGATCTACCGCCTGTTCAGAGAACCCCAATGCAAGGACTAGCTTCAAAGTGCAAATATTCAAACCGGCACCCCCATCAATGAGAACCCTCTTGATGCGGTGCCTGTGTACGAATGCGACAATGTGTAGGGGAGTGTTGTGGGGTTGAGACATGGAAAGGTCATCTTGTTCGGTAAATGAGATGGAAGTGGATGATGTCAAATTACCCACCCTGGTTTGAAACTTTTCTTGGGCTAGGTTAGTGGGGACAGTAGTTTCCACTAAGGCTTTCTCAAGAATCTCCTTATGAGAAGGAGATAGACGCAAGAGCTCCAATATAGAAATGTGAGCTGGAGTATTTTGCAATTGGTCGATGACATTATATGGGCGGGAGTTAGACGGAGATGGCGACGACCTTGGAGGAGTGGTGTTGATCGTGACTCTACCACTGCGGGTAATTATACTACAACCAGTTCCGTTAGGTCCTAGTTGTTGGTTGGGGGATATGACGTTGACTTGCGGAACATGCTCAGAAATGCAGTTAATGGTGTACTCAAAGGGAACGCTTGCATAGTTAGCATTACTCGACCCACTGTTCTGGTTTGGCCTGTTACGATTGTTGTCATTATTGTTATGGCCATTGGAGTTGTTGCCATTGTGACCATTGTTGTGGTTGTAACCATTGTTGTTGTGGCCGCTGTTGTGATTGTTGTTATACGGCCGGTTGTGGTTTAGGAGAGGATCTCGGTAGGCTACATGAGATTCATTGGAGGTATGCTGTTGTGTCCCTCCCTGATTCTGATCCAGTATATCCTGTATGAAATTCTTAAGACGGATGCAATTATTGGTTGTGTGCCCCCTTCCTCGATGATACTCGCAATAGTCTGTGTCCTTCCAATAGGGAGGTTTGACTATAGGCTCATAGTCACTTATTGGCGGTAGAGAAATTTCATTGTTAGCCAACAACTTCCTGAGAGCAGACTCTTGAGATTCTCCTAACGGCGTGAATTTTCTCCTTGGGTTTGAATTGAACCAAGGTCTAGATTCCCGAGGGGGTGGCTTGTTGAGTGCACCGTTATTTGCTTCTTCCTTAAGAGTGAATATGGGTTGTTGTTTAGGGGTTGCCGCCTTGGCATCCACTACTCCATCGTTGACCACATTCTTGTTCTTGGTCCAAAACTTTGACTTGTCAGTTGTGTAATTGGAAGGAGGTGTGTCCTTGTAGAGCTTGAGAGTTCCTTTAGCGATCATAGCTTTCTCAATGAATAGCCCCATTTCAATGACTTTGGTGAATGAGGTAGGGCATTGTATCTGAATCTGATAGCTAAGATCGGGATTCAAATTGTGGACAAACATTTCCAATAGTTGTTTCTCAGGCATGTCGTAAGAACACTTACTAGCTAGCTGTCTCCATCGTTGTAAGAAGGTGGCGAAAGATTCACCACCCTTTTGTTTGGTGTTGCATAGGTCTAGCATAGATACCTTGTGTTCGATGTTGTAAGAGAAGTGCGTTATGAATTTATTGACAAGTTCGTCAAAAGTTTTGATTCCTGGTGGAAGACGCGAGAACCACTCCATAGCTTGACCTCCTAAAGATCTTGGGAAGAGTCTCATTAAGTAGGTCTCGTTGTGAGCTACTTCTAAACATGCTGCAGTGAATTCCCTGATATGATCTCTAGGGTCCCCCTTCCCTTTGTATTTGTCAAATTTCGGGATTCCAAACTGAAAGGGGAATGGTTTCATGACCACACTTCTGTCAAAGGGGTATGGTGCTATATCTTCCAAGGAGTAGTTCTTGGAACTGGTGCCGATCTTAAGGTTGGAGATTTCTAGCTTTAGACTCTCAATTTGTTGTCTCACATCCGCCATAGGAGCATTTTGATCTATGTGTTGTTTTCCTCTCTCATTGGCCTGGGGGACCGTGTCATTTGTGCCTCTCTCATGTGCATTTGGGACTGTGTCATTTGTGTCCCTCTCACGTTCATTGTCTGCATTTTCCATGATGGAGCTAATGTCAAAGTCTGCAGGGAGTTTGATTCCGAGACTAGCAAGATGATGGAAATATTTGGTGGGGTCCTCAAGGAGCACTTTCTCCACTAGGCGTTGGAATTTGCTATCTTGCATGTGTGCCACTAATTCTTCACAAGAAATTTCTTCATCATCATCGCGTGGTGGGGCGATGTGATCGGAAGAGTCAGCCATTTCGGTTAGCTTGTTGTACTGGGATCGAGTAAGAACCATGCAAGGTGGGGTGGGACGAAATGGACTAGGATTAGAAATTTTGGCAAGGTGACGACTAAGACTGTAATGAATGGGATATCGAGGACAAGACTTGGACAAAGGGTTCTCTCACTCAATGACTTCAGGTAAGACGGTTGACACAAGACTTTAGCCACTAGCAAGGGTAGTCAATACCAGTCTCACTGTGTAGGGCTTAGTCGTTCAACAAGACTACTAGCAAAAGGTACTGTGACCTACTAGGCTTACGTGAATTCACGAATGAAGCGAAGAAGGACCTATGCCGACTCGGTATGGGACAGAATGACGTTGGGGCAAGAGTGACTAGGACAGAAGGTGACTGGGATGACCGTCGAGAGAGAGAGAAATGGGTGAAATGGATGAAGATTGGCTGCAAGGTTGATTTTGACCTCGGAAAATGAAACTAGGCTGAAGTGGGTACTCTGAACAGCTGACGAAAATTTCTCAAAAATAGGGCAAATGCTCACTGTCACACATGCGCAGAAACAAATGCGCAGCAAGAATGGGCAAATGCGCCGTAAGTCGCTGTATATGCGCCGCTTTGGTGAAGTATGTATGCGCAGCAACAGTGTGCAAATGCGCAACAGAAAAGTATATGCGCAGCAGGTCGGCGTATATGCGCAGTAAGTCACTATAAAAGCACAGCAGAATAGTGTATATGCGCAACAGAAAGGTGTAAAAGCGTCGTAAGTCAGACAAAAGCGCAGCAAGTCGCTGTCTATGCGCAGCAGGAAAGGGTATATGCGCAGTTCTGGTATTTTTTTGCAAATTTTTGGAATTTTTCTCTGTTTTTGGTATTCTTTGGCTGGAAAAGGTCTTCTTGATCTGATATTATAAATTAATTTAGCAAGAAAACATAGCAAGCACAAAGAGTATTTTGTAGTTTTCCATTGTTTTTGCAGTTTTCCATTGTTTTTGCCCCACGGTGGGCACCAAAAATGTGAGGGTAAAATAGTGATCAATCAAATGAATAGTAGATGACCCAAACATCAACAGAATAGAGAAACAAAGAAGATTCAAGTAAACAAAGCAATGAACAAACACAGCAAACCTCTTCCGTTTCGAAACTTCTGTTGTTCGCCTATCACGAATCGTCCTTTCGCAGATGAGATGAGCCCTCAGAGAGTGCAATCTTTTAAAGCTGTTTGAGGAAGTCGATGGTGAATGGCTATAGTGTGATATGCAAGGAAGGTGAGCTCCGATGCAACAATGGTGATCTCAAGCTTGTAGATGACAAGTGGGTGCCAAAGGCGCGCTGGTGATATTTCTGCAGAGTAACGATGTCAAAAGCCTGGATGAATAGAATGGAAGAATGAAGCTTCATTTATAGACTTGGAAGAATGGGAATCAACGGTTGAGAGGAGATATGAAGATCAACGGTTGAGGATGGTTGAGGAATGTGCAACCAGTGGAAATGTGACAAGTGTCCCAGCTCCATCATGAAAGGTGGGATGTGACAAAACTGATTGGAGAGTTAACTCCATTGACTGGTCTGTTAACAGAATTGATTGATCAGTTAGAAGAGTGGATTGTGGAACTGACTGGGTTGATTGAGGATTTGACTCAACTGACAGGTTAGTTAACAGATTTGATTGATTGGTTAACTGACCTCTGATTGGAGAAGAAATAGGCCATGTGGGTGAGGGAAAATAAGATAATTAAATATTAAATATATTTAATTACATGTGCAACCTGATGAGGTGGACAAGGTGAGGTGTAAAGGTGATGTGGAATTTTGAATTTAGAACTTTAGGATAGAGGAATTAGGCTTAATTAAATAATTTATGATTATTTAATTGTGAAGGACTTTAGAAGAATTTTAATTAAATAAATAGAATTTATTTAATTGTGAGATAGTGAATTGATTAAATAAATTTGGAATATTTATTTAATTAATAGAAGAATGGAATAAATATTTAGAATATTTATTTAGGATGATTTGTGTCATTTTTAGGCGTATACAGAAGGTATGCCATGTTGAACACAATAGGGTGCTAAGAGGGAGGGGTGATTTAGCACACTTAAAAACTTTAAACAAACATCTGTAGATAAAACTGAATAACTTGGAGAACAAAAGGGAAATCATGCAACTTAAGAATCAACACATAACACTAGTATTTTTATGTGGAAAACCCTAAAACAGGGAAAAACCATAGTGAGGATTAGCTCAAAATATAGTATGCTCATTGCAAAAGTATTACAACATTGTTTTAGGGCTACAACCTAAGGAAGCTACTACTCCCTAATTTAATGCTTATAGCAATTACAACTTTGATTTAGGGCTACAACCCAAGGAAGCTACTACTCCCTAAGTACTCTACTCACTACAATAAGATTTACAAAGATAGTAACTACATGGACTATTATAAAGAGAACATCTGATTTATGTTGGTAATGTAGTCTTCTATTTCTGCTAAACACATGCCTTCAAATTGATTCTGTACACTTCATGTCTTGCATTCTTCCTTTCTTATCTTGACACACACTTCTCCACTTCTCAAAATAAATTTTATCTTCTATAAATACCCTTCACAATACTTCAAAACATTGATTAGGTTGGCTAGAAAGATGAAACATGTAGCTTGTGGTAAGTCAGCCTATGCACACTTCAAAACATTGATTAAGTTGGCTAGAAAGATGAAACATGTAGCTTGTGGTAAGTCAGCCTATGCACACTTCAAAACATCACCATATGCACTTGCAAAGATAAAACATAACATGAATTTCATCAAAATAGGTCGACACACCCTCAAATCACCCTTATGACTCTACTAACAATATGAATGATCATCACTCAATCACCAAGTCACTTAGGTCAGATCTGCACACAGATGCCAGTGAAGATAAAGCAAGAAACAACCAATTGTTCATAAGAAATGGTACTTGCAGAACACCAAACACTCTAAAATTTGGATAGAGTGAACTTCAATCACTACTAGTCATCTCCTAAGAAATGCATGCCAAAAAGATCAAGTGTGGTGGAATGTGGAGCATTCCAATTTGACATTTGCAACTCCAAGCACTATTTTCATAGTCCGGTACTCTGTTTCTTCTAACTTTCACTATGGAAGGAGTTAATAGTTAAAACTTTGGAATTATACTCCTTGAAGAATCATAATGCTTATTTTAGAACTGCAAGCCAAGATGTTGCAATATGGAGCACATTATCGATCCCCTATCTTAGGAAAAATACTTTGTTCATGCCTTAGACAATTTTCTCAAAAGCACTTGGATGAAAAGATATAAGTATCACCGTTCCACAATCTCCTATAAGACATTTATGAGTGCATACCAAGTACCAAATATGAGGAAGTTCAATATGAACTTCAGAAGATAAGGTGATTACAAGTCACTCTTCTGGACTTCAATAATGCTAACTTTGCATCTACCATCTTGTCTACTTCTACAACATACCATGCCAAACTCTAAACATCATTGCCAAACTCTATATCATATTGTGGATAGTCATCACTATGGGCTGACATTAATGAAAATACTATATACATATTGCCAACAATCTCCCCCTTTTCCATTGATGGCAACACATCTCTACTTCTCTCCCCCTTTGACATCAAGGGAAAAGGGCTCTCAATGATAAGCTTTTCAAAATTACTTCATTTGTTCTAACTGCTCCCCCTTTGTAAGATATATATATATGTATGTATGTATGTATGTATGTATGTATGTATGTATGTATGTACATTAGAGTATGGTGCAGGAGCACCTATCCTACAGTGGCCTACATGAGGCATTTAGTTGTTTTATGCTTAGTTTTATGTTTTCAATAAGGTCCTAGTTGGACATTAAATGTAATAAGGTCAGTTTGGACCAATGCATGTTTAGTTAGTTGTATTTAGGACCAAGTTGTAAGTTCCAAGATCATTTGCTGATCTGTAGTTTGTTAGGATAGTTAAGTTTATTGGATTGATGGAGGTAGTTATCTCTCCCAGCCACTTGGAGGCAAGTCTGTACTACCAGTGGTAACTAGATAAATACCCTAGGATTTGATGGACGAAGGGATCTAGGTTTTGTAGTAGCTGAAATTAATCAGTTGAATTGTGCTATTGGAAAATAGAATACTGTAATCACATCTTTTGAAAGCTAATAAGATCCTGTTGCATTTGAATTCACTGTGTAATTGATTTCTTGTATTGAGGCCAGATGGATTTGATTATCCATTCCCCCGGTTGATTCTGTGAATCAGAGGAATGGTCATGTACAATAGTTTAGGTTTTAGTTGTGTGTTTTCTATTTCTATTCGCATGAATGTTTGCAGGATCGCAGGTCAGAGGTGTTGAGAACCCTAGCATGGGTATGTGCTAGGTCGTGCAGATCAAAAAGGGTCTGAGAAGCCGCCCAGGAAACGGATCGGACCATCGCTAGAGATTGCGTGGATCAAACTGTGAAAATCTATGAAGTTTTTAGAAATATACAAATTATGTATATATCACTTTTGTATGCGAGATATACAATCTGTGAGTATATCACTTTCACATGTTACGAGTATATCACTTTTGTTTCATCGCTGTTGTATGTTGAAACATACATTGATATATACAAGTCTATCGCATATACATAGGAGAGAGAAAGTTCAAGATTTCCTATCGACATACAAAGAAGTCAAGGGTTGGTCAAAGGTACATTCGAAAATGCATGTCATGGAGATACAAGTTTGAAGATACAATTCTTGTATATACTGCAATTGTATATCAGGTTATGCAACTTGTGAGTATCCATCTTTTGTATGTTAGATACAGTTCCTGTGTATCCGTCAATTGTATCAGGCAGATTGTATGTGTTAAATGTACATCGGACATGTACATAAAAAATATACAAAGGCAGTCAGTAGGTCAAACATACATCGAAGGCATATCTGAAAGAATATTCAGCGAATGTATATTTTGGTTTGTATGCAGTAAAGATACAATGAGATAGATGCATCGGGTTGATGCAAAAGGTGACTGGTCAGGGCGGTAGCCCGAATGTATGTTGGAAGGTTCTTTTGTCTGCGGATACAAGGTACGACCGGCAGTAGGAGGTAAGGGCACCGACAGAGTTGGTAAAGGTTTGTATGTATCGGTTGTATATGGAAAATATACAATGCGTAGATACAAGTTTTAAGATGCAAGCGGCGACCGATAGAATGAGTGGTGGTAACCGGTGATCGGAGGTCAGGCGTTGTATGTCTGAGTGTTTAGTATGAAGAAATGCATGTGGATTGCAAGCACAGCAGGTAAGCATTTGTATGTGCAAGTGCTACAGTGACCGGGTTTAGGTATTTTGTGAAGCCGATGGAGGATGTTTTGCCGATGGCAAACAAAAAGGGGACTTTATAAATTAAAGTTTGTGTGCATATTTGGAAATGCATAAACATACATTGATAATTGTATGTTAGGGTTTTAGTGTTGGATGCTCTGCATCAGAGTAGCTCCCCCTTACTGTGTTATCTAGTTACAAAATTTGTACCTTTGAAAATCAAAATGGCACAACCATTCTACCCAAATATATCTCTGTATATTCACATTAGTCTATACATCATGCTACTTACTTGGTAAGATCTCCTTATAGGTTATCTTCAATTGGTTACAAGTTGTGTCCCCTCTGACTTTTTGCTGAAGAAAGAGAGTTGTTTTGACACTCAAGTTGAATATACAAATTTTTAGCTTCTTCCACAGTGTTGGGCACTCTCCATTTCTGTGCTACCTTTTCTGCTTCAGTCACATTTTCTGTCATAGAGGTAAGTCTTAGGTTTACTGCTTCTCTGAGCAGATTGTATTGTCTTAGAATTTGATCTTTTTGTTGTTGCAGTAGACAAAATTGAGAGTGCAAATTTTCAATAATTACTCTGGTTGCCCCATCACTATCCTTTAGGCAATCATAAAAACCAGATACTTGTGAAATTTATGACTCAATGGAGTCCATCTGATCCTTTATTCTCCTTGTAGACATCGGCCATTTCAAGCAAAATTGATACAAAGTGGCCTCTTCTATACACTTCTAAAAATCTTTCATCTTATCTTGCAACAAATTGTGTGCATTTGTACACATTCGAATCATCTCTCAATCTCTTATCATTTATTTTCTTTGAGGCATCCTGTTTTGCCTTCTTTTCTAGTTGAGATAAATGATCTTTAAAAGAATCAATCAAGAGTTTTAATTGTTATTTAGTGGTCAAAGATATATCAATATTTACCTTTGGCACAAGGTCTTGGATAACCTTTACTGCCTCATCCAAAAATTTTGTATTCTGCTGGTGTTGATCTATAATTTCTCTTCTAGTAGATGAAAGTAGAATGTCACCAAGATGTAATTTATGCAAGGGGTAATATTTGTCACATCTACCTTCCCTTCTTGCATAAGAATTTGTAACGACTGTGGAGATATCATAGGATGGAATTGTATTTGCAACCTTAGTAGGTATTTGAATGAATCAATTGACCTAATCTCTTATGTTCCACCTTTACTCTTCTCTGGAGTGTTTGCTTTATTAGCAGTGACCACATCTTTGTCAGGTTTTTCATGTTTCTTAGTGTTTACTAGAACACTTTGTTCATCTTTCTCTTTATAAATCCATTCTTATTTTTTTAGAGAGGATGCAATTTAGCATGATGAGGTGATAGTGGTGGTGAAACATGTGGCTGTTCCACATTCTTTATTTCTCTTGTCTCCTTAATCCCCATATTCTTTAAAGGATAATCATTATGCTCTATATTGGAATCAATGTTCTTAGTAGGAGAAACACTACCTTTATCCTATCCCTTTATGTTTTCTGCTCCAGTATCCTTAAGAGGAGCAATCTCCTCATTATTTTTAGGCTAATCACTAATTTCCTCATTGTCTTCAGAGGCAAACTAATCAGATATGTCTTCAATAACTCCCACTTCAATTTTCAATTCTTTGAGAATTTTTTCTTCAGTATTGCTTTTTCCAACTTCTTAATGTCTTCCTCATCCTTTGACATCAAAGTATTCAATCTTTTAGTTCTGAACTCCTTTGTTAGAATTTTAGATACTTTGACTCTTTCTTCCTTAGAGATGGAGGGATAAATATTTTTAATTACTCTTTTCTTTATCTCAACTTCTTTACTCAAAGATTCATTTCTCGTTTTAGTAAGAACATCACCAAGGCTTTTAGGTAGTTGGTCTATAATTTTGATTAAGACCAAATTGTGGGCTCCCATATATCTAACTATTACTTCTTCAAGGGTAGATTTGTCATTGGAAAGCCTTTCATCATAAATTCATGCAACTTCCTTTAGGGCAGCATACTCTATAATTGCATTCATAGTTGCCTCAAGTTGCAAGGGAACATAGTTATGTTTCTTACCCCTTTTTCCTTTTCCTTTTCCTTTCTCCTTTGAAGCATCTTCTTCTTTAGTACCTTCTCTAGTTGTTGATGTAGGAGCATCCAGTGGTGTAAGGGCAATCTTGCATCACACAAAAAGAAGTTAATTCAATTCATTGTAGTTGTTTTCATTTCTTTCCATAATTAGTGTTTTTGGTTCCATAATATCCAAAATAATGATGTAGGACTTTCAATTTTTCCAAAACTGCTAAAAATAGTAACCTGCCTATTTTGGAAAGTGTACCTGCCATTTTAGGAAAGTTTGCATTTGGGCACAGACTGAAGTGAAAACTTATAGAAAGTTACATAACATAAATATAAGACCTTTGGCGAAGGAATCAAGCAAAGATAATTTGTGAGCTGAAAGATATTAAAGTTTTTGTTTTCTGAAAAGCCCCTGAAATTTTTTGAAATGAGATATGAGGCACTAAAACATCCCATAACATCCCAAAAAGTTGATGGAAATCTGTTTATAGATTTCCGGTGTGATATTTCACATCACAAGCTTTCCAGCGCTTAAAATGGTTGGTCAATCGGACACCCGGATCAAAAGTTATGCTTCCCGGAAGTTGACCTACTTTTGGAGGGAGTTGCAAATTTCAAATTTTAGCTGGAGGCCACTAAAAAGTGCTATTTATGACTATTTTGGGAACCCTGGATGGTAGTAGAGTTAAGGGGGGCAAGTGTAGAGTCAAGAATAGGTGGGAAAATAGAAACCCTAGCTAATTTGGGGTTACAGAAGGCTGAAGATTCTAGAGTCTTGAGGTTGGGAAAGCTGTAATGTGTTGTAGCCAGTAGAGGATTCATCCTCTGATTGTAATTGAGCTTCTGTAATGTAATGAGTTGCCCAGATCAATAAAAGAAAGTTCTATTTTCTGTGTTCAATTTCTGTTGTGTATATTTTGTGATTTACCCCCTTCATCAGTTCTTTTCTTCCTTGCTAGAGTCTCAATCTCTTCTTCCTTTCCTTCTTCAACGTCTTCAACATTTACTAGATTTATCTTGCCTCTTCTGGCCTGACTCTTTTGTCTAGGCTTTTTCCTTTCAGTGGTCTGGGTTTGTTCAATGATCTCAATGGTACCTCTTTTCGCAGACAATGAAGATTCGAAGGGAACAGAGGTAGTGGCTATGACTGATGTTGATCTGCTTATTCTCCTTGGCATTTGTGCAGATGAAATAACTTGTGCTTCTCCTACTGAGCCTTTAGATTTTATTTCTTCTATTTTCTCCTCTACATCCTTTTTAACAGATTTGTTGATGATTTCATCATATGTCCCAAATCTTCCTATGGAAGGATCCTTAGGTTTGCCGAGTAGCATGTCAGCATAAACTACCAAATCAAACTCTAAAACCTCATAGGGTAAGGGAGTAATCTAAAATGTCCTCGGCTCAATAGCTTCCATGTAACAGTTATCTTTATCACCCATGAATGTTATGTCATTTTTATATTTTTCTACTACCTTAGCAGGTATCATTTCTTTGGATTGCATTTCATTCTGGAATGTCTTGAAGAACCCCCAAAATAGAGTATTGTAGTGCTTATGATCAGGGAAATTTCTCATGTAGTCTTTAATTTGGTGGGCAAAAGGGGTATTTTGATTCCATACCATTCCTTTCATTGAAGGTAATTCATTCAAAAAGTAGAACAAAAGATATATAATTAGAGATCCATACCAGAATTTGTATTTTGACTACTTTGTCCTCTTCAGATTTTCCAATAGTTGTTGCCGCAGGAGTTCACATAGATCAAAATCTTTTCCCTCTTTGACCATTTGATAGACACTGTATATTGTTGTTGCAAAGGCATAGTTATCTCTATTAGTGTAGTAGATTTTGTATGCAATGTTCATAGTTGCATACTGGACCCCCAAATCTTCAATATCATATATAGTTAATGTCCTTTTGTCAAATTTTTCTTCGGTGAGCTTCATCACTTCTTCATTCTTGACATAATTCAGAACATGCACTAGTCTAGAGGAACATAAACTAGTTACAACCTTTATAACATCCTTAGTGATTAGATTGGGCTGATCTAAACAGAAGAAATCTCCATGAATTTGGCTTAGGACAGTTCTCACCCAAGAATCTTCATATTGAAAATTTAGAAAACACTTCCAAATATCCAAGTGCTTAACAACAATGTTGTAAAATTTAGGTTTCAACTTGAAATCACCTCCCAACAGATTATTATTTCTGAACTATTCAAGCTTCAAGTGATCATATTCATCTAGATCGGTGAGTGAATGTATATTCGGATGTCTTTAGTATGTAATACATTTCGAGGAACATGTGAGAAGGTGCCAAATTCTTCCGTCATAGTGGACTTGAAGGGATGTTTCTTAAACTTTGGCCTTGGCCTCTCAACCACATCAATCACAACTGGTGTCACCACTATATTATCTTCAAGGGTTTTAACTATTGAAATTGAGAAATACTTGTGGAAATAGAGAGTAGGGTTTTCTCCAATACTTTGCCAAGAATATTGTTCTCTTATCAATCTCTTCAACTCGCTTGACTTCATTCAAATGAGGGTAAAAATGATCAATCACTGCCTATATACTCTTTTCACCAACCAATTTCATTACACATTAATTGCCTACATAGTTTTGCCCTAGTTTACATTTTCATATGCAAAAGCCAATAATCATTCAGAAATCCTCCACAATTTAGCTAATTGCTATGAAACCTTTTTCAAACTTATCTATATGTTGAATGTTTCAGTATTATGAAAGGGGAGGTGAGGGATTTGCAGTAATAACTCCCCCTAAGTCCATACTTCCTTTTGGTATATGCTCTTAATAAAAACTCTAAAAACTTCCGCAAACTATTGCATTGAGAGATTTTTCTCTAGATTTTTTACCAAACTTCTTAACATGCTAATACTAAAATGTTGAGAAATTCAGCATCTTATTTATTCAGGGGTTTGAAGAATTTTGCAATTGTGACTCCCCCTGAATGAATACCTTCTTTTCTTAGTTACTAGAGGATCCTTCACACTAGGAAGAGATCTAGAAACATCACATTCCTCCTTCTTTTGTACTTTTATCATTTCCTTCTTTTGTTTAGAAATATCAACTTTCTTTTGAGGAACAAGCCTTACATTCTTTCCAGAGTGCCTTGTTCAATTGCACTTGTGACAGGTGAACTTTGATTGCTAAGCATTTCCATTTCTCCTCACCTTAGATCTGTAATTAGCTGCCTTGTGGACAAACTTGTTACAAGTGTAACAGTATCCATGAAAGGTCTGAGCATTATCCCTATTATTCCTTGACATTTTATTTCTACATTCATTTTCCTTATGTCCCATCTTATTGCAAGCATAACATCTTATAGGATTTTGACTTAACTTGCTCCTACATTCAGTAGCTTTATGACCAACCTTATTGCAAGTATAACACCTTACAACATTTTGATTCATTTTACTTCTAGAATTAGTAGCTTTGTGACCAACTTTGTTACAAACATAGAAATTACCATTGAAATTTTGGGGATACCTAAAAGGAGCAGTTTGTTTAGGTGCAGGCTTCCTAAAATTGTTATTCATGTTCTTCCTTTGTCTCTGGACAAGAGTGAATTCATATTATTTTGTATCTCCAGAGGTATTCTTCTTAGGACCTTTAGAGCAAGCTACTTCCTTCTTTGTTTCAAACTTTCCTTTTGATTGGAAGTTATCATAAAGATTCGCAGAAACACTGATCATTGGACTCTACCCTTTTTCAAAACCAAGGCCTAATTTTTCTTTTGCTAGATTTTGAGAGTTAATTATCTCATTAAGGATTTCAGATCCTCCTTTTCATTTTAGTCCTTTGTCAATCTATCCTTTTGCTTTTTGCAGTTCTTTCCTTAGAGGGACAGCTTCTTCCTCAAGTTTTGAACATTTAGTTGATTCATCATTGAGCTTGATATTTAAGCAGTCTTCAATCATCTTTTCTTCTTCAACCATGACCTTTAAGTTTGAGATCATTTCTTCTACCTCTTTGATCTTTGTGTCACCCCCTCTATCTTTTTCTAATATAGTTTTCATCTTGCCAATTTCTTCTTTTGATTCTTTGGCCTTTGTCTTTAATTTGTCAATTGTATCCTTTGCTTTTCCCAGCATATCTTCATATTCTAAGTTTAGACCTTTTATTTCATCTAGATCATCAAGAGATGACTTGAGTTCTCCTTCAAGGTCCACTTCACATTCATTTGAATCAAAGTCTCAACCTTCAAGTTCCATTACTTCTAGATCTGGATCTGGTACAAATACATCATTGTCCTTAACTTTAGATTCCAAGTGTTCAAATGAAGGATCTACCTCAACTGTTAGGCTACTCAAAGGAACTTGGCTCTAATACCAATTGATAAACACAATAGGGTGCTGAGAGGGTGGGGGGGGGGGTGAATTAGCAAACTTAAAAACTTTAAACAAACATCTGCAAATAAAATTGAATAACTTGGAGAACATAAGGGAAATCATGCAACTCAAGAATCAACACATAACACTAGTATTTTTACGTGAAAAAACCCTAAAATAGGGAAAAACCATGATGAGGATTAGCTCACAATATATTATGCTCACTGCAAAAGTATCAACATTGTTTTAGGGCTACAACCCAAGGAAGTTACTACTCCCTGATTTAATGCTTACAACAATTACAACTTTGATTTAGTGCTACCACCCAAGGAAGCTACTACTCCCTAAGTACTCTACTCATTGCAATAAGATTTACAAAGATAGTAACTACATGGACTATTGTAAAGAGAACATTTGATTTATGTTGGTAATGCAGTCTTCTATTTTTGCTCAACACATGCCTTCAAATTGATTCTACACACTTCATGTCTTGCATTCTACTTTTCTTATCTTCACACACACTTCTCCACTTCTCAAAATGAATTTATCTTCTATAAATACCCTCTACAATACTTCAAAACATTGATTAGGTTGGCCAGAAAGATGAAACATGTTGCTTGTGGTAAGTCAACCTATGTATACTTCAAAACATCACCATATGCACTTGCGGAGATGAAACATAACTTGAATTTCATCAAAATAGGTTGGCACACCCTTCAATCACCCTTATGACTCTACTAACAATATGAATGGTCACCGCTCAATCACCAAGTCACTTAGGTCAGATCTATACATAGATGTTAGTGAAGATAAAGCAAGAAACAACCAACTGTTCATAAGAAATGGTACTTGCAGAACACCAAACACTCTAATATTTGGATAGAGTGAACTTCAACCACTATTGATCATCTCCTAAGAATTACATGCCAAAAAGATCAAGTGCGATGGAATGTAAAGCATTCCAATTTGACCTCTACAACTCCAAGTACTGTTTGCACAGTCCAGTACTCTGTTGCTTCTAACTTTCATTAAGGAAGGAGTTAATAGTTGAAACTTTAGAATTAGACTCCTTGAAGACTCATAATGCTTACTTTAGAACCGCAAGCCAAGATGTTTCAATGTGGATAAATGCAAATCAAATTATCAATCCCTTGTCTTAGGAAAAATGCTCTGTTCATGCTTTAGACAATTTTCTCAAAAGCACTTGGATGAAACGATAGAAGTATCACTGTTCCACAATCTCCCATAAGACATTTATGAGTGCATGCCAAGTACCAAATATGAGGAATTCAATATGAACTTCAGAAGATAAGGTGCTTACAAGTCACTCTTCTAGACTTTAGTAATGCTAACTCTGCATCTGCCATCTTGTCTGCTTCTGTAACATACCATGCTAAACTCTATACATCATTGCCAAACTCTATATCATATTTTGGATAGTCATCACTATGGGTTGACATCAATGACAATACTATATACATATTGCCAGCATGACATTCTTTCTAATCATATTTGTTTGCAACCAAGTCTTAGCAATTTAATGACTAATCCTATAGGATCTGTGAACCCATCATCATTTGTCATAGCTTGTGTTAGCTTTTTTTCCCTGTACACAGCATGCCAACCAATAGTCTACTCTCTCTTCATTCCCATATGGTGTAACAACTACACAAATATGACCTAGTTGTACAAGGTCTAAAAGATGTTCATAGTCAAATGAGCTCTGCATGTCATTTAGTAAAGATTAATGACCTTGAGATAATGGGGTTAAATATTGTGGAATCCATGTATCTACTCACTCACTTGACTCACAATGATCCCAATCATATTTAATACAACTTTGACAAAAAAACAAGCTAGTTCTCCTGTCTAAATAGTCCATGTACTTGCATCTGAGCTTCGAAATGAATGCATCTTTGAAGATTAATTGATTCTCTGACAATCCAATTTCTCTCCCACTATCTCCTCATTAACCAACCAAAAGAGAATGCACACTTTTTGATGCAGGGACTTCCGGGGGTCATAACTTTTGACTCGGATGTGGGTTTGGGCTGAAATTTTACAGGTGGATGCGTTATGAGGTGGCATGTGGATTCCCAACCCACCATAGTTGGTTGGACCCCATTTTGGCACTTTTTCGGGGCTTGAAACTTTCATATTGGCCCTCAAAATGGCAATTTAGTGTTTTTTCCTAGTTTTTTAAAAGTTGTTTTTGTTAATAACTCGAAACTCATGTTTCGAATTTAGGATGTTAGTTGGCATTTCGTCCTACCTTAGTTTTAGGAAGTTTTTGGGAAAAAAATGGATTCTCAAGATATGCATGTAAAATTACCTAAAATGGCAAAATCTGACAATTGTTGAAATCTGCCAAAAAAGGTTTTTTTTTTTTTTGTTTTCTTAGATATAAAAGAGTTTTCTCTCATTGTAGTAGGAGATTTGGTGAACAGAAGTTTTTTCTTAATTTTCCAGTTTTTCAAATCTTTGGCTCTCACACATGATTAATAGCACAATTCTATTGAGTGTATGTTGTTGGCTACATCATCTGGTATCAGAGCCAGGTTGATGGCTGGGAGAGGAAGAGGAAGAGGCGGTCTTGCCCAGATGCATAGAGAAATGCAAAATCTGTAAAGGCAAGTAGCATAACTTACAACATGGATGGAAAACCAAAGACTGGGTAGAGGAGGAGACAAATTTGATGAAGAGATAGGTCGAGGAGGTACAGATCAAGATACAACACATGAAGAAGAAGAAGAATTAGAAGGCATGAGTTTTGAAGAGAGGATTCTCAGGGCCTTAGAAGGAAAAAATGAAGGGGTCAAGGTAGATGTTTCAAATTATGCAGGTAGTCTAAAACTAGAGGAGTTGATAGACTGGTTGAATGACATGAGAAATTTTTTTGAATGGAAATCCATGACAGAGGAAAAGAAGGTGAAATTCGCATGCACCAAATTAAAGGGTCATGCAATGATTTGGTGGGATCATCTTCAAAAGGAATGAACAAGGAAAGGCAAGGATAAGATTAGGACATGGAATAAAATGGAGAAGAAGTTGAGAGAAAAAATTTTGCCCATAGATTATGTGCAAACCCTTTTTCGTAGGTTTCAAAATTTAAAGCAAACCTCTCTTCTATGCAAGATTATACAAATGAGTTTTATATGCTATCTATACGTATAGAGCATCAAGAAACTAATGAATAGATGGCTGCTAGATATGTGAATGACCTGAAATTCTCTATTCAAGATGAATTGAGTATGCATCGACTCAATAGTATGGAAGAGGCTTACCAATTGGCTCTAAAGGATGAATAAAAACAAAATAGACAATACCATTAGAGGAATAGAGGAGGAAGAAGGGGTACATCAACCCCATTTTGAGGAGGTTCAAATTATGGCAGGGGAGAGTCATCCCATGGATTGGAAAAACAAGTAGACACTCAACAAGATCCTCTGAATCAAGAACAAGGAAGGGGATTTCAAAGAGGTAGAGGTTATGGTAGCGGTAGAGGATGGGAAACCTAGAGAAGGCCTTTCACTTGTTTTAGATGTGGAGAATAAGGTCATAGGGCATTTGAATGATCAAATTATAACATGCAAGAAAGAAATCAAGGAGGACAACCTAGGGTGAACCTAATTCAAACGCAACATGAAGTGGAAGGGACAGAACTAGAAGTTCCACCAGATGTGGGAGAAAGTCTCATGATGATAAGAGAAATGGTGATTCTAGAGAAGGAGAAAAGACAAGCCAAAAGCTCTAATGGTTCATGGCTTCGAACCAATATCTTCAGAAGCAGATGCACTTCAGGTGGCAAGGTATGTCAAGTTATTGTTGATGGAGGTAGTTGTGAAAATATGGTTTCTAAAGAAATGGTAGAAAAATTGAATTTACACTGTGAAAAACATCCTCATCCGTATCGCATTGCATGGTTTAAAAAGGGAAATGAAGCCACTGTTGATAAAACATGCCTAATTAAGTTTAGCATAGGGAAGATCTATCAGGATGAGATATGATGTGATTTTGTCCCAATGGATGCCGGTTATGTGTTATTGGGAAGGCCACGGTTATGTGTTATTGGGAAGGCCATGGCAGTATGATAGAATGGTTATGCATGATGGAGAGAAAAACACATACACTTTTTGGAAAGATGGCTCTAAAGTGGTTTTGTTGCCTCTCAAGGATGAAGGAAAAGGTGAGACCATGTTGTTTGAAAGAAATCTTGTTAAAGAAATGAAAGTGACAGGGTGTTGTTATGCATTAGTAGTGAAAAAAGGTGAAGAGGAAGATATTTCAGTTCCCCCAGAAGTAGCAAAACTATTGAAAGAATTTGTTGATGTTGTGCCTGATGAATTACGTGATGGTCTACTGCCAAAGAGAGATATTCAGCATCATATTGATTTGATTCCAGGAGCAACTCTACCCAATGAAGAAGCTTATAGGATGAATCCAACACAATATGCAGAGTTGAATAAGCAAGTAACAGAACTCATAAGTAAAGGTGTGGTGAGAGAGAGCATGAGCCCATGTGTTGTACCTGCATTGTTGACCCCAAAAAAAGATGGAACATGGAGGATTTGCACTGATAGTAGAGCAATTAATAAGATTACCATCAAGTATCAGTTTCCTATACCTCGTATGGAGGACATGATGGATGTCCTTGCAAGGGTCAAATATTTCAGCAAGATCGACCTACGAAGTGGCTACCACCAAATCTAGATCTGAGAAGGGGATGAGTGGAAGACAACCTTTAAGACTAGAGATGGATTATATGAGTGGATGGTTATGCCATTTGGGTTATCAAATGCACCTAGCACATTTATGAGATTGATGAACACTATACTACGAACTTACATTGGTAAGTTTGTGGTAGTTTATTTTGATAATATTTTGGTATTTAGTAATAGAAAAGAAGATTACCTACAACACTTGAGGATCATCTTTGGTGTGTTAAGGAAGGAGAATCTCTATGCCAATTTGAAGAAGTGTAGGTTCATGGAGGACAATTTGGTTTTTTTAGGCTTTGTCATTTCTAAAGATGGTGTCAGAATGGATCCATAAAAGGTCAAGACAATTCTAGAATGGCCTAGTGCAAGCAGCATCATAGAGGTAAAATTTTTTCATGGCTTGGCCACTTTCTATCGAAAGTTCATTCAAAATTTCACTAGTATTGTAGCTCATATAACAGATTACACCAAAGGAAGGGAGTTTGTATGGACCAAGGATGCTGAGGAGAGCTTTAAGTACTTGAAGCAAAAGGTAACAGAAGCACCTATACTTGCATTTCCAAATTTTGATAAGGTATTTGAAGTAGAATGTGATGCCTCCCATGTGGGAATAGGTGCTATGCTTAGCCAAGCTGGAAAACCTATAGCTTTCTTTAGTGAAAAGATGAATGAAGTGAGAAAGAATTATTCTACTTATGATTTGGAATTTTATGCAATTGTTCAAAAGCATTGAGGCATTGGAGACATTATCTAGTTCTCTAGGAGTTTGTATTGTTTATAGATCATATTGCATTGAGATAATTGAAGACACAGAAAAAGTTGAATAGTAGGCATGCCAAGTGGGTCTCTTTCTTGCAGGGCATAAGTCTGGAAAACAAAATTAGGTTACAGATGCGTTAAGTAGGCGTGTTGCACTTTCGACCACAATGGAAACTAAGGTGATTGGTTTTGATGCCATCAAAAATTTGTGTGAGTCTGATGATGATTTTTGGGAGGTTGTGGAACAATTGAAGGCACCAGTATCTGGTAACTTGGATCACTTAAGGGGTGAATATTTTATGCAATATGAGTATCTATTTAAAGGAAAACAACTATGCATACCAACTAGCTCTATGAGGGAAAACAGTATCAGAGAATTTCATAGTAGTGGGTTGGCTGGACATTTTGGCAAGGACAAGACAATAGCCTTGATAGAAGATAAATATTACTGGCCAAAGATGAAAAGTGATATAACTAGGTATGTAGCAAGGTGTAGGATTTGCCAAGTGGCTAAGGGACATTCACAAAATATAGGGTTGTATATGCCATTACTAGTACCAACTGCACCATGGACAAATTTGAGCATGGACTTTGTGTTGGGACTTCCACATACTCAATGAGGTAATGACTCAATTTTTGTAGTTGTTGATAGGTTCTCCAAGATGGTTCATTTTATTGCCTATAAGAAAACTAATGATGCAACGAGGGTAACAAAGTTATTTTTTTCAGAAGTTGTTCAACTACTAGTGTTCCAAAGACTATTACCTCTGATAGGGATACCAAATTCTTTGGTCATTTCTGGAGGACTTTATGGAAGATGGGGACCAAGTTATAGTTTAGTAGTGCCTATCATCCTCAAATGGATGGGCAAATAGAGGTAGTCAATCAGAGTATGGGAAATTTGTTGAGGTGTATTGTTGGAGAAAAGCCAAAACAATGGGACATGGCATTACCCCAGGTTGAATTTGCCTATAATAGTTCTGTTAACAGATCAATAGGAAAGTCCCCTTTCTAGATTGTGTATGGCAAGAATCCCAAGGGTGTTCTAGATTTGGTATAGCTACCAATGAAAGATAGGGTCAGTGATGATGGGGAAGCATTTGTAGAACACCTTCAACAGTTGCAGAAAGATGTGAGACAGAAGTTGTAGGACAGTAATGAGAGGTACAAGAATATAGTGGATACTAGTAGGCAACATCATACATTCAATGAAGGTGACTTAGTGATGGTATATTTGAGAAAAGAACGGTTTCCTACTGGAACATACCACAAGTTGAAGTACAGGAAAATTGGTCCTTGCAAAATTACAAAGAAGATCAATGATAATGCATATGAGGTTAGTTTACCAGATGATCTCAATATTTCTCCTGTGTTTAATATTTTTGATTTATATGCATTCCATGGTGAGGAAGATACTGAAGATAGTCAACTAGAAGTGGCATGGCACCACCACATTCCCCATAAAAAGAAGGAAAAGATTGCACAGGTTCTTGATAAGAAAACTATCTACACTCGGCAAGGGCATTACAACAAGTATTTAGTACAGTGGGAAGGATTGCCACCAATAGATAGCATGTGGATTACAGAGTGGGAAGTGTAGAGGTTGGATCTAGTCAAGTGGCAGCAGTTTGAAGACACTCACTTGTAGGAGCTGCATTCTTTTCAACCAGAGGAGAATGATGCAAGGACTTCCGGAGCTCATAACTTTTGATTCGGATGTGGGTTTGGGCTGAAATTTTACAGGTGGATGTGTTATGAGGTGGCATGTGGATTCCCCACCCACCGTAGTTAGTTGGACCCTATTTTGGCACTTTTTCAGGGCTTGAAACTTTCATCTTGGCCCTCAAAATGGCAATTTAGTGTTTTTTCCTAGTTTTTTAAAAGTTATTTTTGTTAATATTTTGAAACTCATGTTTCAAATTTAGGATGTTAGTTGGCATTTAGTCCTACCTTAGTTTTAGTAAGTTTTTGGGAAAAAACTGGATTCTCAAGATATGCATGTAAAATAACCTAAAATGGCAAAATCTGACAATTGTTGAAATCTGCCAAAACATGTATTTTTTTTTGTTTTCTTAGATATAAGAGAGTTTTCTCTCATTGTAGCAGGAGAGTTGCTGAATAGGATTTTTTTATATTTTCTAGTTTTTCAAATCTTTGGCTCTCACACATGATTAATGGCACAATTCTATTGAGTATATGTTTTTGGCTACATCACTTTTGAATCAAGTGCCACTCCTTGTGACAATGCATAGTTGCACCACTTAACAATAGATCTACATAATTGAATGTAGCACCACCTCTAATATTTAGTTTTTATTTAACTAGAGCTCTCTTCATGCATGCACTTGCTCCATCATGCCTAGCTTCAAAAAATTCCAAATATGAGGTATACCCTTCTCTACATGCATTCTGCTCAACCAATAGAACATATGAGCATTCTTAAATTGACTAGTGCAGTTATCTGGCCAAATGAGATGTTGAATCATTCTAATATATTTTTCTTGTAAGAACTCATAAAATTGTTGAAAATAATATTGCACATTCTCTGATGAATGAGATCTATCATTACTCATGTAGAAATGGTATTCTCTAACTATCTTCCTATTCTCTTCTATACTCTCAGGGGCATGTCTATATGTGATGTGAACAAAAATAGCAATTTGAATATAATTGTAGTATTGGGATTGGACTTCATTTTGTGGCTGCAACGCATAGTTTTCTATAAAATCAACTACATAGGCAATAGTTCCAATTGGGACAAATCTTTACACATCCTAAACTATTGATCTATCCATCGAGACCTATGGATGTGTCTGGCATACTTGTAAACAAGATTTTTCTTAAAATCAAAAATAAAATCAGCAAAACTTACTTCTCTTGTAATCAACTCACATCTAGAACCTTCACCTCTACTCTTCAAATTGTATTTGATTGTCTCATATCTCTTTTTCTCAACCATTTGCTTTCCAAAATCACACCCGTTGTCCTCATGAATACATGATATAAACTTTGATAGCCCACCACAATGTAAACATTTTTATTTTAAACAATAATTCTTGTAGAAAATGTAACCATCATCTCTAACACATAAAAATAAATCCAATATGTCCCTAGATGAATTTGGTATTTGAATTGCACCACACTCTTGTAACATTTCATTAGTGTGCAAAGTAGAACAAATATTACATAATAGTTGATGATACATATAAAACTCCACATGGTATTTGCAACATGTATTACAAATTTTAAGAGGCACACAATAAAAGGGCTTACAAGATTCAAATGCCCTTTGTGAGATTGTCAAACCTGGATGCGTTTCACAAAATTGTTTGTACAATGTTGTTTGGCTACATTCCAAGTGATGTTTATGATGTGGTGTGTGGTCTTGATCACCAATTCTTAACTTTAAATCATCTTTTACATTGGTTGATACTCTAGATTTAGAGTGCCAAAATCACTCAATTTCATTCTTTGTGCTATTGATTAGCTTCTTATCAACTCATGCAAGCCTACCACTTAAAGCCCAAGTATCATTTCCAAGAGGACTATATCTAGTCTTGATCTTAATGTTAGTGCTCTTCACAATGTTTTATGATTTAGGCTTAAGTCAAGACAAGTTTGCCTCATTAATCAAGCCTTTCTTAATATCTTGCTCACTATTGAAGTTGTTATTACTCTACAAGTAACTCTTTTATGTTTAACCTTACTAGTCTTTCCAATAGAATTGAGTGCATTAAAAAGACTTCTAACAATAATTTTATTTCGATCGAACACTTTGTTTAATTGAATCTTTATATTCTTTAGTAAATGTCTCATTTTATATATCTTTAGTAATTGCACAAAAAGTTGGCATTGTTTGGTTAATGTTTTATTTCCAAAATATTCACTGAAATTTTTTGAAGCCCACAACCAAACCGTCTATGACGACCTCTTGCCTTGAAGTTTTTCCATTATGTTCTCATAAATTTCAAGTAGCCTGCTTGGGATTCTTGGATGTTTTACAATTTCATTGGGCTCTATAGAAAATGATCAATGTGGGCTTTCATTTTATTCTTGACAAAGGACCTCTCTTATGTAATTTGGAATTGATTTTCATTGTTTCATCTGTATTATCAATCTCATCAATGTTATGAAGTGCAATTTCAATATCATATGTCTATGTTATTCTTCTTCTTTGTCCATGATATTACTCTTATCAATAGGTGTTTCATAACATTTTGTAACATTTTCATTTGCAATATCATGGTCAATTTCATTCTTATTAAATATTTCATTATATTCAACATTAACACCTTCAATTCGCATGTCATTAGAGGGTAAATAAGAGACTTCACCTTCATGAGTATCCACCAAACCCTGTCTTTCAATCCTCTTCCTTGCTCTATATTTTTCCCTTACTCCTTCAATTTCCTCCAATTGAAGTTTCCTCCTCTTTTTTTCTTTACGACGACTATTGATCTAGATTAGAAGAACACAAACTATCACCATAATGATTGAAACAATCAAATTTTGTGTCAAAGAGTGTAGAAAAGTATACTTTTTTTCTATAATGCACAAATATCATAGGTTTCTTGAGAACAAGGGGTTTGTGAGGGTTGTTGTCAAGCCCAACAATCTTCTTTTTATTTTTGTTGGGATTTTAGGTAACATATATACATATATCTATTCCTAGTAATGGATATCCATTACCCAAAGGCCAAAATCCTTGAATGTTGGCCACTAATGGATATCCTAGTAATGGAAATATGTTCCGAGTAATGGATATCCATTACTAGGAATGAATATCTGTTACCTATCAATTACTAGGAATGAATAACTATTACTTAAAGGTCAAAAGCCTTGAATGTTGGTGCCTAATGGATATCCTAGTAATAGATATCCATTCTATAAAATGGATATCTGTTACTAATGGATATCCGTTATAACTGATATTCGTTATCTTTGTAAAAAAATGTTTTGCCTCAAGAATGTCTTGGTTTTAGTCTTGAGAGTGTCAAGGTTGACTTTTCATCTTCTCTAACATGTTTATAGATTTTGCCCTCTTTTATGACTTCACCCTTTGTGCTGACGACTTTTTTAATCCTTATTTAATGAAACAAAAAGGGTTTATTCAAGAAATTATCAACATTCTAAAAATATAAGATATTCTTGATTATAATATTATTAAATAATTATTAATAATTTTCTACATAGAATATGTCTAAAATCCTAATGGACACACCGATTGAAAAACATCCATAACTTTCAAACTGTTTCACCTTTTTCAAATCCAAAAGATGCATCACACTAATATGCTTTTCTAGCTACAGGTTTAAAAAAAATTGAATTCCATATTTTTTTTTATCAAGTTAGGTTTGTTGTAAAATTACTTCTTAATTTTTTAAACAAGTCATAGTAAAAAATTCATAACTAATTATTTTCTTGGAAAACAAATTCAAAAAAATATGCATCACATCAAGGCCTGTGTCCTTTACTTATGTTCAAAGATTCATTTTTTTTTTGCCCATACTTAGGCTGGCCAGAATGACACCCACTTTTTATTTTATTTTTAGAAAATTTTAATAGCACTTCATTCAAATATTTATTTTTCACCAAATAAATTTAATTTTAAAAACAATGTAGCCCATAAGCTACATTCAATTCTCTACAACTTTTGTTAGATTACATATTTTTCAAATTGTGTAGATAATCCATTCAAATTTTCATGTGAAGTTGCTTAAGTCTATTTTTTAGTATTTTCATTGCTACTTAGAGGTATTGCTTGGTCCATGATGATCCTGCACTCACCCAATCGATAGCAATTTTAAACATCATCCACAACAAAAAGTGGTAAATATTTGTCCTATTTTTTAATTGGCCAAAATTAACTTTTGATCGTTGAAGTGGATGATGTTTAAGAATAGCCATCCAGGTCATCATTTGATGCAAGAGAAGAACATACTCAAATTTTTAAGATCAAACAATATTTGCAGCCTAGATCTCTCAATAAGGCTAACATAAAGCAATCCTACAAGCTCTTATACCATGTAAGAATTGGTATAGAATTCTTTATACCATTCAAGATTTGGCTATGGAGGTAGCCACCCAAGATCTAGGAGCTTCAATGAAAGCACATGAGAGACCCAACATGAAAGAATAATTCTATTCTATCAAATGATGCAAATTATACACAATATGTACATCAATGTGAAATTACAATGAGAAGTTATTTGTTATATAGGCCAAGGTGAGACACAAGACAACATAAGATTATGACAAGTGTCCTAATCTTATGACTTAGGACACAAAGACATAACTATCTTAAAGGTGCCCTAAGTATGCCCTAAGTAAAATTAACTAAACAAGTATGAATATGACCTAATGTGAAATCACCTAGGAAATATACCCTGTTCACACAAACAAATATGAATAGTTTTTAAATATGAATGTTGTTGGGTGAAAATATTATAATGTTTTTTCCATAATTTGTTATTTTTAATTATAGATTAAAATAAAATCATTTCAAAATAATTCTACTAGATTTATTCAACTATAATTAAAAATATCTTTATAAGTATCTATTGATAATTCTAGTCCATTCCCCTTATGTGTTGCTATATTATGTATAAGATTATTTAGATGGCAATGAGGGTTGAAATAGAATGATTCCTCTCCCAAGTTCTTTTTAGAATATTTTATAAGGTATAACAATATCAATATTTTGTAAAAATCACATCTTTTCCCATAACTAATAAATTATTGGCTCATCCTTGTTTCAACTTTGCTTCAACCTTCTCTCTTATAGTTCCTAATGGGTGTTTTGTTTTTGTATAAGGGTGGGGCCCCTTTCAAAACTTCTTTTTAGCCCTAATTAAAAACATTATTAGAGGTTCTTGTGTAACTTTTTGATCCCTTGCCTTATAATTATTCACAATTGTACATGAGTTAAATATCATAGAAAAAATAATCGTGCATGGAAAATACTAATCATGGTAATGAATTGAATATTAAAAACATACTCCCATATATAGTTTTAAACTCTTCAAAATATTTAAAAACATTAAAAAAAGTTATAAAATTCCTTTTTTATAACTATCATTTGAAATGTTCGTGTTTTCTTATCCTACATTAGTAATAGTTTTTTGTTAAATATAACCTAGATTATGGCCCAGAGACCTTAAAAAAATCCAGAGACTAGCTCTATATCTAACTGTATATTATATTACTACAAGGATATCATATGTCCCACAATAAATAAAACCATACCATACTATCATGCTACCAACCAAAACCCGCGAGAAAAACTATGCCAAAAAACATCTATTTTTCACCCCTAAACTACCATTCTACTCATAGTATCATTGTCTGAGTTTTATCAGCTTAAACATCTACCTATAGAGGAAGGGGAAAATTATGTAGGCCCCTTCCCTATCCCTTTATCATTACAATTATCTTGAGACACAGACACAATACCTACCAATACCACCAAGACCTCCGGCGACCCCTCGACAAACTCTGCCTCCCTGCCACCACAACAATACCTAGAAGCCTCGAACATATTCACCGAAAGAGACACCTTCAACCCCTTTTCCAAAATTTCAACCATGTTCTGAAGGCATTCTTGTTGGTGCTTGATTCCATGAAAATGATCAAGCAAACAATCATGAAACATATCCATCTAGTTGTCCACTTCTAACAGATCATCATGGAGAAGGAACGAGCTAGCTACCATCACCATGATGGAAGCACAAGCCAAAGACTGAGCCCCATCAAAAGAACTCCAATGACCCCTAGTGTATCCTAGGTCCAACAAAAATCCAACAATGGCCTCCCTCAATCTTGTTTCCAGAAGCCCATCAATGTCCTTTGTGACACCCCACATCTTCACCATTCAATGACACAAGGAAGGATTCTCAAATTTCTTCTCAACGAACATCATAAAATCCTCCACTGCCTCTTCCCCCAACACCCTCCTCTTCTTTTTTCTCACCCATGTCATCCTAGCCAATCTCTTTTCACCCTTAGTGAACAACATTCGACCTTCGACATGTCTCTTCCCTGCCGAAGATGCCATGACACACAACTACCTCACTCCCCCTAATAAAACCCAACACTATTCACAAAGTGGAAAACTGAAAGAATCTAAAATGTAGACACCTCATAAACTCCTACTGTAGGACTTAATCCTTCATAATATTGTCTTCCTTCACCCATCATGTCTCATTAGTTCCCACATTCCAGGATGCCATCATCCATCCATAAAATCATTAATACATTTACATTGGGTCCCTTCATCCTTACTCCAAACTAACATGGATCTGACCTGTCTACCATCATGTGGCCCTTCTATCATGGACTCACCCACACCCCCTTTCCACCCTTCTTAGTGTGTCAATTCTAGAACTCACCCATTATCGGGGGGTCCTACATTAGTAATGGTTGTGAAATAAGGAAGCAAGTTATAAATCACACAATACCAAGATATTGAAATGGATTGAATATAAGATAAAGGCCATGGAGAAATACTATCCATTACATACAACATTAATATTAGTGTCTCATTACTTCTCTATATTTAAATTTAAATGTAGACATTATAAATTCCTTAAATTATGATCTAATACTAGGGTTTTGATCTATAATGTGAATGGAGTAGCAAATTTTTAGTCCACTATTATGTAATTTGAGTTTTCATATTTTGGGTCTGTTTGTCGTGATATTGAGGACTAACCCTCATAGTGAGTTTTGTGGGTTCCTTTTTGTAATAATTTAGATTGGATTTTCTCAAGTGACTTTTCTACATGGTCTATAGGCCCAATTTTTCTCATCACAATCACCATTCCCTACATCCACTTCACAATCCATGATATTAAAATTGGGAAAAGTTAACCATTTCCTATAGTGAAAACAAGCTTTTATCTAAGAAATATGTGTGATACATGGAGAGGAATCCAACAAGGGAAACCCACATTTCATATCTTAAAAAAAATAAGGTGTACCTAATTCATGATGATTCATATGAAATTGTAGCATTATCATTTTTGGTTCCTTTGTAATTCTATAATGTTCCATTTTGTGACAAATTGGATGTGAGCCAATATTTCTATTTTTAATGTAAATTGTTGATTTAATAATTTGGTGCATAATGTTTGATTACTTTGCTAATGGTTAATCATTGTGGCTAATTGCTCATATAGAGATTATATTATTATGATCATTATTGTTGTCTAACAATTCTACTAAGTTTCTGTGGTGAGATTGTTTTTTATGTCATCATACAAGGTACTGGGGAAGGTGAACTAGGTCTTGGCACTAAATTATCCTAGAATGATCCAATTGTATGGGCAATTAATAATAAAATAAATTAAGATAATTAACTAATTGAAAATAAATAATTATAGTGTTTAATTATTTATTTGACGTTTAGAAATTTATTGCATTAAAAATAATAAATAATCATCGTGATTAATCATTTATTTAATGTACATATTTTGATTTAATTATCTAGTTAGATAATATAGTTTCTAAAATCTTTTAGAAATAAGCATTCAATTATTTTAAATAATATAATTAAAGTAGTATTAAATGTACAAATCCTAATTAAAAATGTAAATAAATAATTATATTTTATTTTAATTTAGAAAAAAGAAAAGAACAAAAGGTTTCTTATTTTAGTTTTAAAAAAACTAATAATTAATTCTATTAGGATTTGTACATTCAATATTATTTTAATTAATATAATTAAAGTAGTATTGAATGTACAAATCCTAATTAAAAATGTAAATAAATAATTATATTTTATTTTAATTTAGAGAAAAGAAAAGAATAAAAGGTTTCTTATTTTAGCTTTAAAAAAACTAATAATTAATTCTATAATATTTTAATATTAGAAATGTGCACAATGGAAAATATATTTAATTATTATTTTTATTTAATTGCAATAAAAAATTGTTTTACATGTTTTATTTTTAGTTTTAATTGGAAAAAACTAATATTTATTATTAGCTATGTGTACATTGGAAAAAAAAGATTGTTTTCAAATATAATTATTTAATTTGAATAAATTAATTATTTTATAAGATTTATTCCTATGATTAGAAGATCATAATTAGGATTGAGAACAAAAATAGAAAAAATAAAGTTATTCTTAAGATTATTCTTCGATAGAAAAAGACATTTCGTATTCATTCTTTCATTAGTTCATTATTCATATTCATTATTGCAATTAAGGAGAATGAAAAGTAGAATAGAATGGGTGAAGGTTAAATATTTTGGCTATTTCTTTGTAGATTTGAATTCAAGATTTATGATTGTTTTGTGTTCTTCTTCATCAAACTTATCAATTTTTGCAAGAGGATTAAGGTAGGATTTTGTTCATGAAAAAGATTTAGAAAATACTTAGTTTTTGGTAATGAATGAATCTAGGATTTAGGATGACATAAATGATTTGTTGAATATATTGTGTTTTGGAAGCCATAGAAAATTTGAACCAAAAACAATTAGAATTCATAAGAATTAAATTTTGGAAAACTAGGTTGAAAAATTAAGGTTGCATGAGGAAAAATAAACAACCTACATTAGTTTAGTCATATATCTTAAATGATGATCTAGGTATTTCTAATTTTTTGTGTGTGTTCCTATTTGTGCAAACTTTCTTGTTTCTACACAAGTTTCTAGTGGCTATGCAAGTGTTTTCTCTACTATGCAACATATTGTCTTTGTTCTATAAACATTCTATTTATTACATTACGTATTCTAGGTAGAATCTTTTATAGACACATGTGTGCTTAGTTTATATTTTTTCCTTTATGTATGCAATATTTATATTACTTCCATAGTGAATGTATGCCTATGGGAGACAACACTATTGTTCATTTTTCTTTCTTTAATAAGTAAATAGAGTGGACCCCAAGTTCACATTTATGTATAAGAAATATAAAAAAAAATTGAGTTTTAATAGGATGGATATTTCACTCACTACTCATCAACAACAGATTCTACCTTATAAAATTGCAAATACTTTCAACAACATTGTAGACACCTAAAAATGACCATGTGTCCACCATCATTTTCAACATAGTCCTAACACCACCTTTCATCCTAACATGTCTTCTAAATTAATTCAATAATTTTATTATTTAATAAATTTATCCCTCTTTCATTAATCCATTTTATCATATTAAATAAATAAATTTTATTTATTTATTTAATTTATCATTTCCTCTTAAATTAATTAATAAATTCTATTTATTTAATTAATTTACCCTCTTGCATGTCTTCATCCTTATCACTTGCCATAATTATTAAATGATTGATCCAAAATTAAATTAACTTTTCATCTCTCATACTACATCTTTTAATATCAACCATT
This sequence comes from Cunninghamia lanceolata, assembly GCA_027924645.1. NCBI lineage: Eukaryota > Viridiplantae > Streptophyta > Pinopsida > Cupressales > Cupressaceae > Cunninghamia > Cunninghamia lanceolata. Next base: position 168,184 of record BSBN01001716.1, read on the forward strand.
CACATAAAAGAATGCTCTAGAAATCCTTGTCCATGTCCTATAATCCTCTCATTTAATCTTAGTGATTTATTTCATCTCTTAATCCTAGCCATCCATCCTATCACTCAACACCCTATAAATTAAGCCTCTTACATCATTATCACAACACATGAGCCATATGTAAGTACATGTTATTGAATTCCATATGATTATCATTATCAATTTCTTTTATTACTACCATTGCCATACCTAGGTTATGCTGGTTTTATGAGCAGTCCACATGCATAATACATCAAAAGAACAAAGCTAGTAGAGCTAGGGTGCACTCTACCTCATTCTATCAAGTGTGAAATGGTTATTGAAGGTGAAGGTATTGAATTATATTTCATTATCTTCCATCATTTACCTTGAATCATTTTCTCATCCAAATGCTTGGCATGCCCAGTGGGACACACGTCCCTATACTAAGCATTTTTTAGAAGAAATTTCATCTTTTTAGTTGTAGGTTACAGATCCGTGCCTTTGACTATTACAATGTGACTGTGTTCTTGATCTCTGTGCCTAAAATCATCATGCCTATGTTGGCTGTTGGGGTGCCCTTTCTTATTACCGACCTTTTGTGTTTGCAGATCTTTTACAACAACTTTATTTTGGTTTTTTATTCAAGATTCTGGTTTATTTGTGCTTCTAACCCTCAGATCTGACATGTTGATCATCTAATTATCAATTTATCAAGGTTTTATCAACCATATACAAATCTGTGCCTTTGGCTTGTAAAAGCACACCTTTGTTTTGTGTGATTTTTTACTTGGTTTGATTTATCATTTTTTGACAATTAGGAATCTGTGGATCTATTTCTATCACTTTCTTTCTATTTTATACTTTTTGTTAGTCCTGATTGTCTATTTTTCACAGATTTGAGATCACAATCACAACTCAACACCTACTCTTGATATCGATGCACCTACACTTCATATCAATGTGCCTACGCTTCATATAACTATGCTTTTTCTTAGTGGAATTGCACTTGTGTTTCTATAGTCATGCACCTCTATCTATTTTTAGTGCACCTTTGCCTCTTGTCACCATGCCCACGTCATTTGTTAGTGCGACTATGTTTGATAGGTAAATCAGGTATAATAGTGTAGTTTTATAATTTTTATTTATCTATGTTTCCATGCCTGTGGTTGTGTTTCTACGCTTTTGTCTAATTATCATTTTTATAGCTAACATTTTGGGTTGTTTGTGGCACTAACATATTTGTCCAGCTTGTTAATGCTTGTCAAAGATCAAAATTTGAAATTACTAATCTATTTCTTATAGCTTCATTGGTAGAAGACTTTGTTTTTCTACTAAATTAGGCACTAAAGTAGATTAGTGGGTTAATAAACAATTATTTGCCATGTTTTTGAAGTTGTGTGAAGGTGTATGCTCTCTGCTTACACTTTGTGTGACCTTGGAGATCAAAAACCTCACATTTCTTCTCTTTGTTATCATAAGATTTGCTTGTTTGTGTGTATTCTCTTTCCTTGTGCTTCGTACGATCTTGGGGATCCAAAACACCAAGTATAATCTCTCTTAGGAGGCCTACCTTTAGAGGCACACCCACTCTAAAGGGGTGACCTCAACCACATGTTCTGGCAGGGTATATCAAAGGTGGGAGAATGAAAGTTGTACCTCAATCTAGTTGCATAGTCATTGGAACAACTTTGGGGCCCCTAGTAATTCAGGACACAAGGTGAAGTGACATTCTCTTGTGCTTATGTTGCATCAATTCAATGAACTAGTGTTCAAAGACTTGGGCTTCACTATACCTAGTGTATTTCAAGGATGCCCCTAGAATCTTGTAAATCCTAGTTTAAGACCTTTCGGCTATCTTATCTTGTGGTACATCACTACAGTAAGAGAAGTGCTCACATGTACCTTTGTGTGTTGAGATAGAGCTTACTTTGGTCAGGGTTTATCCTCCAAGGTAAGGGGTGTATGGTGGTCCAAGACCATACATTCCCTAGCTATCCAATTGCGTGATAGATGGTATTAAGGGAGCGGATGTTGCCATTATCTAATTAGTGGCGATGAAAGTCATTGACACACCTACTTGAATAATTTTAGGCTTGTTAATATCTTTGGCATGTCTTCTTTGTGTTATACTAGTACAAGCCATTTCAGCTATGAAGCAATTCACACCAGTCACCTTGATAATTCATAGTTAGCCATTGTGGTTGGGTGTGTGCAAGAAGTTGAGTCCACTTTTTGGCCAAAAAGTGGAAGTGTTTTCCCTGATTTTCAGAATTTGTCACATTTGACCTAAAAATTTGAAGCACTTAGAGGTGGAATCTTGAAAAAAGTCAGTAAATATGAAATGTAGTACTTGGAATCTAGTTTCCAAATATGTAATTTTTTAAATACCTAGATGATAGAAATTGATTTTCAATAGCCATTTCTAAAAACCACTGTTTAAAAGTCACTTTTTTTTTTGCTATACCATGCACATGTACGTCATCCATATTTTGACCTAAATAATCATATTTTTCTAAATCCTTTTGGGAAAAGATTTGTAACTCACTAAAGCACGTTTTCCATATTTTTTTGTAATTTTTTATTGACTATTTTTTTTGTTAATTTTTTATTGGCCAAATTTGGTGTTTTGAAAAATCATCATATACGTCACACATAAGATGACCTAAAATTAACATTTTTTGAAAAAAAAAAAATTGAAAAGAATTGTCTAAAGTACATTTTCATACAAAAAAATATTTTAATAAAAAGTTATTAAAATACTAAAAAACCCTGATAATTCAAGTTTATGGACCTATTTCATCAGAAATTAATTGAAAAATAGAAAAAATAATCTAATTGTAAAAAAAATTACATATTTGGAATCTACATTGTCTCATCTATAATGGGTTTTAATTTTGTCAAAAAATTCTGCAAAAAAGGCCATTAGACATATGTCTAAAGTCATTATTTTGTTGTGACATTGACATAACCTTCAAGTTGCAGGTCAAACCAGGTCCAGAGGTTAGGTTCGGGTCCCCAAAGCTTTTCCTGAATTGGGTTACAAAGCAAAACCGGAGCCTAAAATTCAAATTTTAAATAACGGGATCCCATTTCTTACTCCGTCAGTACAGAACAAAATGGGATCTCGTTTCTAAAATGGGATCCTGTTTACTATTTGACTATTTTTTTAATAAGATTGTCATAGTCGACCCTGCAACTTGTTTTGTATGGCCGACTGCAACATTTGTAACATTCTCTACCATCATTTGTCTTCTGCAGGTCCATCGACTTGGGATTTTGTTTGAATTTTGAAAGGAGCCATCATTGAGACACTGTTTGAGTGAAATTTTGTTGAATTTCTACTTGTTTGAAGGACTTGAACAAAGAAGGAAGACTTTCAAGTTTTTGACATTCATTTGTACATACTTCAAAATTTTTCAATCATGGGATCACAAACTCGCAATAAGAGGAAAGATAGGAAGCTATTGACCCCTGAAGAAATTGAAGCAAAAAGAGAGGAGGCAAAAAGACAAAGAGATAGAAGACTAAATATTTGATCAATGAATAATGCTAAAGTATCCAATTCCACAACTATTGAAGATAAAAACATTGAGGAGACCATGGATGTAGACGATGCAAATTTGTAAGAGGTGAATGTGGAAACTAATACGATTATACAAACTACTCCTGGTATGTCTTTAAATCCCTATTTCAATGCTATGGAGAATGTTTCAATAGGCACAAATGTAGGTACGTCTTCAAATCAACCTTTGAATGAAATCGAAACGGTGTTGATAGAAGATTTTAAACAAGTTTGATATAACAATGTTGAGATCGATAATATTCGTAGAGATCAAGATTTGAGACAAATTGTTGAAAATGAAAATGAAAAACTTTATGTTGAAAATGAAAATTAAAACCGTTTTGTTGTTGAAAATGAAAACGAAAATCCTTTTGTTGAAAATGAAAATGAAAACCAATTTTTTGTTGAAAATGAAAATGAAAATCCTTTTGTTGAAAATGAAAATGAAAACCGTTTTGTTGTTGAAAATGAAAATGTTCAAAATCTTTTTGTTGAAAATGAAAATAAAAACTGTTTTGTTGTTGAAAATGAAAATTATTTTGAAGTTGAAAATGAAAATAAAAATCCAGGATGTGATGTTGAAAATGAGATTTTTTAAAAAAAAATTGAAAGAGATGTTTTGGATAATCTTCCTGGTAAGATTTCTTGGAGACAAATAAGAACACATGCCAATAGATTATACAAAGAAATTTTTTATCATAAAAAACTATCATTTCAATGTCAACTAATGATGCAATTGATGAGAATGTGGAAATTGAGAAAAGTAATGAAAATGTTAGGCATTTTTGTTAAACCAAGAAGAAAAGATCAATCACTAAAACATGCTATGTCTATTGTTGCTAGTGCCATTGAGTCTATTGGAAAGAATAGTTGATCTAAAGATAAGAATGCAGCAAGACGAGCTATAACAACTGCTATAGTTAATAAATCAATTTTGAATAGAAGAATGGAAAGCAATATTAGTGGAATTCTAAAATACATCCTAAAACATTGGTAAGAGTAGCAAAAAGAAGAGAAAGTATAGAAAATGATCCAATCAACCAATGTTGGAGTTTTAGTGGTCGACTCCTAAAATCTGACATGAAACTGAATGTTGAAATCAAATCTTTGATCAAAAAATATTGGCATGATAATACTAGAGTATCATCTAATGCTAAAGATGTTTTAAAATTAAGATTGAGGTCCAAAGTTCGCAATCCTCATCCAAAACACCTATTAGATACAATGCAAACTAAATTTTATAAAAAAATTGTGGTGAATTAGTGTTACCTGGTAATATTAAAATAAGTCAAAGATCTTTTGAAAAATGCAAACCATGGTATGTAAAGATTAATAAGCAACGAATATCTTGTTGTTGTAAAACACATGTTCAATTTCATTATTATTATGATGTGTTTTGATATATACATTGTACTTTACATACTAACATGATTATACAGGAATGTGATATTAATATGCCACTTGAAACAATAAAAGAGTTTATATCAAGTTTGTTTCATGAAAGATTTAATGGGAAATTATTTTATTTAAGTTCATGTATTTCTGGACAATGCACTAGTTGTGGCAATCTTTCTTTCTTAAGAGTTTGTATGCATGAAAGTGTTGAAAATGATTTTGGACAACAATTAGCAGATGTTAAAAGATTTAAGAATGTTGAATATTCTTTAAAAGATGGAAAATTTAGAAAATATTGTGATTTAATTACATAAAAGGTTAGTATACATGCATTCATATTAGAGTTTAAGAGTAAGATTGTACCAAAATATGTCAAGCACTCTCAACAAGCTCGATGGCTTGATGGATAGTTTCGTGCATGTCGAAACACATTTCCAGTTGGTACTATACTATTATTGGTTGATTTTGCAGAAAACTATACTCTAGCTCTGCAAGAGGAAATCCAATCACAATATTACAATTCAGTGCAGGTGGCCATGTTTGTTCATATTGTTTATAGACATGCAGATGATAGCACAGAGGATGATAGAAAAGTTTTGAAGGAGTATCATTTCTATTTGAGTGACAACCAGTTACACTCGTCAGAGTTTGTTTAATATTGTTTCAATATATTTTATACAAATTTAAGAGAAAGTGGAATCCAGACGACAGAACATCTCATATGGTCAGATAATTGTACGGGGCAGTTCAAGAATGCTCGAATGTTCTATTGGTTAAGTAGGGTTCACAAGGAACATCATGTCCAACATATGTGGAATTTTTTTGAAGCTGGACATGGTAAAGGAGAACATGATGGAGTTGGTGTGTGTGTTAAAAGAATTCTTTCTAGATAACAATTGAAATTTGAGGAAGTAGTAAAATTTAAAGATGCACATGGGATTGTGGATTGGTGCAATACAAGATTATGTACACTTGGATCAATTGAGTACTCTACAATTCACTGATTCTTTTGGTTGGTTGAAGAAGAAAACATTCTACCTAGACTTGATTGCGAGACAATCAATGGATCTAAATGGCATTCATTTAGGAGTTTGAATGCAAGTACATGGACTCTCTAGATAAGGGAGCTTGCATATTTTTGTCAGTTTTGCATTTTAGGAGATTGGGAAGCATTTGAGAATACAGAATGGGTTGAAGAGTGGATGCAAAGACCGTTGACACCTGCACAAGCACACGATCAATATGAAACAACAATTGAAGACAATGATCAACTGTTTGCATCAGATGATTATGAGCGTGCTTTAGACCTTGTACAAGAAGGTAATTTAATTCAAATTATTTCAATTTATTTCACTTCATTACTAATTTGTAGTGCTTTTATTTATTTATATGTGTACATATGAATGCATGTATGTAGATTGGTCAAATTTTATGGACATGTGCAAGTTATTGAATCAAAATTTGTTTGTAGGACATGTGTATGCCATTGTTGCACCTGAGGAGAATGAAGAGGAAATAGAATATTGGTTGGCTCGTTGTGTGGAGACTAAACATAAGTTAACAACACCTAGAGAAGATGATGATGGCTTTCCTTATCCAACAGGTTCGGTGATCCCCTTAAGCAAATTTTGATAACAAGTCTTTGATCCCCTTAAGCAAATTTTGAGAATTTCTTTGATGATGGCTATGATTATCCAATAGGTTCGGTGGTTGTTGTTGGCACTTGGCTACAAAAATACCTAATAAGGAAGAATGGTTTGCCTTCATTCGAAGACTATGAAACACATAAGAAGACTATACACTACTCACATTTGGTGTTGGCAACAAATATAAAACTAGAGAGGTATCGTGGAAAACCTGTAAATAAAGAGCTATGGACAATTTCTATGGAAGAGCATGAGACAATCATCGGTGCGTTGGAAAAAAGAGAGGATGGAGATAGTACAATGGAATAAGTAAATACAGGTAAATATAATTAAATAGTTTTATATTGTTCTTTTAAATACATTAAATACATGTTTTGATATTTCTTGTACGTTATTAGTTGAAATTGATTTAAGTTGTCCTTTTATATCCTTAGGCCATCATCACAAATTCATCACATACTTTGAAACAAAAACCCAAGAGGATGCAGATTAAACCTATATGTACATGTGTGAGGCACTTGTAAATATAGGTACAAGTTGTGTATATAGATAGTTTTATAGAAATTAAAATACATGTTTTGATGATATATTGATATTGTTTGTATTATTTTTATATCAGGTGGCGTGAAGACCTGCTACATTCCCCACAAGTTTCAGATTTTCTTGAGATGGAATAGCCACATTTTGTAAACATTATTTTGAGTTGGCATATATGTACATACACAATTACATTATTACACAAAATTGTATACATGTGTATGTACACAATTATACTCTACACTTTTATACATCAAAATTATTATTCTATATATTTTGTTTGTTAAATGCACATGTTTTTCTACTTTGAATTTACTTTAAATTTGATTGTATTATTGTTAAATTTGGTTGTTTTCGACAACTTCACCAAAATTTGAGAACTTAAGACATCCCCTTAAGACATTGTATTAGGACCCCTTAAGACATCCCATTATGACATAAATTAAGACATCAGATTGTTCTGATGAGTCATCCTAAATTACATCAATTATGATTAACTATGAGACATGTAGTTTGAATTCTTTGATCCCCTTAAGAAGTCCTATTAGGACCCCTTAAGACATCATATTACGACATATAAAGTAACATAGGCAAGATTTGGATGAAATATAACATAGTGGTTTCTTAAGTTAGTGTTTATAAATGCTTACACATAGACCAGTGATTAACTAACAAGTGTAAAATATATTATTCTACTGTCAACAATTGAATTAATATAGTAAGTGAGAACTAGTTTTCCTCATTTGGATATATTTTCCTAGTACAAACTAAAATACACTTCCATGTAAGACAACCATTGGCCTAATTTCTCTACACTAATTTCTCCATCATATGATTAGATATCAGTTTTGGCCTCATGTTGAAAATCTTATTAGATTTTGGAGTGTCTTTTTGTGAAACACCAACCTCATGTTTACCTCCATCTTGGTCCACCCTATTTCCATCCATTCTTGCTATTAGGGTGAGTGTCATATTTTCTAGCCTATCTAACTTTCCATCAACCATGGCTATCCTAGCCACTTTTGCTTATAATTCCTAAAATATTACTTCTACATCTTCTTCTATTTCCATTCTTTCATATCTCACACTTCTTAGCCAATCCCTTGATTCAACCTTAGGCTCAAAAGGTACTAGAATCCTATTTTCATTTGATCTTGTGTTAGACATAAACCAATAAGCTTATAAAATGACAATCTCAAGTTATTCAAACCCAAATTATATCACTTGATTGATAAACCTTTAGGTTAATAACCATAGTGTTGTAACAACAATGGAATCCTAAGTTATCTCTACTCATTCTACTCTCACCATACATTTCCCCATTATTCTATCAACATATACTAGTTTGGAAGTTGAACCATTTATCTATTATTTAATTTAGGACCTGTGTAAACTATTTTTAAAATTGCTCTTCATAGTACATATAAATTATGCCACTTTTAATATAATGATAGAAATAAATAAGTAATCACTATTTATTTTAACATATACATGACAATTTTGAATCACTCTAAAATTTTTATAGAAGCTTATTTGGCAAGGCCACATCATCAAATATGATGCCACATCAACACACTTTTTGTTGAGGTGTCAAATAGTTTCCTAAAAAAGGGTGGACCAATGGGTGCACATTAAGTCATGTTTTGTTGGTACACTGATGTGACAAGTGGTCCATGCCTGGAAGTGGGTAATTGTTGTTGAGGGATGTAATATGTAGATTTCTAATGTCTAGACACAACTGGATCTCTCCATTTTTCTTCCTGACTAGGACAAGGTTTGACACTCATTCAGAATGTTAGATAAGCTTGATGATACCTTCTTCCTTCAACTTTATCAACTCCTTTTTCTTTTGGGGGGCTAATCTTGGATTTATCAGTCTTTATTTTTGTCAGAAAGGCTTTGCATTAGTTTGGAGAGGAATTGTATGATGAAATAAGTACTCTTTGTAAGATTTGAGTTTATCATAAGACCATGCAAAACACTTCCTAAATCTTCTCAGCAATGCAATCAACATTTTATTTTCAAAAGGTTTCAGTTTCTTGCCAATGAATATCATCCTGAGAACTACTTCACTACCTAGTTTCACACCTTCAATATCATCTTCATTGATTGACCTACTTCTAACCTTATAGCAATTTGTACTACCAAAAATTATTTCTAATGCTACCAAACCTTAAAATTTAACTACATCTTGGGTATGTTTGTCAATTGTAGCATCATTGGGAACATTAGCAGGTTGTCATGACTCATTTACAATAATAGGGTTTAGTTGGGAAAAGAGGCATTTTGTGGAATGGTTACATCATTTACAATAATAGGAATTTTAAGAAGCTCCCCTTTTGGCATTAAAATTATAACTTGTCTCATGACTTGAGCTACATCAATAGGGTTATAGTTGGGCAAAGAGGCATTTTGTGGAATGGTTACATCATTTGCATCAAGAATGAACTACATAACTTAAATAAAAGAAGTTACATCCTTACCTGTTGGTTCTTTTCTATTTTCTTTGTCTCCGCCTTACTTTTTTAGTGGCCTAGATTGAACTTGCTTGGCTCTATTCTCAAGATTCCCTAATTTAGGAGTATCTGCAACATCTTATGGTACATCATGCTCATGATTTTTAGCCACATATTTCTTGTTTACTACTTTTTGTCATGCTAGTTTCTTCCTCTTTTCCATCACCTTCTTGGTGGAATTGTTGTTCATGATCTCAACTTCTATCCTTTTCTTTTCATTTTCAAAATTTGTGTCAATTTTGTTTGGTCTAGAAATAGTAGCATCATTTCTCATAGGCACTTGCCTATTTCTTAGTTTATTTCCACCTTGATTTTGCAAATTACTACTATGTTAGTAAGGCCCCTTATGTCTTCACTTGACAACTTGGATCTTTTGTACCGCTGATGCATGAGATCCGTCATGTGCTCAAAATAATGATAAGGTAACTCATATTGATTTGGACCAATGTTATGATCATACTAAAAAAATTGATTAGTTTCCTTATGGCCATCATAATTATTTTCTTCATCCACATATATTCATATTCAAATGCATCAAGCTAATCAATGCCATATTTATGATATTATGTATTACCTTCTTCATTAGGGAATTCCTCCTCCTTGATCATTAAGAGGGTGATGACACACTTTAATGGATCATGTGGGAGATAGCAAGTCTCACACCACAATGAAATTTCTTGTAGATTCACATGATCTCTTCTTAGATCATCTAGGGTTTCTTTGTCTTGTTGCAATCAATTTTTTTTCTTAGGAATCACTTTCCTATCATTTTTCTATGGTCTCTTGGACCAATTAGTGTTATAAGGCCTATTATGCAACCACTATCCTTCATTGAAATATGGTGCAACATTATGATGAGGTAACTCCTTCTCATTCCTTACCACCTTGTATGACAAGTCCTTCATGGTACCCATCAAATTATCTAATTTATCTTCAGTAATGAGAGACTTCCAAGCATGGGCCTTAAATGCACAAATACTATCATACCTATTGGAACATGCTCAACAATTGGGTCCTCTCCCCTATGATATGATATTTAGATATGTTGTCTATATAAATTGATATGTGTATCTAATGCAAAATTAATGGTTATAGATTGAAATTATAGATGAGGGTGTCAAAATTTAATACTCTATGGCTAAAAATAAAAGAAAAAAAAGTTTTCAATAAACTTATATCTTTAGAATTAATAGAAATAATATTGATCTTAAATTCTTTTGTGTGCTTAATACATTGTCAAACATTGTTAGATCATTGGAGAATAATTTTTCTCGCCCACTAGCATTCTAAAATTACATTCCAAGACTAGCTTGCATTCTAGTAAAATGTTTGTGAATCTATTAAAAAGTTATCCTTTCAATTTTTTTGATATCAAGAATCAAGAAAGTGAAGTAACTCCTACTTGCATATCCTCTTGGTCCTACTTACTTTCTCTCTGTCTTTTCCCTTTATAAAGAACTTTTACAAGTAAAACACATTACTAGTTAAAATAGTGGAAGTCTTTCATATTGAAAATTACTTATTTATTATAAAAAATGTGGTACATTTCCATAACCAAAACAACATGATATTAAGATAAAGCCAACTTCTCTTTTTATCTATACATTAGTTAGCTCATTCTATTAATACAAAATTTTGATAATTTTCATTATTTAATTTCTAAAGGCATGATATATAAGAATTACCAACAATAATATAAGTGAAGTAAAAAATTTCCCATAACCTTGATGAGACATATTACTATAGAATACTTGAAACCACTTTGTGAAAATATTACTAAAAATTCCATTTATAAAGGGCATTGGAAGCTAAGTAGATATAGACAATTATAAGAAGATGTTAAATTGTTTTCTCACTATAAAAACCAATTAGTTTTTGTTATTTTTTATTAGAGCTCCAATTTCTATATATATTTAAATATAAGATATCTAGTATCATTTCTATTTCACTTAAATGTTTATGGACATAAAATACTGAAATGAAATAAAGTCTGGATGAAACAATATATAAAGTCCATGACAATACAACCCATGTTCAAAATATAAAGTCCATGAAATAATATATATAAAGTCCATGAGAAACAGTATATATGAAGTCCATGAAATATAGTCAAATTATATAGCCCATGAAATAACCTAACTCATATTGTCTCTGTAATCAAGAGACCTCTTCGTGCACCATACAAACTACTCAGATGACCTGAATCACTTTGTAGAAGAGAAAGATTTAGATGAAATCAAATATAAGATGATTAAAAAATGATTTAATGACAATTTAATTTAAATAATTTATCATAACATTTTAAAATTACCGTGTGAGGCTGAGAGGCATGCTCTGGTGCACCTAGCCCTACAGTCTCTACATGCTCTGAATCAATCTACATGTACAAGAGAAAGAAAGTTGAAACTAGATGTAAGATGATTTTAAAAATGATTTAATTCAATTTAATTTATAATTTATCATATTTAAATTATTATACCGTAAGAGGTTGTTGTGCATCCTCTATTTTAGGACCTATCTCTATAGGCTTAGCTACATGACATGTCTCAAGCTATTAAAGAAAAAAGAATTTTTAACACATGTCAACATATATATTCTATTGAAATTTACTTTAAGTTCACAATGTATATTTTAATTGACTTTAAATATAATCCAAGTTTTAAATTATACCATATTAGGTTGCCCATCTCCTCTGTCCTCCTGCTCTACATGTGTTGTAGGTGGAATGGCATGAACAGGATGAAACGTGTCATTGAGAAGCTCTACAAGGTCATTTATAATTTAGCACATGTGTACAAATTAGGTTAAAACATATATTGCATGTAGACATAGATACATTTTTCAACAACCTGAAATGCAATCGACTCCTGATATAAACTTGGATCATCCAAGTGTGCTGTAATGCCCATCCTCATTGTTGTGTCAACCTACATAGACATATTTTTTTAATATATATTAAATAGTACATGCACGTTTTCAGATATAGTGAATTCAAAATAGAAAAATCTAAGTATATATATAGTTTTTTAAAACAATATACATACAAAAGGGCCATGTGAGATGCCCAATGATGGAGGAGTGCTCAAGACACCCTTAGATGGATGATTCAATGTGGAAGAACCTTGAACCAACATAAATATTTAATGTACATGTTCAAGACTAAATTACAAATTAAAATCAAGTAAATAAAATTATTTAAAACATAAATCATTCAAAATACCCCAAATGAGTGTCTGAGATGAACAGGTGTAGATGAAAAATTAAATCAAACAATGATCCCTATTTCCATCATCTACACCAAACAATTCGATTGTTAAAATATTACAATTTAATTGATCTCTATAGGTTAAAACATATATTACACGTAGACATAGATACGCTTTTCAACAACCTGAAATGCAGTCGACTCCTGATATAAACTTGGATCATCCAAGTGTGATGTAATGCCCATCCTCATTGTTGTGTTAACCTACATAGACATATTTTTTTAATATATATTAAATAATACATGCACATTTTTAGATATCGTGAATTCAAAATAGAAAAATGTAAGTATATATATAGTTTTTTAAAACAATATACCTACAAAAGGGTCATGTGAGATGTCCAATGATGGAGGAGTGCTCGAGACACCCTCAAATTCAATGTGGAAGAACCCTGAACCAACATAAATATTTAATGTACATGTTCAAGATTGAATTACAAATTAAAATCAAGTAAATAAAATTATTTAAAATATAAATCATTCAAAATACCCCAAATAAGTGTCCGAGATGAACAGGTGTCGATGAAAAATTAAATCAATCAATGGTCCCTGTTTCCATCATCTACACCAAACAATTCAATTGTTAAAATATTACAATTTAATTGATCTCTATATGTTCATTAAAAACACGTGCTTAAAATTGTTATAAATTCAACATGTGTGTAACCTATATATATACCTATGTCGAATGATTAGTGGGATGATCCTCAACAAATAAATAATCAACAAATGATTCACCTATATTATCAAATGTTGCATGTGTAGCTGAAGTGGGTGCAATGGCTTGATAATGTCCATAACGCAATTGATTGCAACTCGTACATGTATGAGGCATCGACACATGTGGAGTGATACTAGGACCACTTCCACCATTAGCTCCTCCATGGTCTCTAACCTGAGCTACCATCATAGAAGTTTGCTCATCTAGGCTACCTAAGAGTACACTCAATGTGCCTAGTACGGATACCACTGCACTATGTTGGAAGGGCACAGGAATGGAAGCAGTAGGAGGGTCAATAAGAGGTTGAACAGGCATGGGTTGTTGGGGATCAACCTGTGCCCCCAACCTTTGTTGTGGCATGCCACCACCAACACCCTGGAATGATCTAAAATCAAAATAGTTGGGTTTTTGATTCATAACAAACTCTACATATAATTTTCTCAAAAAATATAAAGGAACCTCACAATTAGCATGAGGTGGATAATCAAACACCATCCACCATATGTCCCAATGATTGGTAGACATTCCTTCATGTCTACACCACCTAATTGATATTCTTTTCTTATTTGCAGGAATAGGTTTATTTGTGATGGGATGTCTAAAATATTACGCTAAATGACCTTTTGTGATTTTAAGATCCAAAATATCCTTATAGGAGAGGCCATCAACATAAAATTGGTACCTCTCCTCTCTCCATTTCTGAAATCCATCAAAGTTTGAGTCAATAGACCTCACAGAATCTACAATGTTTTGCATCAAAGTTGCAAAATGTACCACGTGAGGTGGCATGAATTGTTCATTGCGAATGGAATTCAATTTTTCTTGTATGGAATCCACATTTTCAGTAATTATGGCTCACAAGAGAGCTTGGTCAGTTCTAGGTGGGGGTGGAGGTGGGAGTGGAGGTGGGGCATATGTATGTGGGGGTGGGGGTGGAGATGGTTCATGTTCATCTTGTGCATTGAGGAAGTCCTCAACATTAAAGTGAATATCATCCATGATGATATATATAAAAACTATGAACCTGCATATATACATATAAACATACAAATTTGAGTACAAAATTAATATTCAAGAATATATATATATATATAAACATATACATGTTGAAAAATTATAAATTATAAATAAACTAGATAAATTATGCATGTTTCAAGAAATTACACTTGAAATATTTAAATTAAACGTACATCTATACATGTGCATACAAATTTCAAAATGTAAGAGCTATTATAGTGAACTATGTAATTTTCAAATTGAAGTTGGAATTTTCATTCGAGACCTAAATTTTGATTCTTGGTGGAAAACTATTTAGATGAGGATCTAGATAAAGTTGTAAGCATGAAGTTTTATACAAATAATTTTAGGTGTGTATATATTGATGGTTTGAGTCTATTTGAGGGTGTACATAGTATTCATCTTTTGAAAGGAGTTTTGGAGTCTATGCCATATGTTTAGTCTTATAGTTAATAACTCCTAATGTGGTCCTAGTTTCCATTTTCCCATTTGATGACCTTCAAGATTATTTCATTGTATACCTTCATGTATAAAGTCTACAATGTGGTCACAATGTATTATAAAGGCTTTGGGAGAGATTATTATTTTGTTACCATTGTCTAAGTCTATAGCAAGTCAAAGATACAGATTATATTACCAGTGCTAAAATAAATTTGAAAGGGTACATGGATCATGAGTACTTGTAGTGAGGGAGACAAAAAAGATCAATTTAAGACTATACAAACAATCATGTTAGGTTCAATCAAATACTAGGACAATCATGGGCATAAAAGGGTATCTTTGTTTCAAGACTATCTGGAGGTTTGTAAAAAATATTTCCATGCATAGATTATCAAGGTCATGTTATGCTTATGAGTTATCCTCTCATTCATCTTGTCACAACCAGGTCTCAATAGGACTGTCCTATAATTGATTTTGTTATCTACGACTATCATTATGGTGTTTGATCATAGGGTGTTTGGTATCAAGGTTAAATGTCAATATGAAGGACTGTCATATCAAAAGATGCTTCTTAAGGACTCAGAGAGATATCATTAGCCAAACATTGTATTGTCACAATAGTTAGAGTATAGCAGTAGGGCTATTAGGACTACCATAATGAATTTGTTGTCAAGGTTTGTCATCATATATTAGGTCCAAGGTTTCAATTTTGTTAATTTTTCTATGGAGTTGGCTATTGGTTTGATGTTAAGTACTCATTCTAGAAGATCCAGCATTTCCTATGGCAAGGCTAGAAATAGTTTGTAATGGTTTTGGATGAATTTCTCTAACTTTATGACTATCAATAAGCTTGGTCAACAAATACAATAGTCATGCTTGCATTGGTTTGAACATTGGATCAATCATGAATTCATAAGTTGGATATGTGTTTGAGTATGTGAAGATTTGAGTGAATCAAAACTCATTTGTAAGCATCCATTTCTTAGAGTGTGGTTTTAGAATTGAATGTCATGATCCTAATCTAAATGGAGTTCTGAGAGACAAGGATTTGATTTGCTAGAGGGCAATCCATCAAACCCTAACTAAGTGGGTTTCATTATACATACCAAGAAAACCATAAGAAGATTATCATTTATGCAACATGTGCAGTACTAGGTTTCTTGATCAGTCCTATTTCAATCATGATATGATAGGAACAATTGTGTTGATCTTTACCATTTGATAGGAAAGAGGAAATCATCATCTTAGCATCAACTTTAGTATCTTGTATAATGTTGTCATGACCATTAAGAACTATTAATTGTTATTAAATTCCCTGATTGTTATGGACCTTTAAGATAGCCTTAAACCAATAACAGACTTGTCATGAGGAGTTCAGTTGGGTTGTTACATCATGATTTCTCTAGGATTAGTCATTGATCATAAGATTGTCTTCTTCCCTTGTTATCAAAAGTTCATCAAGGAAACATGTGAAGACTATCACATTCACATGATGGACTACAAAGGGACAATTAAATTATAGTTAAGATGTAAGACTCCTCTAGAGATTCAATTGAATTATCTTCATAATCAAAGAGATATAACCATGTGGTAATGATTAAATCTTCCACTTTTAAGATAGCTGATGAGGTAAGAAGGTTAGGATACTATCATAAGGTGGAAGGCAGTCATGAATGAAATTTAATGAGAAATTGCATAGACTATTGATCACTATGATTGTCCCAAACCTTAAGAACAATTTAAAACTCTATTTTACTATTAATATATCCATGAAGGGTGAATTTTCAAATGCATCTATGCTATCATGATGTCATAGAAACCAATGGACTATCATACCACCCTAGAATCATAATGAACATCTGCAAGACTATAACTAGACTTGGAAAACTACCTTGAGGTGGATCTCTTATGCATGGCAACATGATGAAATCCTAAATTTGATGAAGTTGCCTATGGCAACCAAATTTGATAATGGAGATAGGATTGACTACTAGTTGCCTAGGACTAATCTGAGTATTCAAAGATGAATATATTCTGATGATTTACATGATTTAAAAAATGAAGAATTTGATACTTTGTTTAACTTGTAATTGTAGTGATGATCTAGCTAGAGAAAGATATTAGTTGATGGAATGGAGATATGTTGTTGTTCCATCCATGGAAACATCATGATTTTGAGTTGTATAGGTACACATTTGAAGCAAAAAATGATAAAAAATGAAGGTCTAAAGAGGTCCTAAAGCTGAAATGAGATGGAATTTTCTATTAGATACCTAATTTGCATCCTTAGACATTATTGCTACAACCTTTCAAGAGCCTTTATTTTCTGATTTAGATTTGGGAAACCATGGAGATGGATTGATAAAGGTTTGATTATGGTTTGTTGTAATTTTTTTACATGACAGTTATCTATTCAATAATGCCTTTAAAATACAATGACATACATTAGTATAAGTTAATTTTATAAAAACCAAATATATATATCATCCCAATGCTATATAAATTTTGACAATTTGTTGAAAATCTCTCCTTTCATATGATACAATGGTTTCAAAATTTCAATTGTATTTTATAGCTAAAATGTCTAAATACAACTATTCAACTCTCAAATTGAAAACAAATTTTGATAGTTTGTTCAAAATCTCTCCTTTCATATGATACAATATTTTCAAATTTTCAATTGTATTTTACAGCTAAAATGTCTAAATACAACTATTCAATTCTCAAATTTAAACAAAATTTTGACAGTTTGTTCAAAATCTATCCTTTTATATGATACAGTCTTTCAAAATTTCAATTGTATTTTACAACTAAAATGTCTACATACAAATATTCAACTCATAATTTCAAACCCTAATAATAGTCTAGGTTTTAGATTTTGATTGTATTTTACACTAAAAAAGAAAGAAAAACATATAAAAAATGCATCACAGATGATTGAGAAATTGAAAAAGTGGAAAAATCCACTTACCCGAGCTTTTGATGGTTGGAAATGCTCTCCTTGCACTCGGGATCCCATTCTGTTTGTCTCATGTCGCTAGGGAAAATGGGGTTGCAGGATTTTTTAAAAAAAAATTAATACTTTCACAAAATGGGATCCCATTTTTTGGTCCTAGGTTCAGGATCCCGCTAAGAAATGGGATCCTGTTCTAGAATTTAGGCTTGGGATCCTGATCTATAATGAGATCCCGTTTTGTAGAAATAGGATCCCATTTTTAGTTACCCAATTTCATATTTTTTTCTAACTATGAAACTTCCACCTTAAGTGGACTCATCTTTGTGCATGCACCCAGTTTTGTGCTTTTTATTCTCTTGCCAAATTCCAAAAAACATGCCTCAAAACATTGAAACAAACCATAAACATGTCTGTGACTATAGTTCCATGCCTTTTCTCTCAATCACCATTGTGCGCCTACGCTCTCTGTTAGTGCACCCCTGTCTGCAACTCAACACCCTTGCAAGAACTCAGTCTTAGCTATCAAAATTGTAATTTCCATCTTGTAGATCTGATTATAGGCTCAAACAGTGACCTGAGACTGACATATTTTCCAGTCTAGTTAGTCCATATTGTCATTCTTCCATCCAATATTTCCTTTTCCATCCATATCCAAACATCATTGTCATTCCCATCATCTTGAATTTGGACTTGTGAGTTCCCATCAATCTTTTGGCCAACCATTTATCCTTTGGACTTGAATTTACCTACCAATCCATCTATCTATCATTTATCCATCAACCGATATATCTACCTATCAACCAATTGATTTATCCATCAACCAAATTCATCAACCAAACCTAAAATTTGTAAAAGCTTAGTCTAGATCTTTTTATCATTTTATCTTGGAGATCTATTGACTTAGGAGTTTTGACTACTCTTAAGTTAGTGGGTCCTTATCATATCTTTGTTTTTCTTGGGATATTGTCTACCCCAAGTAGAAAAAGTCATCCATATTCCTCTTCTTTCTTAGGCATTTGTTAGTTCCCTAAGTAGTGAAAGGAATCATATCTTTGTCCATAACAAAAGATCTAGGTGAAATCTTGTTAGATCTAAGGTACACAACTGAGAGGGGGGGTGAATCAGTTGTACAAAAACTTGCTTCTACTTCAAACACTTGATTCTTCTTTATTAGTTAATAGCATATCAATCAACCATTCATGAAAGCATAATGTATAAACACAGGAGCAGATAAACATCAACACATTGGACACCAAGATTTTGACGTGGAAAACCCGGTTAAGGGAAAAACCATGGGGTGATTAACCCAAGGATTATTCTCTGTTAGAAGAATAAGAAAAATGAATGGCACATGCCAATTAGGGCTCACTGCCCGAGCACACTGCTCACAAGAGGCACACTGCCTACAAGAGACACACTGTCTACAAAGTGATAAGAATCACAAACTTGAACTGGAGATTGACATCTTTACCATGCCTAGATTAGTTCCATTTAAGCCTGAGATACTTTTGCTCTTCCTTTTTCTCTTTCGCTATTCCACACTCATCCGCTCCATTACCCTCACTAAAATGAACTCACAAACCTTTATTTATATAAGGAATCGACTTAGGAACAATCATCTAAGTCGGCAATCAACCATAAGAACATTCGCAGGATGAATAACACATCTGGTCGGCCACCACAAGAACATTTGCAAGATGAACAACTCATCCAGTCAGCTAGTCTGAACAAGAACTTCATCTAGAAGAATATCTTCAATTCTAGGCTCTACCACCAATGCGGATCAACAACACAACCTCAACATGATCCAAGAACCTTCACAAGCCTGCCTGAATGACCAAGTACATCTGCACTTCCTCTACTCACTGGAATCTCTTCTCTTCCTCATCCAGAACTTCAAGAACATAGTCTATTGCCACTATCATACTGCCAGAGGTGCTTCCAGACCTCCAAACCACATACCAATTGAGATGACACATTACAAGGACCTTCCAAACACTCTATCCAATCCGCAGAATAGGACAATGCACTTCTGGATCTCACCGGACCTTTTTGTAACACTCTATCACTCCGGAGCATCTCCCGGAACTAGTTCTACTTGATTGATCACAACTTCTTCACATCTTCATGCGGACCTCTAAAATCTTAACTGGATCATCTCAAGACTCATATCTACAAACCCTTTAATCCGCATCCTCTGAATCTCAACCTATTGAGTACTTTTGCCTTCTTCTCATCACTGTTCTTCACTGTTCCTGATTGAGACTAATTTTCTCAATATCCTTAGCACACAGCTCATCCAATCCTTCTTGTCAATGCAATATGAGTATGTTGACATCAATGACAACACTGGTTCACCTCATACTTGCAACAATCTCCCCCTTTGTCATTGATGGTAACATATGATGTGAAAAACCATCAAGACAAGAACTTCTCCTTTCTGTCACAGCTCCCCCTATCAACAACAACTCTTCACATGTCTTCTCTTCCTTTATTGCTCCCCCTTTGATCATCAACCACTTGTTTTTCACATGTCTTCTCTCCCCCTTTGACATTAATGGTAAAGGGCTCATACTTGCAATTCTAACACATCAGAATCATACTAGCTGCTCCCCCTTAGTAGCAGCTCCCCATCATCAATCCAGATCACAAGTTATGATTGTGATATCCACTGGACTGATGCACATCAATGCATCCTAGTTCATCACCGGAGGGGCCATGACCCCTAACTTCTCCCAGAGATACTCAAAAGAGTCCTTGGGAAGAGGTTTAGTAAAGATATCTGCAATCTGATCCTTGGAGGGTACATACTCCAATCTGACTTCTTCCTTGTTCACTTGTTCTCTCAAAAAGTGAAACTTAATAGATATGTGCTTAGTCTTAGAATGCAATACCGGATTCTTAGAAATATTAATTGCACTTGAATTATCACAGAAAATTGTGATAGGCTCCTCATATTCAACTTTAATGTCTCTTAGCATCTACTTCATCCATAAGATTTGAGTGCAACTACCTGCTGCTGCAATGTATTCTGCTTCAGTTGTAGACAGAGATATTGCATCTTGTTTCTTGCTTAGCCAAGAAACCAATCTCTTTCCCAAAAAGAATGCTCCACCACTGGTGCTCTTCCAGTCATCCACATCTCCTGCCCAATCTGCATTTATGTAAGCATGAAGAGAGAAATCATGATCTCTAGGATACCACAAACCATACTCCACTGTCCCTTTTAGATATCTAAAAATTCTCTTGATTGCCATAACATGAGATTCTCTAGGATCAGCTTGAAATCTTGCCACAAGACCAACAGCCTACATTATATCTAGTCTAGTCTGAGTGAGATACAACAATCCACCAATCATTGATCTATACTTTGTCTGATCTGCCTTCGAAGAGTCATCATCTTTGCTCAACTTACATCCGGTTGCCATAGGAGTGTTCATTGGCTTTGAATCTTCCATACCGAATTTCCTCAACAATTCTTTCACATATTTGGTCTGAGAAATGAAGATCCCTTTCTTTGTTTGAGTAATGTGTAGACCCAAGAAGAAATTCATTTCACCAAGCATAGACATTTCAAACTCACTTTTCATCTGATTTGCAAAAATTTTGCACATACTATCTCTTCCTCCAAAAATGATATCATCCACAAACACTTCAATAATCAAAATGTTTTCATGATCAATTTTGAAATATAAGTTACTGTCAGCAATACCTTTGTTGAATCCAATCTACACAAGATGCTTATTGAACCTTTCATACCATGCTCTTGGGGCTTGCTTCAATCCATACAATGCTTTCTTCAACTTGCAGACCATATCATCATTATCAGACAATTGAAATCCATCTGGTTGTTCTATGTAAACTTCTTCTTCCAGATCACCATTTAGGAAGGCAGACTTGACATCCATCTGATATACCTTGAAGTCTTTAAAGGCAGCAAATGCAAGAAATAATCTGACTACTTCAATTCTTGCCACTGGAGCAAAGGTCTCTTCAAAATCAATTCCTTCTATTTGAGAGTAGCCTTTGTAGACCAATCTAGCTTTGTTTTTGATTACTTCACCAACTTCATTCAGTTTGTTCCGGAAGACCCATTTGGTTCTAATCACATTCTTGTCTCTAGGTCTGGGAACAAGATCCCAAGTATGATTTTTCTCAATTTGCATCAATTCTTCCTCCATTGCTTTGGTCCAGTTTTCATCATTGCAAGCCACATTAACTATCTTAGGTTCAATCTTTGAAATCAGACAGCATTCATTTGAATCTTGAGCAATTCTTCTCCTTGTTTGTACCCCTTTACTTTTGTCACCTATGATCTAATCTTCAGAGTGATTTAGAGTTACATACCTTGGAACTTTGGGAGTTTCTTGCACTACTAATTCTTGATCAGGCTCATTCAGACAAACTTCTTCTTCCTGATTTACCGGATCAGTCTGGATTTGAATTTCAGAGGAGGATGGAGCTCCTTGCACCAGAGGATCATTCTGATCATCTTCATCACATTCATAGAATATTGAGGGCTTCTCCATTCCTTCATTAACCTTCATATTTGTACTTTCTATCATCTTTCTCAATCTCTCATTGTAACACCGGTATGTTTTGGTTTGAGTGGAGTAACCCAAGAAAATTCCTTCATCACTTCTAGCATCAAACTTTCCTAAATCTTCATCTCTTTTGATATAACATTTGCTACCAAATACTCTGAAGTATCTCACAGTAGGAGTTACACCAAACCAAAGTTCATAAGGAGTCTTACCGGTGTTGCTTCTGATTTGAACTCAGTTAAGAGTGTAGACTGCAGTGCTGACAGCTTCTCTCCAAAACATCTGAGGAACATTTGCTTCCATCATCATTGTCCTGGAAGCTTCCTGGATGGTCCGGTTCTTTCTCTCAACTACTCCATTCTGCTGTGGAGTCCTAGGAGCAGACAGCTGTCTTTTTATGCCATGCTTCTCACAAAAGTCTATGAATTCACCGGATGTGAATTCACCACCTCTATCAGACCTTGGACACTTCAGTTTCAATCCGGTTTGATTCTCTACCATAGCTTTGAAGATTTTGAACTTCTCAAGGGCTTCTAATTTCTCTTTTAGGAAGGTAACCCACATCATCTGGGAATGGTCATCAATTAGCAACATGAAATATCTATCACCTTGCATACTCTTGATTCTTGTTGGACCACAGAGATCAGTATGTACTAATTCCAACAATCTGGTAGTGGACTGATCCTTGCTTTTGAAAGAGACTCTGCTCTGTTTACCTAGCTGACATTCTTTGCATAAACTATTTGTAGGTTTCACTAATTTAGGAAGATCTCTTACAGCCTGAGTATTGCTTATCTTGATGATGTTATCAAAATTCACATGGCACATCCTTCTATGCCATAACCAACTCTGATCAACTTGAACAAACAGACAACTTTTATTAGAACCAACTAGATGGAAGATATTACCTTTTGTTTGAGTACCAGATGCAATTTCAGTTCTGGAGCTTGTAAAGATTCTACACTTCCATTCTTGAACTGGAGATCATAGCCTTTGTCCACTAACTGACCAACACTGAGAAGATTGTGCTTCAATCCTTGAACATATAGTACATTACCGGTTTTGCTCTTTCCATCAAAAGAAATAGTTCCCCTACCTCTGATTCAGCCAGTAGAATTGTCACCAAACTTTACCATTCCTCCTTCATACTTTTCCAAATCTAAGAACTTGTTCTTGTCACCAGTCATATGGTGAGAGCATCCACTGTCAATAACCCAATCATCCTTTTCTTCAATTTGGGCAGCCAAAGCTCTTTCTACAACCTTATGATTGACAGATTTAGAGGATATTGAATCTTCTTCCTTGATGGCAATAAACACCCATTCATTTTTGGATTTGCTTCCTATTTCTGATTCATCATCTGTTACTCCTTCATTATCATCTTCTTCATGAACATAATAGCAATTCTTTTGAAACCTTTGTTTGTTAGTATTTGACCTTGCAGATCTTTCTAGACATCTTGAAGCAAAATGACCAATCTTATTGCAGTTGAAGCACTTGAAGGGTAGTTTTCCTTCATACTTACCGGATCCTCTTGGCAATCTCTTTGCAATGAGGGCTTCAAGTTCAGTTGTTTCTGCTTCTTCCTCTTCCATGTCTTTCCTTGCTTGATCATACCATGACAGCTTCCTTGAAGAATTCTCTCTCGGATCAAATCTTTGTTTGCCTTTCACATAGGCACTGGCCTTGAATGCGGATTCAGTCTTGGGGTGATCATCTCCAAACTTAGTCATTTCAAATGCAGTCAGTTTGCCAGCCAATTGCTCTCTTGTGACAATTGTATGGGCTCTGAATTCATCAATGGCAGCAACCTTGATTTTGTAGGCAGCAGGAAGGGATCTGAGAATTTTGCAAACAATTTCATTTTCATCCAAAATTCCACTAGCATTCCTGATTCCACACACTAGCTCATTCACTCTTGGCATAAAGGTAGTGATATTTTCATCATCTTTCATCTTCAATCTTTCAAATTTCCCTTTTAGACTTTGCAACCTTGCACTCTTGACAAACTCATCTCCTTCATACAGAAGTTCCAGTTTAGTCCAAATCTCATATGCAGTTGGTAGGTCAGTAACATTTGAGAGATCTGAGTCATACAATGCGCTTAGAAGAGCTTCCTTGGTCTGCAAATTGTTTTCAGCATCTATGATTTCATTTAGAGTTGTCGGACCACCCTGTGGAGGTACATATGGTTTTGAGACCATGGCCAAGTATGCTTTTCCCATACACTCCAAGTGACATTTCATGCGACCTTTCTAGAGAGTGAAGTTGGTTCCATCGAACTTCGGACTATCCTTCTTGTATGACGACATCCTAGATCTCCTCAAGCGGTTAAGCTCCTTTCAGAGGAACTTAGCTCTGATACTAATTGTTAGATCTAGGGCACACAACTGAGAGGGGGGGTGAATCAGTTGTACAAAAACTTGCTTCTACTTCAAACACTTGATTCTTCTTTATTAGTTAATAGCATATCAATCAACCATCCATGAAAGCATAATGCATAAACACAGGAGAAGATAAACATCAACACATTGGACACCAAGATTTTGACGTGGAAAACCCGGTTAAGGGAAAAACCATGGGGTGATTAACCCAAGGATTATTCTCTGTTAGAAGAATAAGAAAAATGAATGGCACATGCCAATTAGGGCTCACTACCTGAGCACACTGCTCACAAGAGGCACACTGCCTACAAGAGACACACTGTCTACAAAGTGATAAGAATCACAAACTTGAACTGGAGATTGACATCTTTACCATGCCTGGATCAGTTCCATTTAAGCCCGAGATACTTCTGCTCTTCCTTTTGCTCTTTCACTATTCCACACTCATCCGCTCCATTACCCTCACTAAAATGAACTCACAAACCTTTATTTATATAAGGCATTGACTTAGGAACAATCATCTAAGTTGGCAATCAACCATAAGAACATTCACAGGATGAATAACACATCCAGTTGGCCACCACAAGAACATTTGCAAGATGAACAACTCATCCGGTCAGCTAGTCTGAACAAGAACTTCATCCAGAAGAATATCTTCAATTCTGGGCTCTACCACCAATGCGGATCAACAACACAG
The DNA here is from genome assembly GCA_027924645.1 of Cunninghamia lanceolata. Classification (NCBI taxonomy): domain Eukaryota; kingdom Viridiplantae; phylum Streptophyta; class Pinopsida; order Cupressales; family Cupressaceae; genus Cunninghamia; species Cunninghamia lanceolata. The sequence continues at coordinate 193,865 of BSBN01001716.1, forward strand.
CCTCAACACAATCCAAGAACCTTCACAAGCCTACCTAAATGACCAGGTACATCCGCACTTCCTCTACTCACTGGAATCTCTTCTCTTCCTCATCCAAAACTTCAAGAACACAGTCTATCGCCACTGTCATACTACTAGAGGTGCTTCCGGACCTCCAAACCACATACCAATTGAGATGACACATTACAAGGACCTCCCAAACACTCTGTCCAATCCGCAGAATAGGATAATGCACTTCTAGATCTCACCGGACCTTTTTGTAACACTCTATCACTCCGAAGCATCTCCCGCAACCGGTTCTACTTGATTGATCACAACTTCTTCACATCTTCATGCGGACCTCTGAAATCTTAACTGGATCATCTCAAGACTCATATCTACAAACCCTTTAATCTGCATCCTCTAAATCTCAACCTATTGAGTACTTTTGCCTTCTTCTCATCATTGTTCTTCACTGTTCCTGATTGAGACTAATTTTCTCAATATCCTCAACACACAGCTCATCCAATCCTTCTTGTCAATGCAATATGAGTATGTTGACATCAATGACAACACTGGTTCACCTTGTACTTGTAACAAATCTTGAGCTAATTTTGGTTTTTGTCATCATCATATCCTTGCCATTACCATATCTTGATCCATATTATATCTTTTTTGTCATCATATCCTTACCATCAATATCTTTGTCATCATCATATCCTTGTCATTATCATCATCATATCCTTGTGATTATCATATATTTGTCATTATCATATCATTTTTGTCATCATATCCTTATCATCAATATCATTGTCATTATCATGTCTTTTTCATTGACATATTTTTATCCACATCATATCTCATTCATATCATCCCTATATCATCATCATATCCTTGTCATCTTTTTGGTCCAAGAGCCTATCATTTAAGGTCGTAAACAAAACATAACCAATTCCCATGTCCAAAATCAATCTACCATTATCCATTTATACCTATCATCTTTCCATCACATACCAAGGTCATCTCATTTATCCCTGTCAAAAGGTCTCAAGATAAGAAAATCATGGAGTCTAATTAACAATCTAGTCAAGAATCTACTTTTGGACTAGAAGAAAAATTGAACTAGGATTTCATCCCAAATTTGGAATGCCAACCAACTTGTACATAGCAAAGGACTACAAAGATGTTCTTTAACCATCATCAAATCGTCTATATCCTCAAAGTCCAAGTAACTCTACCCAAGGGTATTTTGATTATGAATCTAGAGTCCAATAATTTTTAGAGGACACTGATAACCAATTGTGTGTGGACCATATTATTATCAAGAATGCACATAGTTATTTCCAAATGCTACTAGAACAAAGAGTCAAGTTGCCTAAATATTTTGATGTCTCCAGTTTAATACCTCAAGGTTCTCCTCGTCAAAATGATAATCCATTAAGAGGATCCAACCAACCACTTTCTAATGAAACCCTAAATCCTATGTCAAACCTTTACATCAACACATCTATGAATCAACCTATTCCTTCTATAGGTATGTCACAACCTATTCCTAGTATGACCATGTTGATCCCTCGAGTTGCAACCATCATACCCCCATATAGTGGTCAAACCATTCCACCTTTCAACACATCATCATCTATCCCTACATCATCATCCATCCCTCACATTTGCATGTCTATGAATCAACCTATGCCTTCTATAGGCATGTTACAACCTTTTCATAATATGTCCAGGGTGATTCCTCAAGTTGTCACCATCATCTCACCTTCTAGTGGTCTAATCATCCCACCATTCAATACACAAACACCCAACCCCATCTATATACCATCATCTATACCCCTCATTAACACTCGGCCTAATGTATCCATGCCCCAAACCTCACAAGTCCAAGTTACTATCCAATCTTCATCCTCGTACATTTAAAACTCCAATACATCCATCATCCAACAACTCATCCTTCAACAAAAACAACAACAACAAAAATCCCTCCTTAAACAACAACAATCCCAACAACAACAACAAGCCCTTCTTTAACAATTCCTAGCCCAACAAACACAACCACAACCACAACCTTCATCCAACACATCTGCCACATCCTCACCAAATGAGTCACCATAGTTGCAACTTATGAGACAAATGATAGTTGACATGCAAAAGGGAAACCAAAAGAAATGATATACCTTTGAAGAAATTTGTCCATATCCATTTGATAAATCTCTAGTCATGATTCCCTTCCCTCCAAACTTTGAATTTCCAAAATTTGACAAATACAAATGGAAGGGTGATCCTAGAGACCATCTTAGGGAATTTTACATAGAATTCATGGATGCCACATATGATGATACCTATTTAACATGACTTTTTCCTTGTAGCTTAGGAGGTCAAGCTATTGAATAGTTCTCCATTCTTTCACATGGAATCAAAACCTTCCAAGAACTTGTCGACAACTTTATAGCTCACTTTTCCTATAACATTGAACATGAAATGTCTATGACTGATATTTGCAACACTAAACAAAAGAATGGTGAATAATTTGGTACCTTCTTGCAACATTGGAGAAACCTTGCTAGTAAAATTCCTTGGCCTATCCTTGTAAAACAACTTGTCAATACTTTTATCCAAAACTTAAATCAGGAAATGGCCTTTCATCTTCAAGTCCAATGCATCGGTACTTTTGAAGAAATAATTGACAAAGGCATAACCATAGAAAAATCCCTAGTAGCCAAAGGACTTGTCAATATCTTTAAAGACAATAAAGACTCTAATACTCATTCCAATGAGAAACCACACTTTTGGGCTAAAAACAAGAACATCATCAATGATGGTGTAACAGATTGCAAGCTTGTGAAAAACCTCAAAAATCCTCCACTAGCACATAATTATTCATAAAACACAAATGTTACCATAAATATGGGAAATCATATACATGGACTAAGAACTAGACACAAATTTACAAACTGGGGAGAACCTATTGAATCCATTTTTTGAAAACTCTTACAAGAAAACCTCATTAAGCTTCCTAAAATCAAACCTTATGAGGAAAATACAAGTAAACCCCATTGGTATAATGATGACAAATATTGTGAATACCATAAGTTCAAAGGTCACAAAATATTCAATTGCATGAGACTTAAGAATTATATCCAAGATCTTGTAGATCGAGGAGATATTACTATAGATGAACCTCCTCCAAAATCCTCAAATGAGAAATTGGGAGTCTAATCCATTCCCTAACCATGGTCAAAGTAATCCCTCCAAAAACAATCCTAATATTTTTTATGGTGTAAAATGTGTACACTAGCATTTTACACCTAGTTTAGCACCCGAGTGGACCTAAAACATGTAATTCTTGATCCTGATGCACAAAACCTAGAAAATAACTATAACATTGGGCTATAAATACTTAAAGTGACTTATCCAGAAGTTGTAGGGCTAAAGGACCAGGGCACCCAAGTACCCTGGGACATCCTTTTACCTAGACCTAAATCAATGGTATGTCAACTTTAAGCATCTCAAGTGGTTTCTCATGTCGGGCTCATTTGGTTTAATTCTCTAAAAATCATTAGGAATGCATATATAAGAAAGTTAGTTTATTCATTTAAACATATAAGAAATCTAGGCACTCTTGTACTCTTTCTTCTTCTCTCTCATGCTCTTTACTCTTCTCTAAAGCTCTCTATGGTGGATTATTATTATGACACTAACTTATTGCAGGTCTTGTGAAGAACTCTCTACTTATTTGGGATACACCAACTTCTTGAGTTAAGTTGTGAGGCCTCTTTAAGCAAGCTAGTGTTTCCATGCTCATGGTGACTCCCTTCCTTTATTCTTTCTTACAACATTCCATTATGCTTCAGATTTGTCTCTACCCTCCTAAGACACACACTCTTTCAGATCTCATCATTGCTATTGTGGAGGTGGAAACACCATTCACAGAGCTTGACTCAGGTAAGCTTCTAAATATCACCCAACCATTTTCCTTCTTGTGTGTGTGTAGGTAACATCTTGAAGAATTTGCAGAAAATAAGTTATAGGAAGCAGGAACACAAAAGGGTGAAGACACATGAGACTTCACATTCTACAAAACTCTAATCAGGGTCTAGGGTCCCCAAGCACCTTGGTCTTCTGGGATCCCAAAAATGGCTCTAGGTTCTACTTTTTCCTTTGATCCTTGTTGTAGTGTTAGATATCTGATATCTATTTCTAACAGTCTGTTATGAGTAAATCTTTGTCAACTAAGGTTTGATATTTTGCCCTAGTTTGCTTGGTTAGATTGGGTTGGATTTGGTTGACACTCCTCTATACAACAAAGGGACAAATCTCCTGTAGTTTGGGTTTCCTTCAAGGGTAGAATCCAAGGTCATTTTGTGTTCTAATGTTTGATAGAAGAGGTTTTGACATAATTTAACCTTTTAGTCTAAGTCTCTCTTTTCTATCAAACATTTTGGTGAACTCGAATCTTCTTGCACTTTGGCATCCTTCTTGCTTCAGATCTAAGTTATTTTCTGCCCTAGATATGAATAGATTTGAGTTCATTAAATTCACTTTGCATACCTACATAGCTAAATTGTGCATAGTTTCAAAACTAGGGTTTGCAAAAACCCTACATTTCTAGGAAAATTAGATAATCTTCAACCTAAGGTTTGTATATTAGTGAGTTGTTTCAGATCTTGTTGCATTCTTAGGTTAGTCTAAGTGATCTCATTTTCTATACCTTATCATTCTTGGTGTTTAGAGAATTTTTTCATCCTTGAATTTGAAATTTGGAAAACTATTACATCGTAAAATGTCCCCCTAGGACTTTTACCTCCTAAGTTTAGCTCTCGGGTCCCTTAGATTTAATCATGCATGTTAAAAATGAATCCCGAAGCAAAATCCCCTAAAACCCATGACAAATGGTACTTAGGGGACTATATTGAGCTTAATCTAGTCCCAAAATAGGACCCTGGACAAGGCCACCCACACCCTTGTCCTACCCTATTTTGTTGGGATCTAAATTTTGGATGTCGGCAAAGTGACCATTAAAAGGTTTCCCTTTGTCGGCCCATGCAATTTGAATTACGAATGTTTTGCAGGAATGCATATATAAACATGTTTAGGAATTCATTTTACACCTAGATGGATAATGTGAACTTGTGATCTTATGCTAAGGATATCAAGGCTTTCATTGTGTTGTAGAGCAGTATTGTGTTGTGTTTGTACTTGTGTGTTGCAAATTTGTCTTCATCAATCCATCTCCTCATGGCATGACAAATCTTCATTTCCCCATGAGAGCTTCACCTCTAAGGTGACATCTATTATGTGTTTCAATCAATTTATCATATCATTTGATTTTGCCTATGTCCACTAAGGACACACATTCTCTATCTAACAACAGTGTTGGAAGGCTTGAATACCATTTTGAGGCTTGACTGAGGCAAGCTCCTAAACACCACAACCCCCAACCCCTCTCTTGTGATTACAGATTATAGGTGTTAGATCTTGCAGAGAAGAGCTGCAAGAGATCAGAGCAAAGCATAAAGATTCCAAATTTGAAGAAAATGATAGAAAATATCCCTAAGTATAGTCCATCAATTTTACAGTGTTAGAAATCTCTAAGCTAAGTATAGTCTAAAACATATTTGGCTCCTAACCTCTAGAAAAAGCACTACATTGGATAAGGCTGCCTGCTCTTTTGTCCCTGAAGTTTTTACCTTCTGAAATCCAAAATTTGGTATGTTTCTAATATGCATTTAGTGCCTTCTTCTATGAGCATTTATCAGGTTTTGTCCGTATGTTTACGATTTTGCATAATTAGGGTTTTAGGCTTAATCAGACTAGGGTTTAACAAAATATCAATCTATTCTATATTTCCAATCATCTCATAGTGACATCAAACCTGTAGTTGAGTCCTCTATCACTATAGTGACTTAGCTTGATCTATGTCCTTGAATGTATGTGTGAAAGAAGGGTTTGATTAAATCTAATTAACACACAATCTTATCAATCCCATTTTTCATACATTATATTTTGGTGAACCTATGTTTTTGCTGAATTTTGCACCTTACTGAGTGTTGTACATTAGATTTGTATTCATACATATCATTTTCATCATCACAGATTTGAAAACCTTGCATAAAAATAAAAAATATTAAAAAAATAGGCATTTTTGGCTTGCATTTAGACACCATTTGCATTGAATATCATTTAAATCATTTGAATTTCTGATAGTTATATCAGATCTGAGATAAATTTCAGAATTTCATATTTTCATAATTGTAGTTTATGGAAAACAAAAAGGAAAGCAAAACATAAATAAATGCATTAAACAAGTGTTATACCTTCCAAGATGATTCACAAACTCAAGATAAGGTGGAGAATGAGGCACCCAACTCACTCTAGCATTATCCAAGTAGATGAATGATATAAATGTGGATTGTTCTATTGCTTTCAACACAAATGTAGATAAAAGGATTTGTATTTTGGATAGAGATAGAGATGAGGATAAATAGGCTAGAATGATTTTGGCATTATGATGGTATGATGAGAAATTTGAGAGAAATTTGGGCATGATAAGGATGCAAGAATAAGTTATGAAAACTGGCTTAGAGGAGGGTCTTATTTATAGATTTTTGATAAAAGGATGGAGGGTGAGGATTGAAAGTTTAGATCAAGGGATAAAAATGCTTGAGAGTTAGGGTTTGGATTGGAGTCATAGCCTTGTGACAAGTGTCACAAGAGGAGTCGATGAGAGAGATCAAGGGTTGAGGTTTGGTTAATGAGATTGGATGGATCTCATTATTTGTGAATTAAAAATTCATAATGGTAAGAGAGGAGGATTAGAAATGAATTAAAAATTCATTTTGGGAAGAGTTCCAATTAATGAGCTATGACATGTGTAAGGGGTGAGGACATATGTACACTTACATGTGTAAGAGGGAGATGTGACCCTCTGAATAAAAGATTGATTTTTATTCAAAGTGTGTGGGAGAATGAGTTAAGTAAGGTTTAATTAAGTGTTAAGCTTAATTAATTTAGGTCTAGGAGATAGGTAGGCTAGGGTAGTTAATTAAATAATTGCTATTTAATCAACTAGGCTAGGTTTAGGTTGATTAGTAGGGTAGATTAATTAGATAAGCATGATTTATCTAATTAATTAGGATTAGGGAGGTGGGGAAATTAACTAAATAAATATTGAGAATATTTAGTTTCTCAATGAGGATATAGTGTTGTAAGGTTTAGTGATAAATTAAATGAATTAATTGATCACAAAGGATGGATAAATGGTTAAGGGTAGATGATGTGGGTTAAATTAATTAAATAAAATGAATTTATTTAATTAATAGGAGGGATAATTGGTGGTGTAGAGATACAGGAAATTGTTTTGTAGAGAAAATCAATTTTAGGTGTCTACAATAATCATTTACCTTACATTTGCATCTCTCATTTGCTAGGGTTTTGCTTGAAATTTTGCAGTTTTCATATAACCTAGTAATTTCAAAAGCTAGGGTTTGTAATTAAAATATTATTTCAAATTTTATTACCCATTTTAACACTCATTCAAATCTAATTTTTTACTTTATTGTTTCATAATAACGTGTTTTTGCATTTACACATTGTGTATTTCAACAAAAAGAGGCATATTCATTCATCTTTCCTTAAAATTTCACTTGCATTGAGAATTATAGAATTTTGGCATCATTTTCAAATCTGATCTAAGTTAGTTTGTACATTAAATCTGATTAGATTCCATTAATTTATTATTTTGCATACTTTTATGCCTTAGTTTCACTACTAGGGTTTCAAAAATCCTTGCATTTTTACTACATTTTGGCTAGTCTTACATCTACCATTGCAAGATTGGTGTGTAGTGAAAATTTTTTCTACATTATTGGACTGATTAAAAGGTCTTAATTTTCTGCCACTCATCATTCTCCTAATTTCATTACATATTGTGTGCATTTGCATTGAAAAAGGTGAAAAAAGTGAATATTTTAGGTGCATAAACAAGCATAAATGGGTGTTGTTTCATTGCATTCATCCTAAATATCTTTCATTTTAGATATTGCATTCATATTCAAGCATATATTCATTTTTCATTTGAAAAATTTACATAATTCCATATCATTGTGTGAAAATTTGCATATTTTAAATTACACAGTGTGTATTTCAACATTAAATGTTTACACACCTCATTCATAGTTTTTTTGATCAAAATTTTTTAAAATCATTAACTTTGCCTTATTGTGTAGTACGCTTTCTCCTACTCATTTTGTTTGTTGTGAACTCCATGTGTCTTTTAGTACCCATTTTCCTCAAACAAAGTGCTTTGGTGCGAAATAGTCTCACTTTCATATTGTTGGTATTTGATAAATGAATAGATTTTATTGTACATTGTTATTCCAAGACATTTTAATATGGCATCTTCATGTAATTTTTATTTGGTATCTTTGCATGCATATATCAAAGATCTTGATTTTCATAGATTCATAACTCTCATGGGTGAGCATCCTTTAATATTAGAAAATCTAACCGAATTCATATCCATGAACACTCATGAGAAAGAAGATTGTGAGAGTTCTATAAATCATGATAATGCATTGGACCTAATATCTAAGGGATATGATGATGATGATGATGATGATACTATGATTCACCCTATTCCTCCTTTAGTTGAATGTTTAAGCACCTTGGATATCACTAAGGAAGTAAAGAGCCCCAATCTTCCGCCTTTGGATGTATGTTTAAGTACTTTGGACATCGCTAAGGATATGAATAGTTCTTCTTTGGTGGGATATTTAGAACCCTTGTACACTACTAAAGATACAATCATTGACAATTCTCTTCACAACACCTTACCTTCCCTTCGTTCCAATGCTCTCCCTAGCCAAGATGAAGCATTGACAGATGAAGAAAGTTCCCTCACATTAAATCCTTTAAGGATGGATGTTGAGCTTAATCATAGTAAAACCAATGTAAATTTAATCATCACTAATAGACTTCTTCAACCTACTAAGGAGATAGTGAATAAGTATAATAATGTTCCTAAATTCATTGTGAATAGGTTACCGAATGCACCTTCTTGCTTAAAACTAGTCATTACAGTTCAAGGTGATCAAAAACCACCTTGACCCCTAGATTACATTCTAAACTATGTAAGACAAATCACTTAAAGAAGTCAAGGTGTTCAAAATGTGCCACAGCATCCCATGATCACTCACACATACAACACCCATAATAATGAACAAAGTAAGCAAGCACCACATGTGCCTATCTCTCTTCTAGCTTCTCAACCTATGCTGCCTCCACCATCTTGTCTTACTCATAAAGGTGGTCAAGAGTATAATCATGTTGAACAACTTCACGCTACTCTGGTTAAGATCTCTCTTTGGGTTGATTTAATACAAACATCACCTACATACCATGGAATGCTTCAAGAAGCTTTACAAAAGGTGATTGTACCACCTGCTATTAAGATGAATGATGTAGTAGCTCTGTTAGATTGTATGCATGTGACAAAAAAGGATATTCTATTTCAACAACATGAAATACCATCAACTAAATATGAATATGATCCGCTTATAATTTTTGTCACAATAGATAAAAAGTTGATAAAGCGAGTTATGATTGACAATGGATCAGCTCTTAATGTTTGTGGCATTGACTTACTACACAAAATCAAGATCTACACGCCTTTAATCAAACTAGATAGGCTTAACATCCATGGCTTTGATAATGTTGGTAGACAATCCTTGGGTCCTATAACTTTACCAGTAAAGGTTGGACCTATGACTTTATCTATCCTTTTTCATGTTATGCTTGGTTCACTTTCATATAATATGATTTTTGGTAGACCATGGATTCATGCCATGCGGCCAGTTTCATCTACCCTTCATCGATCAATAAAGTTTATTTATCAAAACAAGCTCTACACCATGGAAGTTGATCCTGAACCGAATAGTTGTTTACATATTGAAACACAAAAACAAGTTAACAATCATATGAATCTAAATAACTTACAAGTTAATTCATCAACACCTCTTGCCATAGATAATGTTGTGCAAGACTCTACACCATTGAATGCACTTTTTGGTGATGATTGGGGTTCATTAGATTTTACTCCTTCTGGGATAGGGGAATATAAACTTAATAGCTCTGACACATCAAAGGTTACATTGATCTCATCAAAGCAATCTTTGGGAATACCTATGAAACCTAAAGTCTCTTTGGTAGAAAACAAAGACAATACCCTTACTTATACTACAAATTATGAGACCTATGAGGCTTCACCATCTTCTAAAGAAATGATATCCCTCTATGGTCGAGGATTTACAATCCTTAATAACAACTGCAACTATTTAGGCAATGATTGTGGGGTAAATCAACAAGAAATCAGAGTACCTCTACAAGTTGCTGGAATTAACTACACGACCAGTATTAGATACCATTCTTTAAATCCCACCAAAGCCTCTCATCATCCTAAACTTAATGTTAATAAAATATCAACAAGACCAAAACCACATGCGATATTTCTTGAGTTGATAGACAAGAATTGTCCACCAGGAAATATCCCATTGAATCAGGTAAGTATTTCTACATCCCTAAGCCACACTCATTGTAGCACCTATTCTATTTACTCTTAAGGGTTGTCTCCTCCTAGATATATATGTTGTTAGAATTGTGTTGTGTTCCCCCATGATGTATTATGTGTTGTTTAGGTCTCTTGGGATGACCCTTGATACTCTTGTAAGGTCAAGGATATTAGGAGACCACCTCTATTGTGACCCTTCTTCTATTTGTTTCATCATTCTTTTATCTAGATTCTCCTCTATTTTTATTGTTGTGTGTTGTGCCTTAGGGACATAGTGTTGTGGTTGATGACCTGGGGGCATCCTCCTACATGGTGTTCCTAAAGCACTTGTTCTCCTCTCTCTTTTTATTGTTTACCTTCTTCTAGTGATTCTACCTAGTTGGTAGATGACAAAAGAAAAACAAATACTGATATGGACCGTACATCCCTTCAGTGAGTAAGAAAAAATGGGCCTAATCCATATATGAAGATGGGGTTGATCTATATATCTGATGCTTGACTAGTAGAATCACTCTGTGTGATGTATCATCTTATGGAATTCTTGTGACTAACATTTTACAATCCACTCAATCTGCTCTTGCACACTTTGATTGGTATCTCATCTTGTTGCTACACTCAGTTCTGAGGTATCTACAGTATAGCCCAATAGTTATACTCAATTTTGAACTTGTAGTATAGCCTTGGTCCTTGATGTGATTGTTTTCATGCATATCTTTAATGAATTGCTTTGGTTATTATATTAGAGTAAGATTTGTAACCTCTCTTGTTGATTATCTTAGCAATGTGTTTGTGGGAACATTAGGCAATCATAAGCACATGTCACCTTGGGGGCATGGGTTTTGCGAAAGCTCTTGTACCCTTATGTGTTTTCTCTCTACCTTAATGTGTTTGATATTGATACACGACATCAACCACCTTAAGGTGGGGACATATATATTGATATTTGTTTGATGATTTTGGTACTTATGAAGCATGTTTGTAATCCCCTTCTGTGAGGTGGGATGTTGTATCTCCAGCATGAGTACACATCTTTATCTATATTGCAATCAAAGAAGCCCTCTTCACAAGGCAGGATAATGTATCTCTTGAGCTAATGTGTATCCTTTTATTCAAAAGCCCTTCTATGGAAGGTGGGATGGTGTATATCTCTAGCTAGTGCACATTCTTTTATTACAAAAAATCATCTACAGAGGCAGGGTTGGATCTTGAGACTATCCTCCCTTAAGTGTGTCTTTGGAGATTGTTGTGGCATAAGCCCAACCATTAGGTGTGCATGTAGCATGCTTGAGATGGTGGGACTTAGCAATAAGCTCCTTCCATCACCCTTGTTTGTTGTGTTTAAAACATATAGTATGTCTATGGCATGCTATGTTACAAGTATGTGCCTAACCGGTGTTGTCATTGATGTCAACATATCAGCGTTGTCATTGGTGTCAACTATGCTCTTGTTTTGATTCTTTCTTGTAATGAGTTAGATGCTTTGCATTGGCTTATCTAGGTATTGGAGATAATGAGTAAGTGATCCTAATATTGATTTTCCAAGTGCTTTTGAGAAAATTTGCTCCTCTGATGGAAACAGTGTATAGAAGAGTGTCTTTGTTTAAAGTAGAATAGTCCAGTAGATTGCTACGCATTTCTTGTAGAATGAATATATTTTTCTGCAGATTGGAATTTATTTAGAGGCATGTCTGAAGATGCTATGTTCCAAGTTTGAGCCTCTAGTATGAAGATTTGAGTGAGTTATGTTCACTAGAGTAAAAGTTGCTTTTTCTGAGTATTCACTGGTGACAAGGAGAATGCATTATGCTCTGCATTCCTCTGCATTTAAGTATTTCAATTTGTGGTTCTGGAATGAAGTTTGTACTAATGATAAGTGCTTTCAACTCCAATGGTTCATGATTTGGTGGTCTACAAACGATGTTTTCTTTATGACAGTGGTAGACACTTATGTTAATGTGCTCTAGTTTGAATGTGGTGTGGAAGTTCCAAATGATCATAATGTGCTTGTGGATGTATCTTGATCATGTTCTTGTCTTTTGATTGGTCCACGAAAAATAATTTGGATTATGGAAGAAGACTATTCTTAGAAGACTTAATGTTAACACCAGTCTTGGCCGACTTGGTTGTTTTCACTACTTGCAGAGTTACATTGAAGATTGTGGAAGTGTATCATGGCGCGGAAGATTGCATTTGAGTCCCAGGTAAAGCATAACATGATCCGCATACATCTTTACCTTTACAAATTTAGTTTAGGTCCAAACCTATTTCTATGTATGTTTGTAATGCCAACCTTAGAGATTGTTCCAATGGTTGATGAATGTAATGCTAACCTTGATGTACATTCCAAGGTTGATGAATTGTATAAAAACATGTAATGTAGTTACGAAAAAAATGTCCTTGTGCAAAAATGTGAAGATAAGTTAAAAGGTGTAAGAAGAGAAGAGAAGAGGAGTTATACTAAGCTTCAATAGAACTGAACCTAGGCATGGAGTAGATGTTATTAAATTAGTTCACCAACTGTTGGCAGTGAGCTACCCCTTGGAAGTGATCTGATCTTGGTAGTGAGCCTCAACATTTGCAGTGAGCCTCTTTTTTTGGTATTGTTATAACATATATATATTTTTGTGGGCTAACACCCACCGTGGTTTTTCCTTTTTAGGGTTTTCCACATAAAAAATCTAGTGTCTCATGTGTTGATGATGTTGTTGTGTTGAGTTTCTTATTTCATGCCTTCATGATTAAATTTGAATAACAATGAAAAAGTGTTTGACTTGTTAATTTTCATAAGTGGTCAAAGTTTTGGAGACAACTGATTCTCCCCCCTTGCTCAGTTGTTTGGTGCATTTCAACAATTGGTATTAGAGCCTGGTTCCTTAGAAGGAAGCCTAACAGCTTGAGGTCGATCTAGGATGTCTTATAAGAAGGAAGCTCCACAATTTGATAAGCTGAATTATGCTTTATGGAAGCTATGAATGAAAATCCATCTTCTTTGTATTGGTTATAGAGTGTGGAAAGAGATAGAGACAAAATATACCATGCCTCAGAATGGTTTAATAACTGAAGATGAAATCAAAGAATATGAGTTAAATATAAAAGCTAGAAATGCTCTATTAAGTGCCTTATTCGACATTGAGTTTATAAAATTCATGGATCTAGATTCTGCTAATGAAGTCTAGGAAAAGCTAAAAAATCTGTATGAAGGAGATGAATCTATAAAAAGAGCCAAATTGTAGGGCCTAAAAGCAAAATATGAAGGTTTAAAGATGAGCAAAGATGAAAACATAATAGCCTACATGCAAAAGGTTGATGAAATTGTTAATGGAATAAAAGGTATAGGAGGAACTATTGATGAGAAGGAAGTTGTGATGGAAATTCTTAGGTCATTACCTAAGTCCTACAGTCACAAGGTAGCTGCAATTGAAGAAGTAATGACTGTAAAAGATATCAATAAGGATCAGTTGCTTGGAAAGATTACAACCTTTGAGATGAGAGAGTTTGGTGAAGCTTTGCCAAAGATTGAGACTACTTTCAAAGCCAGTATTTCAGAAAAGATCTCCAAAGCTAAGAAGTACAAGGTGGAACCTGATGATGAGCTTGATGAAATTGAAGCCAACTTTGTTGACAGACTGCGAAGAGGTTCCGGTAAGTTCAAAGGAAAATTACCTTTCAAATGTTTTACATGTGGTAAGGTTGGTCACTATGCTTCTAGGTGTCCAAAGAGAATTGAAAGAAATAGAAAGAGATTTGAAAATAGCCCTAGAGTTCTAAAGAAATGCTATTATGTTAGAGATCTTGATGATGAAGGTGTAACAGATGATGAATATGATGATGCTAGTACTAGTGCATGAGTGCTTGTTTATTTCTATTAAAGAAGAACCTATGTCTATTAATCCTTGCTAGCTGTGTGAAGGAAGAAAAACTAGTAGAAGAAAGTGCTTTGGCTATTCATGTTAAAAAAGACAAAGATGAATGGATTATTGATAGTGGATGCTCATATCACATGACTGGTGACAAAAGTAAGTTTGTAAGTTTGGAAAAGTATGATGGTGGACTAGTTACATATGGAGATAATGCAGTTGGTAAGATTTGTGGAAAAGGATCTATTTCTTTTGATGGAAAGCACAATACTAATGGTGTTCTATATGTAGAAGATTTAAATCACAATCTTTTGAGTGTTGGTCAGATATGTGACAAAGGTTATGATTTGAGATTCAAGGACAATGGATGCAAGATCATAGAAATCTCTAGAACAGTGATTGCTCCTGGTAAGAAGAGTAAAGGTAATATTTATCATTTGAAAGGAACTAATGACTACTATTTGTTGGCTCAGACAGATGAGAGTTGGTTGTGGAATAGAAGGATGTCTCATATCAACTTTGATAATTTGGTGAAGATAAGTTTAGGACAGGTTGTGAGAGATTTTCCAAAGCTTGTAAAACCTACCAATACCATTTGTAAGGAATGTCAGTTGGGGAAGAAGACAAGAACAAGTTTCAGGAACAAAGAGCAATTTTCTTCCAATTTGCTAGATCTAGTGCATACAGATTTGTGTGGTCCTAGAAGGGTAAGAAGTCTACAAGGAGATAGGTACTTCATTTTGCTCATTGATGATTATTCTAGAATGACTTGGGTCACTTTTCTAAGAGACAAATCAGAAGCCCTAGAAAGTTCAAATCCTTCAAGACAATGGTTGAGAATGAGATAGAGCTGAAAATTAAATGCTTGAGATCAGATAGAGGAGGTGAATTCACATCAAATGAATTCAACATTTTTTGTGAAGAGCAAGGAATAAAGAGATAGTTGTCTGCACCCAGTACTCCTCAGCAAAATGGAGTTGTTGAAAGAAAGAACATGACAGTTCAAGAGGCTTCTAGGACCATGATGAAGGAAGCTGATCTACCAGAAGTTTACTAGAGAGAAGCTATACATACTACTGCCTACATTTAAAATAGAGTTCAAGTCAAAGGTAATGGTACCAAAACTCCTTATGAGTTGTGGTATGGAATAATTCCTACAGTGAAATACTTCAAAGTTTTTGGAAGAAAATGCTATATCAGAAGGGAAGAAGATCTAGGAAAGTTTGATGCTAGGTGTAATGAAGGAATCTTCCTTGGATACTCTACCAAGAGTAAGGCCTACCTATGCTACAACAAAAGGCTAAAAAAGATTGTTGAAAGTGCTAATGTGAAGGTGGATAAAAACAAGGAAGGAACATCATATCTGAGTGGGTATGAATCAAATGAACCTATTGTCATAGTAAATGAGAAGAAGGATAAACAAGAAGACAGTCAAGATGAAGAAGAAAAGGCTCCAAAAAATGCAGTTAAAACTCCCAGGTATGTAAGGATCAATCATTCTAAAGATCAAATTATTGGAGACAAAATCAAAGAGGTATTGACAACGAAAAGAGTTGCAGAAGAACAAGTGAATTACTATTTTATTTCAAAAGTTGAACCAAAAATTGTGAACGAAGCCCGCAATGATAAAAATTGGGTAAAGGCCATGGAAGAAGAGATGATGCAAATAGAGAAGAATCAAACTTGGGAATTGGTTCCTAGACCCGTTGATAAGAATGTGATTGGAACTAAATGGGTCTTTAGGAATAAGCTGAATGAGAATGGAGAAGTAGTTAGAAACAAAGCAAGGCTAGTATGCAAAGGATATTCTCAGGTTAAAGGCATAGATTTTGAGGAGACCTATGCTCCTGTGGCAAGAATCGAAGCAATCGAAATATTTTTGGAATTTATAGCATTCAACGATTTCAAAGTGTATCAAATGGATGTTAAGTCTGCATTCTTGAATGGTGAGTTGGAAGAAGAAGTCTACATTGAACAACCAGAAGGATTTAAGTTATCAAACCAAGATGACATAGCATGTAGATTGAAGAAGGCCTTGTATGGACTAAAACAAGCCCCTAGAGCCTGGTATGCAAGGTTAGACAAGTATTTGTTGCAATTAGGGTTCAATAAAGGCACTATAGATAGTAATCTCTATTTCAAAATCAATGATAATTAAATCTTGATTGTTGTAGTCTTTGTTGATCGCATTGTCTTAAGAGGCAATGAAGGTATGTGCATGAAATTTGTAGGGGAAATGCAATTTATGAGTTTTAGATGTCTATGTTTGGTGAAATGAATTTCTTTTTGGGTCTGCAAATTACTCAATTAGATAAAGGAATCTTCATTTCTCAATCTAAGTATGTGAGAGAATTGAAGAAATTTGGGATGGAGGACTCCAAACCTGTATGTACTCCCATGGTGACTAGTTGCAAGTTAAGTAAAAATGATGAATCACCTAAGACTAATCATAAAAGGTACAAATCCATGATTGGAGGATTACTTTATCTAACTCAAACCAGACCTTATATAATGCATGCAATTTGTCTTGTGGCACAATTTCAAGAAGATCCTAGAGAGTCACATGTGATGGCAGATAAGAGAATCTTGAGGTATTTGAAAGGCACGTCAGATCATGGCTTATGGTATCCAGAGGATAATTATTTCACTCTTAATCCTTATATAGATGCAGACTGGGCTGGAGATGTTGATGACATAAAAGTACAAGTGGAGGTGCTTTCTTTTTGGGAAATAGATTGGTTTCATGGCTGAGCAAGAAGAAAGATTCAATCTCCTTGTCTACTAAGGAAGTAGAGTATATTGCAACAGGATGCTATTGCACTCAAGTGTTATGGATGAAGAAGACTTTGAAGGACATAACAGTTGTGTATGAAGATCTAATTGCAATCTTTTGTGACAATACAATTGCTATAAACATTTCAAAGAATCTAGTGATGCACTCAAGAACAAAGCATATATCAACAAGATATCACTTTTTGAGAGAAAAGGTGACTAAGAATGAAGTAAAGATGGAATATGTGTCCACAAAGGATTATATTGCAGATATATTCACTAAGCCTCTGCCTAAGGATACCTTTGAGTATCTTAGAGAAAAGTTAGGGGTTATTACCCCTCCTGCTCTAAACTAAGATGCATAAGAATGCATCAGTCCAGTGGCACCCAAAGCCTCATTTCTTTATTTGGATTGATGTTTTGAGAGATACCTCTTAGGGGGAGTAGCAAGAGGTTACTAACATGAGTTCTTGATGAAAGAACAATTTCAGTCTGATTAGAGCAGTAGAGTGC
Organism: Cunninghamia lanceolata; assembly: GCA_027924645.1. Classification (NCBI taxonomy): domain Eukaryota; kingdom Viridiplantae; phylum Streptophyta; class Pinopsida; order Cupressales; family Cupressaceae; genus Cunninghamia; species Cunninghamia lanceolata. Next base: position 211,559 of record BSBN01001716.1, read on the forward strand.
AAGTATGTGCCCTTTTCCATTGATGTCAAAGGGGGAGAGAAATCATGTGAAAAATAGTGTAGATGTGTAAAAAGAAAGGGGGAGTATCTTGTATTGATGGTCTTTATAGTTTTTCACATCATATTTTGCCATCAATGACAAAAGGGGGAGATTGTTACAGGTATGTACCTAACTGATGTTGTCATTGATGTCAACATATCAGTGTTGTCATTGGTGTCAACTGTGCTCTTGTTTTGATGCTTGCTTGTAATGAGTTAGATGCTTCCCATTGCTTTATATAAGTATTGGAGATAATGAGTAAGTGATTCTGATATTGAGTTTCCAAGTGCTTTTGAGAAAATTTGTTCCTCTGGTGCAAACAGTGTATAAAAGAGTGTCTTTGTTTAAAGAAGAATAGTACAGTAGATTGCTTTGTATTTCTTTTCGAATGAATATCTTTGTCTGCGGATTGGAATTTATTTAGAGGCATGTCTGAAGATGCTATCTTCCAAGTTTGAGCCTCCGGTATGAAGATTTGAGTGAGTTATGTTCACTAGAGTAAAATCTGCTTTTTCTAAGTATTCATTGGTGATAGGAAGAATGTATTATGCTTCTCATTCCTCTGCATTTAATTATTTGTTGATGGTGGTTTTAGCACACAGCAACGTAGGTGTGATTGCTGGTTTCACACCTCTCTTGAAAAGTGTCCTACCCTAAGTAAGAATACTCCAAGGATAATACAACTAGGTCTTAGCTTGCTTGGAATTTCTTAGTTGGTATGTTCTAGCTGTTCCTACAAGGGGTCTTACATGCAATCTGCAAATCTTCAAGTTTGGGGCAGCAAATACACATAAACCCTATTATGATTTTCAGCTGATAAACAAGATAAAATGCTACTGAGATTCTTGATCTAACAACTAACAATCATTTTAAAAGAAAATTGCAAAAGGTTAGGGTTTTAGAGGGATCCTAAGTGACATTCACAATGCCAAGGTTATCTTCAGTAGACAAACATTCCAAAACTTTGAACCAGCTTCCTGAGTTACCAAACTAAAATGGGTGTTACAGTGCTGCAGAAAATGGTGCTATCTTCAATGGAGGTCAACAGATTTTCAGATCGCATTCATTTGTTAAATACCCAATGAGCAGCACAACTTAACTTGTGAAATGCAATTGAACTTTAGCACAAATGATCAACCCAGACTAACTTTACACAGCTATTTACCATCAGCAAACAACTAAAAGTATGGACTTAGAATGTTCATCAAATAATTCAGCAAACCATGAATATTATGAAAGCACAACTAATCTAACTATGGGAGAGAAAGATGCGAACCATGAAAACCAAAAGATGAATCAACACAAGATACAAATTCTCAGATATTACTACAGAAACTTGCTTTGTATTAGCTCAAATGGCATAGAGTCAACAATTCGGTATCAAAATCTCTCTTACAAATAGTGGAAATAGCAACCCTATATATAGAAAAGCAGCATACCCTAGCTTTCAAATGAATGGTGGAGATTAACTCAACACCGACGGTCCAGATTACATCAATAATAGCTCACATCAATTCTCGGATTATATTTTGTCCTTTTATGAAAAAGATGAAAAATAGCCCCCAGATACATTGAATCTAGTCATTTTGACTAGCCAACTCAGTATACTAATAGAAAAGGACATTTTGGAAGCAAGAAGAAGACAAAATAGACTCACATGCTGCCCCAAATACAGTAATTTACAATTGTGATGGGATTGTATCATTAGAATATTCAAAATAATGTTAAGACTCCTTGTCCAAGTCAATTTTGTCTTCACTAGCCAGCTTGTTGCGATAAGTTAACCAGGCATCAAGTGCAGGATTAATGTTAGATGGGTCTAGATCCTTCAAATGATGTATCCGGTAATCAAACACTTCCAATTCCTGACTGAATTTGCCATGTATTCTTTCTATTTTTGCCCCTGCCTTCTGAAATGCCTTGAATTCAGCCTTGAGCTTGCTTGGCTTATCTAGTCTTTCTTCCATACTGAGTGCAGTGTCTTCAAACAGTATCTTATACAACTTATCTTTGCACTTCTTGACATCAAAGGGAGCATAATCATCATAAGATGCTTCCCTGCAATCCCTCAAAGAGTCATTGATGTTGTATATGACTGATCTCAATTCTTCATCAGCTGGTTTATATGCTTCCTTTATATGTTTAAAGGTTTCCTTTCTCAAAAGCAGCTGTTGATACCACTCAATGGCTTTCGGCAACTGACTTCTAGTCAAAATATTTCCACAACTAGAGTCTGAGCTGGCAGTTCTCTGATACCTTTTACCCGGGGATACATATGTGAATAATACTCATCAAAAGAATTAAATTCTTCACTCAAGTCTTTCCATCTATTATGCAATTCTATGAGTCTTTTATGTGCTTGAGCAGAGGCACTTATGGCTTTGCATCCCATCTCAAAAACCTTTTGTAACCAATTTTCTATGCCTTGGGACTTTTACCTTACCTCGCTTAATTTAGTCATTTCATCAGTGGATAGGAAAGTAGGTATTGTCCTTATATCTCCTCCTGCATCTATTGGTTTTATCAAAAATTGAAGACATGCTCGTAGTTCCTCATTTTGTTGTTTCAAGTCTTTCTTAGATATTTCATTTTTATCCAACTGCTCCAAAATTGAGGTAACTGAACGTTTGAAATCATCCACTCTTTAAGCACAAGTGGTTGGGCCTAAATCAACTGTAGATATGATATAATCTTCTACCCTGACTTGGTCTCTTGCTACGTCAGCTGGTGGGACTGCTATTTCTGCTATCCTTGATCTTGATTCATTCTTATAGATTTTTGATTGAATCTTAGCCATTTTCTACTTCTGATGCTTCTGGGCTTGTGACAGGATGGCGCTCAAGTCAAGATGCATTACTTCCACCTATCGTTTAGGATATACCATCCTGCCTTGCAGCCATTTGGGAGAAGAAGATTTATTTAATTCAGGAGCTCCATCCTTGTCAGATACAACCAACTCTTTGGATTGTTCTTGTTCTTCATTCTTCTCTGGACTTCTTTCTTCTTCCTTTTCTTCTTCTTGTGCCAAGTCTTTCAGATTTATCACCACATTCTCTTGTGCAATGCTTAAAACTTCTTTCGTTGGATCTTTATAAAGGGGACTATCAGATATGCCAATAATTTCCACATCAGCTGAAGGTTCTTGGAAGTTTTCATTGTTTACTTCAGACTATACCTCCTTTTCTTCCTCAAGTGTTGTTTCTGGCTCTTTCAATCCTAATTCTGCACACACTTTTCCAATTCCGGGCAGTAGTGGGACTGCCAGTGAATCCGCAGGCATTTGTGAAATAGGGACAACAAAAGAGATGGTTAAGAAAGGTGAACTGACCTGTGCCAGGTTAGTCAAGACCGGTGATAAGGAGGAAGAAATGACAAGAGGTGAAGGGAAGATCAGTGAAGGTAGAGGAAGAGGGGGTGAAAGGATGGTGGAAATGGGAGGTAATGGTAAAGAGGAAATAGGTGTAATGGTAGTGGAAGGGTAGGAGATGGCAAGAGTGGATGAAATAGGACTGCTAGAGTCACTAGAAGAAATTGCTAGTGAACAAGAGGTGATGGTGATGATAGAGGCAGGAGAGGTGGCAGGAGATGTTTCTAGAGTCATGGACGTCGAGACCATGGGCGAAGTGGATGCAGCAGAAGAAGGGGGAATGCAAGGAGAAGTGGTAGCAGAGGAAGGAGGAATGGAAGGAGAAGTGGCAGCAGAGGTTGAGACAGTAGTGTCAACACCTTTTGTAGGAGGTTGGGCAATTGGAGGATTGGAATGATTCTTAGTTGTGGCAGCCTCCTTGTTAGCTTCTTTCACTTTTGCCTTCTTAGCCTTAGAGCTTTCTCTAGCACCACTTTGCATATCTTTTCTCTTGGAAGTCCTAGTCTTGGTTGAGGGAGGTTGATCCTTTTTTAGAGGAGACCTTACAGATGGCTTCTTCATCTTTGCTTTTTCCGCCAGAGATGTGTGCTCCTCACTATCTGATTTATGTTTTTCAACTGGCTCTACCTGATCCGTGACATGAATGGGTTCATCCTCTTCTCCCCCAGAGTCTTTGTCTAATTCTACTACTATGTAAGTAAGCTAAACTACTTGTCCATTCAGAATAGCCACTTGTGATATAACCCAGGCATTACTCAGTCTGATTGATTCCCTCATAACAACATCTAGGGAACTTTCCTTTGCATTTGCCCAATTTGGCAATGGAATGGGTTGATGGTACTGTGCCTCCCATGGTCCTCTGCACATAACATTTTCATCATCTTGCAACTGATCAGGGACTGCCATTATATGAAACCTTTTGATGAAATCCAAAGGCAGTCTTGCATGTACTTTCTTCATAATCTCATAATCATCAGGGCAATTGGCCCAAAAGTCTTCAATATGCACTTTGTGAAAGAGCTTCTTACTTACAAATCTCTCCATCACTTTGTTTGGATCAAAATGACCCCTTGCATTGTAGTAGTGTAGATTCAAGAGCTGAAGCTCCTTGTCTGAGTGTTCTGTTGATGCTAGAGAAGGACATGCATAAAGTCCTTTGCTGAACTTGATAGGAAATTGGACACTAGTCCTATGCAAGTGCTTGAGTTTCTCTGCACATGGTATCAGTTTCCTAGACAGTACCAGAAGCACTGTCTTATCATTAAGATATTGCGGGAGTCTGTAGGCCATTCCAGTGAAGCCTTGTACCCTTATGTACATAAATTTCTCAAACTGGATATACCACCCGCCATAACTGGTTATTTCATTCATGGCCTCGGTAGAAACCCTCAAGACTGTATTACCCTGCAACTTTCTGGCTATATACATGGTGAATGCATCGTTTACCCTTTTAAAATGTATTAATGACTGAGATGAAGTTAGTTGCAGATAGCATTCATATACTTTGATCTAATTCTTCTCATCATTCCCAACCTCACCAACTTGGGACAATCCATTGTAGTGATTCATTCTTGCTAGTGTATAGACAACATATGATGTCCATCTGAAGTATTGGTTTTCTTTGAAATTGCTGAAGGCTTCATGGATGTTGTCACTAAGGATCTGAGCCTAGTGAAACTTAGTTCCCTTCAATATCTCAGTAATTATAAAAAACATCCAATCCTCAAAGGTTGATGCTGTTGGCAACCCATATATTCTGCTCAGGCATGTTACTATGTCTCTGATTTCATCGTGAAAGTCACTTCTGTATAGTACTCTATGGAGCTTTATGAGAGTAGACTTTCTACTCTTAACCCAATGGTCATTTATGTATTTTCTACATCCCTCTACATCTTTATTGTATGTTGTCTTCAATCCTTGTTTATCTGGCATAGTCATAACTTTGTGCCAGGGAATGTCAAAGGTCTCAGCTAAAGAAGGTTGGGTTAGATCAGCTAGGACATCCCCATTTTCCATTTGGATTGTCTTGGTCATAACATCATATATGTCTGCACAGGTAGCTATTAGCTCTGCACACTGAACTGAAGTAGGAAATGTAGCCACTTGTACAATACCACTATCTCTGAGTACTCTGGCTCTGGGGGTTGGACTTGGACCAAAGACCCTCAGTCTAAAGTCATCTAGGTCAATGTGACCTAAGTCTGTGTCCCCTACATTACTCCACCCGGAGTGAATCTTGGTTTCCGGAGGGATTCCTTTGAATTCGTACTTCATTGCCTGGGCCCGAGCAGTCATTTAGTCTGTAGGATCAGACCTTATAAGTTTGATATATTGAAGAAACTCCTAACATACTCCTAAGTTTCAGATAAATTAATGCAAATCTGCCATTTACTACTAACATGCTTCTAAAGGAAATTTAAGTCTAACTGAAACAACATTGCATGCAATCAAATACCTAATGTTGCAAGAAAATTCATGAAAATTACCATTATCAATGCCTTACAACATTAATTTCATCATTTTGAACCACCTTCCCTTTGAAAATTTCAAGAAATTCGGTCATTTACCTGGTTTTGCGTTAAATTGAGGGTTGTTCGACCCTCAGAAGGAAAAGCGCTGGATTTGAGGTCATCCGACCTCGGTGGGGAAATCAGGCAGGTCCAACCTATTGCAAGTATGGGCCTAACTGGTGTTGTCATTGATGTCAACATACTCCTGTTGCATTATTGATAAGGATTGGATGAACTGTGAGCTGAGGATATTGAGAAAATTAGTCTCAATCAGGAACAGTGAAGAATAGTGATGACAGTAAGGCAAAATTCCAAGATAGGATGAGGATCAGAGGATGCAAATTAAAGGGTTTGTAGATATGTGTTTTAAGGTGATCCAGTAGAGATTTTAGAGGTCCGAATGAAGATCTGAAGAAGGTGTGGCCGCTTAAGTAAAACCAGTTCTGGTAGGTGTTCAAAGATGACAGAGTGATACAGACAGGTCCGGTGAGATCCAGAAATGCATTATCCTATTCTACATATTTGAGGGAGTGTTGAGGAAGTCTTTGTGAAGTATCAACTTGATTGGCTCGTAGTTTGAAGGTCTGTAAGCATCTATTCCTTTGTGACAGTAATGACAGGCTGTGTTCTTGAGGTTTCAGATGAAGGGGAGAAGGATTTCTATAAGAAGATGAAGTGTGGATGTTATTGGTGATTCAGGTAAGCTTGTGGAGGTCTTTGGATGGTGTCTAGTTCATGTTGGTGGTCCACATTGAAGTTGGAGCTCACAATTGAGAAATCTTTTGGATGATGGTGTTCTTTCTAAGATTGGCCAACCAGATGAGTTTCACATCCTGTGGATGTTCTTGTTGATGTTTGCCGACTTAGATGATCATTCCTAAGTTGATGTCTTGTATAAATAAGGGATTGCAAAGTCATTTCAAAGTTGTCCTTGTCGAGATGAGTGTGTGGTAGCAAGGAGGAGAGCGAAAGGCAGAGCAGAAGTATAGGGCTTAAATGGAACTGATTCAAGCATGGTGAAGATGCTATTCTCCAGTTCATGTATGTGATACTTATTTCTTTGTAGATAGTGTGTCTCTTGTAGGTAGTGAGCCTCTTGTGAGCAGTGTGCTCGGGCAGTGAGCCCTAATTGGCATGTGCCATTTTGTTCTTTCTATTCTTCTAACAAAGAATACAATCTTGGGTTAATCACCCCATGGTTTTTCCCTTAACCGGGTTTTCCATGTCAAAATCTTGGTGTCTCATGTGTTGATGTGTTTCTGCTCTTAATTTGTTGCATTGTGTCTCCTTGATTGATTTATTATTATACTACTAAAATTGCAAAGTGGAGTTAAGTGTTTAATTGGAAGAAAGTTTTATACAACTGATTCACCCCCTCCCTCTCAGTTGTGTACCCTAAGTCTCACACGACCTTCCTTCTATGCTTTTGAGTTTTAGCACGGGTTTCAGGGAGTATCGACCTGCGCAAGATTTGGAGGTCTCTAACCTCTGATGGTTGTCAAGTTGGTCAGTTGAGTTTTCGGCGCAAAGTCTTATTGATGTAAACTGTATTGCATTTGCGCGAAAATCAACCCAGTCTGACTTGCGCGGATTTAGGCAGTGTCTGACTAAGTTGGTAGAAGGGTATTATAACGCAGGTTAGATGAGGTTACTTTTAGTGCTAAATGGCACTAGGTTCTTGGCACAGATTTTGGAGGTCTCTGACCAAACAAAAGATGGTTCACTTTGCAGGTCGGTCAGAGCTCCTTTTAGCGCCAGATCAAAACTAGGGTTCTCCAGGGCAAAAATTCCCTAAATTTTAATTTTAACTCATGTTGACTTCATTCAATTTCACAGTTGACCTAGATTAGGGTTTTTCACATGAAAACTCATAATTTCGCTAAACCCTAACCTAGAAGACTCGATTCAATCAATCAATTCCTTGAAAACCCTAATGGCTAGCATCAGAATCCTAATTGTTTGCAAGTAAAAACCTTGAATAATGGGGAGGGTTAAAACCCTACCTGATAAGGGTGATAGCGCTTTGACTTGTAGGTAGGTCGTAGGTTCGCGCTCGAGGCAAGTTGGCAAATGGTGAACTAAGCTCCAAAGTTTTTAGCTAAAACGCGATCAAAATGACTAAAAATTGGTTCATTTCCTATTTAACCCCCTACAAAATCTACCATTAATGCACAAGCGTATGACCTGTCAGTTTAGATTTTTCACAGATTTCCCTCAATTCAGACTCGGTGGGAATTTTGGGTACGTCCGACTTGGTTGGTTAGGACCATATTTAGCGCCAAGTTTGGGAGTTCAATTTGCACAAATTTGCAGAGGTATTAGGCTTGTCTAACTTGCAGACTTTTTGAGGTTGTCTGACTTAGTCGGTGGTCGCTGATTTTGGCGCAAGTCGGAAGAGGTCGATTTCAGCACAGAAGTCTGATTCAATTGCTTTTTAGCACCAGGTTGGTTAGATAGGAAATCGGCACAAAGGTCAGAGAGATAGGATTTTAGCACAAGGCCGGAGCACTGGGAATTTAGTGCTAAGGTCGAACAAGGTCGATTTCAGTGCAAAAGGTTAGACAAGGCAGTTTTCAGTGCAAAGGTCAGTTGAAGGGCAATTTAGCACAAAATGTCATTTCAAGGCCCTTAAAGGGAAAACAAGGATTCATCCTAGCAAATTTTTGAAGTGATTTTTGATACCATCTTTCCATTAAGGTAAAGATGCACCTTTGACCACACAATCACTTAGGAGATCAGAAGATCAAATGACTCCCTAGCCAAATCAAAAGAGGGGGTCTCCATTTTTGAATGGGGCATGTGTGCAAGGCACAACAAATGGCGACTCTACTGGGAAATGCTCTCGAGCATTTCGATGATAAGCATTCAGTTTGAACCCAGAATCTCTGTGTTTCCCACACATTAAACAAAAAAGCAAGTTACCTTATCAAAGAACCTAAGATCACTAACCAGTGCGACCATCCACATCCTGAAAACCTGAGTGTGTGCAGTTGTATTCATTCCCATCCCTCAACAACTAAGTTCACCTAGGATCTCTTGAGACAAGCTAGAAGGCTGAGATCATTCTACCATCAGGAAATGCTCAAATTTTAAAATATTGCTGAGCCTTAGAAATAGATTGATGACCAGTCAAGTTTGCTAGTACAATGATATTTGATGTCAATCTTTTCTGGTAGTGTATTTTGTAAGTATTTTGCAATTTAATAGTTTCTTTATTGGCACTATGATGGGTCTGGTGTTGAGAAACACCTTTTATTTTTACCCAATGTTAGGCTAGTAACACTTAGTGTCACCCACCTTTGTCTCGATTGATAGTGCATGTGGTAGAAGAGGAAATCAACCCTTTTCACTCGACACAAGATCACCTAGACTTGCCCAGCTACTTCAGGATTATTTAAAGTGAGAAGATATATGGTTGGAAAATACTTCAGGTGCACTGACTAATAACTTATTTCTAATGAACAGACACCATACTCCTTGGCCTAACAGTGGAACCCACAGCAAAGACTAGGTGGAAACCTTAGCTTCTCAAAGGAAGACTCACAATTATTCACCCATCAAAGAAGCATTTGCAGGTTTGCACGACTACCACCACATCAGAAACAAAGACCCTGTGGAAAAGCAAGCACATCGAGAAAAAAACAAAAGGACAACTAAACTAAGCGAAGCACCTAACAACTAAGGAAAGCAAATGGCAGGAAAGCAAACTAAACTAAGGCAACCTAGACTAAAAAAAGAAAACAAACCCCTAACTATGTACACTAAAACGAGGCATGACTGCCTCTCAGGCCTGAAAGTAGTGCTTTAGGAACTGGCCATTGACAGGCAGCGGTAGCTCCTCACCAGTAATGCTCTTGAGTCGATATGTACTGTCTCCAAGGATCTCATAGATCTGATAGGGACCCAACCAAAGTTTGTCAAACTTACCATGTTCTCCCTTCTTCTCATGTGCTTTGTCCCAATATAGGACCAAATTTGAAATGTAGAAGGCTTTGACCTTGGCTCTTTTATCGAACCACCGTTTTACAACTCCCTGATGCTTGGCAAAGTTTTCTATGGCAGCATCGCGTTTCTCTTCAAGGTGCAGTAATTGAGCCAATCTAGAGGACAAATGGTCATCAGTTTCAAGGTAGTTTTGCATGAATTGAAGTACCGAGATTCTCAAATGGATAGGAAAGATGGGTTCAATTCCATAGACCAAATGATAAGGAGATGTGTTCAGTGCCGCTTTGTGTTGGATTCTGTCAGCCCATAAAGCGAACCTAAGCTGAGTATGCCAGTCTCTGGGATTTTTGTCTAATAGTTTCTTAATGACTTCGAGCAGGTTTTTATTTGTTGATTCATCTACCCCATTCCCTTGTGGATAGTAATTAGATGAGAACTTAAGAGAAATCCCATAATCGAATGCCTAGTTAGAAAAATGTAATGATGAAAAGGCAAAGCCATTATCAACAACCAAAGCAAATGGATAACCAAATCTAGTGATAATATGCTTTTCAACAAACTCAATGACTACCTCTGTGGTGCATTACTTACAAGCTATTTCTTCAGACCATCAAGTGCAGTAATCAGTAGTGGTCAGACTATACCTGTGGCCTGTAGAGGAAGGCAGATTGATCATATCGATAAAGTTGAGGCCCCATTGGGTAAATGGACGTACCTCCACTACTGGTTGCAAAGGCATGGCTGTGTGTCATTCTCTGTGTGCTATTGTCTGGCATATATGACAGGTTCTTACATGTGAATATGCGTCTTTAAACAAGGTTGGTCAGTAATACCTGACGCGAAGAACCTGATTAGCTATTGAGTGCACTGACCCATGACCTATCCTGAATCTTTCGTGAAAACTGGTTAGCACCTGATCAACTTCTGATTTATCTAAACACCTTAGATAGATACCTTCATGATTCTTCTTGTAAAGCACTGATCCTTTTATCATGTAACTGCTGCTTTTCAGTTTGAGAGCTCTCCTTTGCACTAAATTCAGCTGTGGTGGACAATGTTGATTGAGTAAATAGAATATAATATCTTCATACCACTCATCTTTTGAAACATCTTCTAACAGGTATTTTTGAGAAACTAGGTCTGGTCCCACTTCAGCCATTGTTCTGGTCAAGGCTTGGCCTCTTACCAATTTCATGGGTTGAATATCTATGTCAAACTCTTGCAGTATGGTAACCCACTTCCCTCTTCTTTCCCCCAATTCACTTTGCATTAGTAATGCTTTAATTGCTGCATCTGGGACTATGGAAATTACTTGACTTCTTAGGATATAATGACATAATTTCTTAATTGGCTTTATTAGAGCGTACGCTTGTTTTTCCACATCTGGATATCTTAGCTCTACGTCTTTTAGTGGAGTACTCATGAAAGCAATGGGCCTTTCATCGTCAACTGACCTCTTCTGTGTCAACATTGCAGCACACGTATGTTTTGAAGCAAATGAGTATATATGAAATGGCAAAGTGTAATCGGGGCTCACCAAGACCGGAACATTGGATATAGCTTGTTTAATTTCTGCGAAGGCAGCCTTAGCTTCTGGAGTCCAGTCCATTTTAGCGTCTTTCTTCAGCATGGCGTTGAGAGGTTGAACAATCTCAGTGAACCCTAAATGAATTTACATACAAAGTTGATCTTACCAAAATATGACTTAAGTTCTTTCTTGCTGGCTGGGGGAGGTATATTGAGTATTGCTTGGATCCGGTCTAGGTCAATAGATATTCATTGCTTAGATATTACATGTCCCAGCAAGTTTCCTTCAGTTACTCTAAAAATGCACTTCTTAGGGTTGAGTGATATGCCATAATCTTTGTATCGATGTAGCACCTTGCTCAAATCTGCTACATGATCCTCTCGCCTTTTTGAGAACACTATTAAGTCATCCATGTAGATGATTATACATTTTCTAACCAATCCCTTGAAAGCAACATCCATAGCGCACTGAAAAGTTGCGCTAGCATTAATTAAACTAAATGGCATGCGGCGATAGGCATAGATGCCCCATTTATAGGTGAAGGATGTCTTCAATCTATCTTCATATTCCACCATCACCTGGTTATAACTAGAATATCCGTCCAAGAATGACATCATCTAGGACCCGTTAACAATCTATAATACTTCGTCCAAAGAGGACAGTGGGTAATTATCCTTTTTTAGATGCTCTATTTAGATTACGAAAATCAACACAAAGTCTGATTTCTCCATTTTTCTTTCAGACTGGGACCAAATTTGCTACCCATGCAGAATGTCTGACTGGAAATATTATCCTAGCTGATAGCAGCTTCTGTACTTCTTTGAAAATCAATGGTTCTAGTAGAGCATTCACTGGCCTCTACCTTTGTTTGAAAGGCTTTGCTCTTGGCTTCAGCGGGATGGTGTGGGTGATGATCGAGGTATCGTATGTCTTTAGATCTTCATAACTCCAAGCTATAACTTCACGATAATCTCTTAATGCATGTATAATTCATATCCTTTCTTCCTTAGTACTAGCTTTCCCAATGAACACATTCTTAACATTTTCTTCCATTCCTAAGTTAAATGGTTCACACTTTCCTCCTAGGGAGTCTCCTTCTTTCCTTTGAGTCCCTAAATTGTTTGCATCAAACATTCTTTCCAATTCTACCATTCCTCATGAGATCATGTTGGTTTTCAAGTTTAGTACTCCTTCTAAATCCATTTCAGCAGGCTCCATTTCTTCTTCATCTATTATTTGAGCAGTGAACACATCTGATGAAGTAAAGAAATTAATGATGTGTTGACCATCTTTAAAAACTTGGAAACTGGTAACATTGTCAGGTACAGATGGAGTAGCTACAAATTCCATAGAGAACTTCTTTAGTCCTGCCATAGATGCCGATTCCAAGGTACTTGTTGTTTGAGCTAGAGAATTTGCAACATGAATTTGTCTTCTTGGGATGACTTGGATGTTAAAACCGTCAAAGCACTCGATCACATCCCAGACTCTATTCCTGTATCTATTCAATCTCTTATCATTGCATGAGTACTATTTTTTCATTTGTTTCACCACTAACTCAGAATCACCAAATACCTAGATAATTCTAACTTTCTTCTGCAGTGCTAGCAACAATCCCTGCACTAATGCTTCGTATTCAGTGACATTGTTCGTGCATGGGAACTGTAGTCTTTGTGATGATAAAAATGAACCCCCAGTGGGGCTAATCAATTCGACCCCTGCACTAGACCCTTGTCTGCATCTTGAACCATCAAATCTTAAAGTCCACAAGTGAAAGTCTTTGCTATCATCATCTTGTTTCATAGACTTCTCTTCATCAGGAAGGGGATTGGACTCTTCCTTCTTCTCGACAGTCAACACTTCCTTTAGAATTATAGAGATCTTTAGCTGTCTTTGCACTTGTTTGACTACTTCTTGACACAGTTGGCAAGTAAATATAGAATGAGACACATCATGTATACGACACCAGTTGGGCAATAGTAGCTCTTCCATCTGAACCTGCTTTCCAACAGCAGTCTGATCTTGCACAAATCTGGCTATGAAATCATGAAATCCCTCAAATACCCCTGGTTCATCTCCTTCTAAAGAGTCCTCCGCATCTGATTGAATGTATGCTACTATACTTTCTGGTCTTTCTATAAGCAGTTTAGAGGGTCTTAAGCAGCTCAGCATGAGAACTTCTTCTGACTGACTACTGTGTGGAAGATAAACTCTGAAATCAACTTCTGAAAATAGAATTTCATTGGGTTGATTGTATTCTGTGATCATATGCTTCATCTTGGGCTCTCTTTCAATACGTATCTGATTGGCCAACCCCTTCCATGGTAGCCACATGTGGGAAAAATTAGTTTCCATATAACCATTCAAAGTTCTGGACCAATCTCTACTCAGAAGCATGCCATACTGATCTAGAATGTCCACTACTTGAATATCTATATATTGCTATATCCTAGGATTAGAAGCCAATTGTATGTGTATCTTGTTCAATTCTCCTACTACATTCACCTCAGTCTTATCCAATTGTGTCACTTTCTGGGATGACTTGGCTGGGGTGAGCCCAAGTGCTTTACAAACTGACAGTGGCATTACATTTGTAGAAGCACCAGAGTCTACTAAGCAGTTATGAAGGTTCTTGTTGAATACTCTGAGTGTTAAGATGAAAGGGGGACTTTCCCTCTTATCTTTATATAGTGTCATCTTCTATTCTACGTCAGTGACATGTATTCTTTCCTTTCCTTTATCAATGCTATCTTTGGCAACATTCTCCTTTGGTATATTTTCAGTCTCAGTTCTAGTACCTAGGTCTTGGAAGAAAGATGTCCTAACCTCAGGTATCTTAAGCAACTCATACAAAGAAAGACTGACCTTTATTTTCTTAAGTTCCTTAGCTACATACTGTCCCATTTTTGCTATGTCAGATCATTGGGAACTTTCTACAGTGATACCCTGGTATACTAATTGATGGGGAAGTTTTGGTGGTTCAGGATTATTGGTAGCTTTTGGGTCAAGTGGAATCTGATAGCTATTTGAAGGGATAGAAGTGGTGAAAGGACCTTTAGGCTTGCTACTTCTTAGGTTATAAGGAGTCTTGTTGTATTGCTAATAAGCATTAACTTCTTTAGACTCTTCTTCCTTAGGTTGATTATCATCTTGGAATGGAAATGTATAACTATCAAGAACTAGGACAGTATCATACCTTTGTGAAGGAACAATTTCATATCCTGTTGGTGGAGTCTTCTAATTTTTAGCATTTTAAATCTCCATCTGAAAGATACTGAATGTAATCTAGAATTTTGAATAGTCTAGTTCAGAGTGAGCATTCGTGTTGTGCAGTCTGCACCAAGTGGATAAAGCAGCTTCAGCCAACATCACATGAATTGGGGGCCTGGCATCGTTGTTCTGATTTTCTAGGGGTGAAGGCACCCCTCCATTGTTTGGTCTGGTATTCCAGGATCGATTTGACTGCTGCTAAAAGTTTTGATTTTGGTGCTGATTCTGATTTAGGAATTGGTTCTGACTTTGGTTATGAGAGTACTGTTGGTTCTGAAAATGTTGCTGATTCTGCCCCCTCTGCTGCATATAAGCATTCTGATTCTTGAGGTGAGTAACTTCAGCAGTAAGCTTCTTCATTTGTTCAACTAGCTCTTTGATATCATCTTTGTCTTCTTTGGTCTTGGTTGTTTCTAAGGACTGTAGGAAAGGCATTTGTGCTGGAGGCATTTCAGCTATTGGATTACCTGGGTGGATCACTAAGGCTTGTGTTGCAGCTGGGTTTGGAATTGGGTTCATTACAGGGGTATGATTGGTCAATGCATGATTTATCATAGGTATTTGATTTGGCATGGCAACATGCCCCATATGGTTCAATGGACCATAAGCTATTTGCCCTAGCTAGGTACTTACATCAACAACAGCTGAATATGCTTGAGCTAAACTAGTAGGTATTGGGTTAGCTCTCCTTGCAAACATGGAGGTAAGCTTATCTAGGGCAGCCTAATAGATTGGTAGGGCAGTACCCTGATCTATAGCATAAGGAGCCTGCAAACGGCTGTAAGCTTTTTGGAATCTATTGTTAAAGGAACTTATCATCTCACCTTCATTGCGATGAATCTCCACAAAAGATTGATAGAGATTAGCTAGGGTAGTAGGAATACAAAACCTATCCAGAAAACTAGTCTTCAGGTTCACCCATGAATTTATGGATGCTACAGGGAGGTTGGCAAACCAGTAATAAGCTTCTTCTTGCAAAGAATAAGGGAACAACTGGCATATCACATCCTTGTACTGCACTTGCAACATGAACATGTTAGCTTCAAAAATCTTAATGTGCTCATCTACAGTCCTATCAGGATCATTTACTCTGAACTTCGAGCAGAACTTGTCTGGGTTCTTTGGCATGTCATGGTAATCATTGAACAGAAAAGGAGACTGGTTATTTCTTGCAAAGAAAGCCATGGTGGGAGGATTAATGTGAGCTGCAGTAGTATTCCTAGGGGATGACTGAGCTCAAGGGTCTTTGGGTATTCCTTAATCCCTTCTTCTTCATCTGAATTCTGATAGGGACAACAACACTTCTCCAGCTGAGCTAGATCTAGTGTGTCTCTGCCTAGTCCCCAGACTTGCTAATTTTTAGTAGAGGGAAAATGGGTGCCCTCCTTCTAGCGCCAATTCTATTGATGGTGGTTTTAGCAAATAGCAACGCAGGTGTGATTGTTGGTTTCACACCTCTCTTGAAAAGTATCCTACCCCAGGTTTGTTCTAGTTGTTCCTACAAGAGGTCTTACATGTAATCTACAAATCTTCAGGTTTGGGGTAGAAAATACACATAAACCCTATTATGATTTTCAGCTGATAAACAAGATAAAATGCTGCTGAGATTCTTGATCTAAAAACTAACAATGATTTTAAAAGAAAATTGCAAAAGGTTAGGGTTTTAGAGGGATCCTAAGTGACATTCACAATGCCAAGGTTATCTTCAGTAGACAAACATTCCAAAACTTTGAACTAGCTTCCTAAGTTACCAAACTAAAATAGGTGTTACAGTGCTACAGAAAATGGTGCTATCTTCAATGGAGGTCAACAGATTTTTAGATCCCATTCATTTGTTAAATACCCAATGAGCGGTGCAACTAAACTTGTGAAATGCAATTAAACTTTAGCACAAATGATCAGCCTAGACTAACTTTACATAGCTATTTACCATCAACAAACAACTAAAAGTATGGACTTAGAATGTTCATCAAATACTTCAGCAAACCATGAATATTATGAAAGCACAACTAATCTAACTATGGGAGAGCAAGATGCAAACCATGAAAACTAAAAGATGAATCAACACAAGATACAAATTCTTAGATATTACTGCAGAAACTTGCTTTGTATTAGGTCAAATGGCATAGAGTCAACAATTCGGTATCAAAATCTCTCTTACAAATAGTCGAAATGGCAGCCCTTTATATAGAAAAGCAGCATACCCTAGCTTTCAAATGAACGGTGGAGATTAACTCAACACCGACAGTCCAGATTACATCAATAATAGTTCACATCAATTCTCAGATTACATTTTGTCCTTTATGAAAAAGATGAAAAACAGCCCCCAGATACATTGAATCTAGTCATTTTGACTAGCCAACTCAGTATACTAATAGAAAAGGACATTTTGGAAGTAAGAAGAAGACAAAATAGAGTCACATGCTGCCCCGAATACAGTAATTTACAATTGTGACGGGATTGTATCATTAGAATATTCAAAATAATGTTAAGACTCCTTGTCCAAGTCAATTTTGTCTTCACTGGCTAGCTTGTTGCAATAAGTTAACTAGGCATCAAGTGCAGGATTAATGTCAGATGGGTCTGGATCCTTCAAATGATGTATCCGGTAATCAAACACTCCCAATTCCCGACTGAATTTTCCATGTATTCTTTCTATTTCCGCCCCTGCCTTCTGAAATGCCTTGAATTCAACCTTGAGGTCACTTGCCTTATCTAGTCTTTCTTCCATACTGAGTGCAGTGTCTTCAAACAATACCTTATGCAACTTATCTTTGCACTTCTCGACATCAAAGGGGGCATAATCATCATAAGACGCTTCCCTGCAATCCCTCAAAGAGTCACTGATGTCGTATATGACTGATCTCAATTCTTCGTCAGCTAGTTTATATGCTTCCTTTACATGTTCAAAGGTTTCCTTTCTCCAAAGAAGCTGTTGATATCACTCAATGGCTTTCGGCAGCTAACTTCCAGTCAAAATATTTTCCACAACTAGAGTTTGAGTTGGTAGTTCTCTGATACCTTTTACCCGGGGATACGTATGTGAATAATCCTCATCAAAAGAATTGCATTCTTTACGGAAGTCCTTCCATCTGTTATGCAATTCTACGAGTCTTTTATGTGCTTGAGCAAAGGCTCTTATAGCTTCGCATCCCATCTCAAAAACCTTTTGTAACCAATTTTCTGTACCTTGGGACTTTGACCTTACCTTGCTTAATTTAGTCATTTCATCAGTAGACAGGAAAGTAGGTATTGTCCTTATATCTCCTCTTGCATCTACTGGTTTTATCAAAAATTGAAGACATGCTCGTAGCTCTTCATTTTGCTATTTCAAGTCTTTCTTAGATATTTCATCTTTATCCAACTGCTCCAAAATTGAGGTAACTGAACCTTTGAAATCATCCACTCTTTGAGCATGAGTGGTTGGGCCTAAATCAACTATAGATATGATATAATCTTCTGTCCTGACTTGGTCTCTTGCTACGTCAGCTAGTGGGACCACTATTTCTGCTATCCTTGATCCTGATTCATTCTTATAGATTCTTGATTGAATCTTAGCCTTTTTCTACTTCTGACGCTTCTGGGCTTGTGACAGGATGGCGCTCAAGTCAAGTTGCATTACTTCCACTTGTGGTTCAGGATATACCATCCTGTCTTGCAGCCATTCGGGAGTAGAAGATTTATTTAATTCAGGAGCTCCATCCTTGTCAGATATAGCCAACTCTTTGGATTGTTCTTGTTCTTCATTCTTCTCTAGACTTCTTTCTTCTTCCTTTTCTTCTTCTTGTGCCAAGTCTTTCAGATTTATCACTACATTCTCTTGTGCAATCCTTAAAACTTCTTCCATTGGATCTTTATAAGGGGGACTATAAGATATTCCAATAATTTCCACATCAGCTAAAGGTTCTTGGAAGTTTTCATTGTTTACTTTAGACAATACCTCCTTTTCTTCCTCAAGTATTGTTTCTGGCTCTTTCAATCCTAATTTTACACACACTTTTTCAATTCCAGGCAGCAGTGGGATTGCCAGTGAATCCGCAGGCATTTGTGAAATAGGGACAGCAGAAGAGATGGTTAAGGAAGGTGAACTGACCTGTGCCAGGTTAGTCAAGACCGGTGATAAGGAGGAAGAAATGACAAGAGGTGAAGGGAAGATCAGTGAAGGTAGAGGAAGAGGGGGTGAAAGGATGGTGGAAATGGGAGGTAATGGTAAAGAGGAAATAGGTGTAATGGTAGTGGAAGGGTAGGAGATGGCAAGAGTGGATGAAATAGGACTGCTAGAGTCACTAGAAGAAATTGCTAGTGAACAAGAGGTGATGGTGATGATAGAGGCAGGAGAGGTGGCAGGAGATGTTTCTAGAGTCATGGATGTCGAGACCATGGGCGAAGTGGATGCAGCAGAAGAAGGGGGAATGCAAGGAGAAGTGGTAGCAGAGGAAGGAGAAATGGAAGGAGAAGTGGCAGCAGAGGTTGAGACAGTAGTGTCAACACCTTTTGTAGGAGGTTGGGCAATTGGAGGATTGGAATGATTCTTAGTTGTGGCAGCCTCCTTGTTAGCTTCTTTCACTTTTGCCTTCTTAGCCTTAGAGCTTTCTCTAGCACCACTTTGCATATCTTTTCTCTTGGAAGTCCTAGTCTTGGTTGAGGGAGGTTGATCCTTTTTCAGAGGAGACCTTACAGATGGCTTCTTCATCTTTGCTTTTTCTGCCAGAGATGTGTGCTCCTCACTATCTGATTTATGTTTTTCAACTGGCTCTACCTGATCCGTGACATGAATGGGTTCATCCTCTTCTCCCCCAGAGTCTTTGTCTGATTCTACTACTATGTAAGTAAGCTAAACTACTTGTCCATTCAGAATAGCCACTTGTGATATAACCCAGGCATTACTCAGTCTGATTGATTCCCTCATAACAACATCTAGGGAACTTTCCTCTGCATTTGCCCAATTTGGCAATGGAATGGATTGATGGTACTGTGCCTCCCATAGTCCTCTGCACATAACATTTTCATCATCTTGCAACTGATCAGGGACTGCCATTATATGAAACCTTTTGATGAAATCCAAAGGCAGTCTTGCATGTACTTTCTTCATAATCTCATAATCATCAGGGCAATTGGCCCAAAAGTCTTCAATATGCACTTTGTGAAAGAGCTTCTTACTTACAAATCTCTCCATCACTTTGTTTGGATCAAAATGACCCCTTGCATTGTAGTAGTGTAGATTCAAGAGCTGAAGCTCCTTGTCTTAGTGTTCTGCTGATGCTAGAGAAAATCATGCATAAAGTCCTTTGCCGAACTTGATAGGAAATTGGACACTAGTCCTATGCAAGTGCTTGAGTTTCTCTGCGCATGGTATCAATTGCCTAGATAGTTCTAGAAGCACTGTCTTATCATCAGGATATCACGAGAGTCTGTAGACCATTTCAGTGAAGCCTTGTACCCTTATGTACGTAAATTTCTCAAACTGGATATACCACCTACCATATCTAGTTATTTCATTCATGGCCTCGATAGAAACCCTCAAGGCTATATTACCCTGCAACTTTCTAGCTATATACATGGTGAATGCATCATTTACCCTTTTAAAATGTATTAATGATTGAGATGAAGTCAGTTGCAGATAGCATTCATATACTTTGATCTAATTCTTCTCATCATTCCCAACCTCACCAACCTGGGACAATCCATCGTAGTGATTCATTCTTGTCGGTGTATAGACAACACAGGATGTCCATCTGAAGTATTGGTTTTCTTTGAAATTGCTGAAGGCTTCATGGATGTTGTCACTGACGATCTAAGCCTAGTGGAACTTAGTTCCCTTCAATATCTCAGTAATTATAACAAACATCCAATCCTCAAAGGTTGATGCTGTTGGCAACCCATATATTCTGCTCAAGTATGTTACTATGTCTCTAATTTCATCGTGAAATTCACTTATGTATAGTACTCTGGGGAGCTTTATGAGAGCAAACTTTCTACTCTTAACCCAATGGTCATTTATGTATTTTCTGCATCCCTCTACACCTTTATTGTATGTTGTCTTCGATCCTTGTTTATCTGGCATAGTCATAACCTTGTGCTAGGGAATGTCAAAGGTCTCAGCCAAAGAAGGTGGGGTTAGATCAGCTAGGACATCCCCATTTGCCATTTGGATTGTCCTAGTCATAACATCATATCTATCTGCACAGGTAGCTATTAGCTCTGCACACTGAACTGAAGTAGGAAAGGCAGCCGCTTGTACAATACCACTATCTCTGAGTACTTTGGCTCTGGGGGTTGGACTTGGATTGAAGACCCTCAATCTGAAGTCATCTAGGTCGATGTGACCTAAGTCTGTTTCCCCTACATTACTCCACCCAGAGTGAATCTTGGTTTCCAGAGGGATTCCTTTGAATTCATACTTCATCACTTGGGCCCGAGTAGTCATTTAGTCTGTAGGACCAGACCTTATAAGTTTGATATACTGAAGAAACTCCTAACATACTCCTAAGTTTCAGATAAATTAATGCAAATCTACCATTTACTACTAACATGCTTCTGAAGGAAATTTAAGTCTAACTGAAACAACATTGCATGCAATCAAATACCTAAGTTGCAAGAAAATTCATGAAAATTACCATTATCAATGCCTTACAACATTAATTTCATCATTTTGAACCATCTTCCCTTTGAAAATTTTAAGAAATTCAGTCATTTGCATGGTTTTGGACTAAATTGAGGGTTGTCCAACCCTCAGAAGGAAAAGCTTTGGATTTGAGGTCATCTAAGCTCGGCGGGGAAATCAGGCAGGTTCGACCTTCCTTCTATGCTTTTGAGTTTTAGCATGGGTTTCAAGGAGTATTGACCTACGCAAGATTTGGAGGTCTCTGACCTCTGACGGTTTTCAAGTCAATCAATTGATTTTTCGGTGCAAAGTCTTATTGATGTAAACCGTATTGCATTTGCGCGAAAATCAGCCCAGTCTGACCTGTGTGGATTTAGGCAGTGTTCGACTAAGTCGGTAGAAGGGTATTATAGTGCAAGTTAGACGAGGTTACTTTTAGCGCTAAATGGCACTAGGTGCTTGGTGCAGATTTTGGAGGTCTCCGACCAACCAAAAGATGGTTCGCTTTGCAGGTCAGTTGGAGCTCCTTTTAGCGCCAGATGAAAACTAGTGTTCTACAGGGCAAAAATTCCCCAAATTTTATTTTTAACTCATGATGACTTCATTCAATTTCACAGTTGACCTAGACTAGGGTTTTTCACATGAAAACTCATAATTTCACTCAACCCTAACCTAGAAGACCCGATTCAATCAATCAATTCCTTGAAAACCCTAATGGCTAGCATCAGAATCCTAATTGTTTGCAAGTAAAAACCTCGAATAATGGGTAGGGTTAAAACCCTACCTGGTAAGGATGATGGCGCATTGACTTGTAGGTAGGTCATGGGTTCAAGCTTGAGGCAAGTTGGCAAACGGTGAACAGAGCTCTGAAGTTTTTCAGCTAAAATGCGATCAAAATGACTAAAAATTGGTTCATTTCCTATTTAACCCCCTGCAAAATCTGCCATTAATGCACAGGTGTACGACCTGTCAGTTTAGATTTTTTGAGGATTTCCCTTAGTTCAGACTCGGCGGGGATTTTGGGTGCATCCGACTTGGTCGGTCAGGGCCATATTTAGCGCCAAGTTTGGGAGTTCAATTTGCACAAATTTGTGGAGGTATCAGGCTTGTCCGACTTGCAGACTTTTCTTGGCTGTTTGACTTAGTCAGTGGTCACTGATTTTGGCACAAGTCGGAAGAGGTCGATTTCAGTGCAGAAGTCAGATTCAATTGCTTTTTAGCGCCAGGTCAGACAAACGAGCAATCGGCGGAAAGGTCAGAGTGATAGGATTTTCGCGCAAGGTTGGAGCACTGGGAATTTAGCACTAAGGTCGGACAAGGTCGATTTCAACGCAAAAGGTCAGACAAGGTAGTTTTTAGCGCAAAGGTCAGTTGAAGGGCAATTTAGCACAAAATGTCATTTCAAGGCCCTCAAAGGGAAAACAAGGATTCATCCTAGCAAATTTTTGAAGTGATTTTTGATACCATCTTTCCATCAAGGTCAAGATGCACCTTTGACCACACAATCACTTAGGAGATCAGAAGATCAAATGACTCCCTAGCCAAATCAAAAGAGGGGGTCTCCATTTTTTAATAGGGCGTGTGTGCAAGGTACAACAGTATTTCAATCTACAATTCCGGAATAAAGTTTGTACTGATGATAAGTGCCTTCAACTTCAATGGTTCATGATTTGGTGGTCCACAAGCAATCTTTTCTTTATGATAGTGGTAGACAGTTATGTTAATGTGCTCCAGTTTGAAGAATCTTATGAATAAAGTGATCAGAGGTGGTGCAAAAGTTTCAAATGATTATAATGTGCTTGTAGATGTCTCCTAATTATGTTCCTATCTTTTGATTGGTCCACGAAGAGTAATTTGGATCATGGAAGAAGACTGTTCTTAGAAGACTTAGTGTTAACACCAGTCTTGGCTGGCTTGGTTGTTTTCACTACTTGCAGAGTTGCATCAAAGATTGTGGAAGCATGTCGTGGTGTGGAAGATTGCTTTTGAGTCCTAGATAAAGCATAACATGATCTGCATACATCTTTACATTTACAAATTTAGTTTAAAGGTCCAGACCTATTTCTATGTATGTTTGTAATGCCAACCTTAGAGATTGTTCCAATGTTTAATGAATGTAATGCGACCTTGATGTATATTCCAAGGTTCATGAATTGTATAAAAACATGTAATGTAGTTGCGAAAAAGATGTCCTTGTGCGAAAATACGAAGATAAGTGAAAAGCTGTAAGAAGAGCAGAGAAGAGGAGTTATACTGAGCTTCATTGAAACTGAACCGAGGCATGGAGTAGATGCTATTAAATTAGTTCACCAACTCTTGGTAGTGAGCCTCAACATTTTGCAGTGAGCCTTTGTTTTTGGTATTGTTATAACATATATATTTCTGTGGGCTAACACCCACTGTGGTTTTTCCCTTTTAGGGTTTTCCACGTAAAAAATCTGGTGTCTCATGTGTTGATGATGTTGTTATGTTGAGTTTCTTATTTCATGCCTTCATGATTAAATCTAAATAACAGTGAACAAGTGTTTGATGTGTTAATGTTCATAAGTGGTCAAAGTTTTGGAGACAACTGATTCACCTGCCCCCCTCTCAGTTGTGAGGTGCATTTCAACATGCTATATAGTGCTCATGTTTTCCATGTGTCTTTCGTGTGTTTTCCCTAATGTGTAGTGTAAAGGGTGTGGCAATGAGTCCCGCCTACACTCGAGTTTTGTATGGCATCTTTTACCCCTAGTGTATTGTAAAGGGTGTGGCGATGAGTCCCCCCTACATTTTAGGGTTTTGTGTTGCAATTTTATTTCCATGCATACATATTATGAAAATGAAAATGTCATATCAATGCTATATCAATGTATTCATTGTGTTTTGTGTGTCTTCAATATTTTCTTCTCTATGTTTTGTGTGTCTTCAATACTATCTTCTCCATGTTTTGCGTGTCCATTACTATATTCTCTGTGTTTTATGTGCTTGCAATGTGTTTGCTAGTGCTTACCTAAGACTGGGAGCTAGAAATAGTTCCTCAATCTTGGTGTATGCCTTAGCTTCAAGTGCCTAGCATGTTTGATGTGTTTTCAACCATACTTTAATGCATGTATGGGTCATAAGATCATACACACATTAAAGTGGGGACTAAATGTTACGTCGTAAAATGACCCCCTAGGACTTTTACCTCCTATGTTTAGTTCCCGAGTCCCTTAGATTTAATCATGCATGTTAAAAATGAATTCCAAAGCAAAATCCCCTGAAACCCATGACAAATTGTACTTAGGGGACTATATTGAGCTTAATCCAGTCCCAAAATAGGACCCTAGAAAAGGGTGCTCGTGCCCTTGTCCTACCCTATTTTGTCGGGACCTAAATTTTAGATGTTGGTAAAGTGACCGTTAAGAGGTTTCCCTTTGTCGGCCTATGCAATTTGAATTATCAATGTTTAGCGGGAATACATATATAAACATGTTTAGGACTTAATTTTACACCTAGATGGATAATATGAACTTGTGATCTTATGCTAAGGATATTCAAGGCTTTCATTATGTTGTAGAGTATTATCATGTTGTGTTTGTACTTGTGTGTTGCAGATTTGTTTTCATCAATCCATCTTCTCATGGCGTGAAAGATCTTCATCTCCCCATGAGAGCTTCACCTTCGAGGTGAGATCTACTTTGTGTTTCAATCAATTTATCATATCATTTTCTTTTACCTCTATCCACCAAGGACACGCACTCTCTATCTAACAATGGTGTTGGAAGGCTTGAATTCCATTTTAGGGCTTAACCAAGGCAAGCTCCTAAACACCACAACCCCAAACCCTCTCTTGTGATTACAGGTTATAGGTGTCAGATATTGTGGAGAGGAGTTGTAGGAGATCAAAGCAGAGCATAAAGATTCTAGATTTGAAGAAAATGATAGAAAATATCCCTAATTGGACAAGGCTGCTCGCTCTTTTGTCCCTCAATTTTTCAATGTCAGAAATCTCTGAGCTGAGTATAGTCTACAACATATTTGGCTCCTGACCTCCGAAAAAAGCACTACATTGGACAAGGGTGCCCATTCTTTTGTCAACAAAGTTTCCACCTTATAAAATCCAAAATCTGGTATGTTTCTAATCTACATTTAGTGCCTTCCTGTGCGAGCATTTGTTAGGTTTTGTCCATTTGTTTACGATTTTGCATAATTAGGGTTTTAGGCTTAATCAGACTAGGGTTTAACAAAATATCAATCTATTCTATCTTTTCAATCATCTCATAGTGAGATCAGACTTGTAGTTGAGTGCTCTATCACTGTAGTAACTTAGCTCAATCTATGTCCTTAAATGTATGTGTGAAAGAAGGTTTTGACTAAATCTAATTAACACACAATCTTAACAATCCCATTTTTCATACATTACAAAAACAACCCTTTCATTTTAGATCTTGAAAAGAACATATTTGTTACCTTATTTGCATTTCATAAGGTCAGATCATCATAGCATGAATTGAAATTCTATTTTTTGCATTAGATCTAATTGGTATAACAACAATTAATCATTTTACAGTGATTCATTTTGTATTTAAACCTCTTGTTTGCTAGGGTTTTGTCAAAAAAGTGGTTTTTTTGGAAAACCTAGGGTTTGTAATTAAAATATTGTTTCAGATTTTTCTACTATCATTTACATTTCAAATCTGATATTGCATTGTTGTAGCATGTCTTAAATATAATTTGTTTTCAAAAATAATTCTGACAACAAAAAATTATGGTTTACATAATACGCATTTAAAATCTAGGGTTTTGATAGTAAACCCTAGTTGGTCTTGCATTTAGTGCACCTTCATCAAAGAAAAGTTCTCTCAATATGCATTGCATTTAAGTGGATAAATTATTTAGGCACTTCTTTTGCACATACTACACATCCTACATTTACAAGACTTAGTTGTTGTGGTTACCCAGAATATCACATTTTTGGAAGACCCCGCTTCTCTTGCAACTGTAGGTCTTTGATTACAATCTTATTTTCATATTAGTGGTACTCCATTAATGAATAGATCCAATGGTACATTTCTATTCCATATCATATTTACAAATAGTAATCAAGACATTTCATTATGGACGCTTCTTGTTCATCTTTGGAATCTTTGTATGCATACATGTATATTTTCAAACTTTTGCTAAATTGACTAATATGCATCCATATGTCTTAAATCACATAGCATCCATGTATAATATTGACATTTCTAAATGTTCTATATATGAAATCCTTTTTTATATATCTGATTTTTATAGCCTCATGACTCTGATGGGTGTATATCCTTTGATATTAGAAGATCTCATTGAATTCATCTCCATGAACTGTCATGAGAAAGATGATCATGATGGTTCTTCTTCTACTACAACTCATGATAGTACCATTGACACCATTTATAAGGCATATTATGGTGACTTAGCTTTGCCTACTTCACCCTATGCTTTGTATCCCTCTCCCAAAAATGAAGACATTTTGGCGCAAGAGGATGAGATCATTGACACATTCCTTAACATTACTTTACCTTCTCTTCATTTTTATAGACATGCGGCATTAGATGATGTTGAGAATACTACTTATATTTCTACCATAGTAAATGAGGTTTTTATGGCTCATCCTATGGATCTTTGGCCTTTGGTTGAATGTTCAAGTGTTGTGGATATTAGTAAGGACATGAAGACCTTTGATCTTCCTCCTTTGATTGAATGTTCAAGTACCTTGGATATCACTAAGGATGCGAAGACCCATGATATTTATCCTTTTTTTATATGTTCAAACCCCTTGGACATCACTAAAGGTACAATCATCAACAATTTTCTTAACAACACTTTACCCTCCCTTCATTCCAATGCTCTCCCTTTAAAAGATGAAGCATTAGTGGATGAAGAGTAGTTTCTCACATTAAATCCTCAGGGATGGATGTTGAGCTTACTCAAAAGGAAAATAATGTCAATTCAATCATTATTAATAGACTTATTCCACCCAGTAAAGGGATAGTGAATAAGTGCAATTCACCTCTTTCCTCTAAACCAGTGATTACAGTTCAATGTGATCCAACACCACCTCGACCCCCGGGTTACATTCTCAAATATGCAAAGAAAATTACTCAAAGAAATCAAGGTGTTCTAAATGTGTTGCAACATCATACAATTTCTCACACATATAACACCCATAATAAAAAGAAAAGTAAGCAAGCACCAAGTGTGCCCAATTCTCTTCCACCTTCTCAACCTTTTCTTCCACCACCTCCTTGTCTCCCTCAACATATTGGTAAAGAATATGATCTTGTTGAGTAGCTTCATGCTACTTTGGCTAAGATCTCTCTAAGGAATATAATACAAACATCACCTTCATACTACAAAATGCTCTAAGAGGCTCTAAAAAAGGTAGTTATTCCACCTTCTGTTAGACCAAATGATGTAGCATCTCTATTTAGTTGTATGCATGCGACAACATCATATATATCATTTCAACAACATGAATTACCTCCCATAGGGGTGGAAGACTTATGATATTCATTATCATTAATAAAAGGAGGGTGAGATGCACTATGATTGATGGTGGATCAGGTCTTAATGTTTGTGGCATAGACTTGTTACATAAACTCAATATTGATACATCTCTCATCAAACTAGATAAACTCAACATTCATGGCTTTGATAATGTTGGTAAACAATCACTAGGTACAATCACCTTAGATGTTAAGGTTGGATCTATGACATTGCCTACCCTTATCCATGTCATGCCTAATTCTCTTTCATACAATATTCTTCTTTGTAGACCGTGGATTCATGCCATGGGGGTAGTCCAATCTACCCTTCATCGTTCAATAAAATTCATTTTTGAAAACAAACCTTATACAATTAAAGTTGATTTAGCTCAAGAAAATTGTTTGCAAATGGAAGCAAGACATCAAACTCCTTTAATTAGTTTGATCCCTTCTTTAACACTACCCTTTGCTGCTAACAACAATATTGGTTAGGACAGTGTTGGTTCTTTGAATGCATTTTTCGGTGATGATTGGGGTTCATTAGATTTTACACCATCCTTTGCTGGTGAATATAAAGTCTCACCCTCACACCTAAAAATCTTGAAGATAAATTAAATTTCTTCAACACAATTTTCTACTCCCACAAAGCTTAAACTCAAGATTAATGATTATTTAACCTTTAAAATTGATGAAGATTTGCCTTCTTCTACAGAAATGGTGGCTATTTGTGATATGATATCATCTAATTCTAATACATGTCTTGGTAATGATGATGTCTCTTTAGATTTCAACCCCCATGGGATTTTTAGAACAAAGATTGACCCTCCTCACCATGATCAAATGTATGATCCTTCTACCTCTTCTTTCAATAAAGATAGTCATATCATCTCTCCTCTTCCTTAAGATTTGGAGATGCATTATGGGCGTGGATTTAAAATTCTTTCTAAATAAGGATACAATGGAAATGGGTTAGGATGCAAAGAAAAGGGAATTAAGGAACCTATGGAACCAACACTGCACTAGTCTAAAGTAGGTTTAGGTTTCTGACCTTCTCCTATGTTCTCTCCACCATTTTCACAACAACAAGGGTTGCTTCCTACTCCACCTAAATCTTTTGTTATATCTTAACAAGAATGTATGTTTCTAAGTCTACTCAAAGACCACCTAATCACTCTTCCTCCTCCAACACATAAAATGATTCTACATAATAATCATTGAACACCTCATTATTGTGCATATCATTGAGCGCTTGGCCATTCTACTAAGGAATGCCAAGTCTTGGGTGACAAAATTTCAAAACTTTGGATAAGGTGTGGCTCTAGCACTCTTCACCATACTTGATGTAGTCCCTTAAGCAACTTGTCCTCCATCCATTTTATAATAATCAAGTTGGGGGAGGATAATTTGTTATAGGCCAACTCGCTAGAGTGGTCCTTTCTTCTCATTTGTGTTATTCTTGTATGTATTGTTATCCCCGTATTGTAATGTTTTTTTTATTGTTAACACAAAGGTACAAGGAGAAAGAGTGCATTGTGTCATTCCTCTATATGTATCTTCGTTCTTCTATATGTCATGATGTATAATTTTTTTATGTTTCTTGGATGGTTTAGCATCCTTTCACGATTCAATTTATGTGTACTCTACTTCCATGTGATCTCTCTTTTGTCATCCTCATATGTATGTGACAGCTTGTTGCAATGCTTGGTGTCATACCATGAATACACAAGCCATTGTGTATCATGCATGTAAGCATCACCTTGGTTTTCTCATCTTGGGGGCAACCCCTTGTCGCGATGTAGATTTTGAGAACACATAGGTCATTTGGGCATGTACTTTTTGAAAGATCTCATGCTTGTTTTATATTTCTTCCTCACTCTACCTTAAAGGAAATTGCTACTTGATGGAGTTAGCAATCACTTTAAGGTGCTAGCATACATCATGATAGGATACTTACTCTCATTTTCTATCAAAACACTTGTTGATTACCTTTTTGGAAAGGATTGTGGAAACACTTCTCTTTAGATAGATTGTGTGAACAATTTGTTTGTATCTTCATGTGCTTCTCATTTATAACTATCCCCTTAGCATTCTTCTTATTTCATCTTGGGTAATGGTACATGATGATTGAGACAACATTTAGATTGAGGTCCCTTTTATCATGCTGACTCGAGGTCTTCCATTATGTGCTTTTTATTGATGTATGATGCATGTATTCTCATCACATATTCTTATTCTCTATATGTACTTCATGCCTCGAGTGTGCCTCACATGCATTATCTCTATGTGTTCCTTATGTATGTCTCTTGAGTGTTTTTCATTTGTTCCATGTGTGTTTTATGTGTATTCTATGTATACTTTATGCCTTATGTGTATGTTTCATGTCAAGCATGTATACTTTGTGTATTACTTGTATGCATTGTGATTTCTCAAGTGTATGCCTTGTTTATTTTTTCTCCCATCTCTTCTTTTCTAATTGCTTCATATATGAGTGAATTATATCATGTGTCTTATGTGTATGCCAATCATCATAGACTCCTAGAATCCTAAACTTGGGGGCTTGATCACCCCTCAATTTTGGTCACATTCTATGGTTTCTATGTTTATTGTGTTTGAAATTTGTCTTCTCCATACCTTAGTGCGGGTTTGAACATAAGATCATACCCATGCTAAAGTGGGGGCTAAATATTATGGAGTAAAATGTGTACACTAGCATTTTACAACTAGTTTAGCACCTGAGTGGACCTAAAACATGTAATTCTTGATCCTGATGCACAAAACCTAGAAAATAACTATAATGTAGGGCTATAAACACTTAAAGTGACTTATCCTATAAGTTGTGGGGCTAAAGGACCAGGGCGCCCAAGCGCCATAGGCCCTCCTTTTTCCTAAACCTAAATTGATGGTATGTCATCTTTAAGCATCTCAAGTGGTTTCTCATGTCGGCCTCATTTGGTTTAATTCTTCAAAAATCAATGGGAATGCATATATAAGCAAGTTAGTTTATTCATTTGAACATCTAAGTAATCTAGGCACTCTTGCACTCTTTCTTCTTCTCTCTCATGCTCTCTACTCTTCTCTAAAGCTCTCTATGGTGGATTAGAGTTGTGACACTAGCTTATTGCAGGTCTTGTGAAGAACTCTCTACTTCTTTGGGATACACCAACTTCTTGAGTTAAGTTGTGATGCCTCTTTAAGCAAGCTAGGGTTTACATTCTCATGGTGACTCCTCTCCTTTATTCTTTCTTACAACATTCCATTCTACTTCAAGTTTATCTCTGCCCTCCTAGGGCACACACTCTGTGAGATCTCATCATTTCTATTGTGGAGGTGGAAACACCATTCACAGAGCTTGACTTAGGAAAGATCCTAAATAGCACCCAACCATTTTCCTTCTTGTGTGTGTGCAGGTAACATCTGGAAGAATCTGTAGAAAATAAGTTACAGGAAGCAAGAACATAGAAGGGAGAAGACACATGAGACTTCACATTCTATAAAACTCTAATCAGGGTCTAGGACATCTAAGTGCCTTGGTCTTCTGGGATCCCAAATCTGGCTCTAGGTTCTACTTTGTCCTTTGATCCTCACTGTGGTGTTAGATTTTTGATATCTATTTCTGACAGTCTGTTATGAGTAAATCTTTGTCAACTAGGGTTTGATATTTTGCCCAAGTTTGCTTGGTTAGATTTGGTTAACACTCCTCTATACAACAAAGGGACAAATCCCTTGTAGTTTGGCTCTCCTTCAAGGGTAGAAGCCAAGCTTAGTTTGTGTTCCAATGTTTGGTAGAAGATGATTTGACATACTTTAACCTTTTAGGCTAGGTCTCTCTTTTCTATCAAACAATAATAAAACCAACAAAGTCAATTCCTCCCCTTCATATGACTCTATTGTGGGTCATTTTGAAGCTTTTTCCTCACAAGTAGCAACCATAACCATTAGAACCAATAATGCTAATTGTGTCATTACTACTCACCATAGTTGCATTACCATTCAAGGAGCACTACCATCTTCCAAATATGATATCCTTGACCACTTAGGGAAAAATCTGCACAAATCTCCATCCTAGAATACTTTACACATCTCCTATTCAGAAGGAGATTTTATACAAGGCCTTAATAGAGTCTCATATCCCTAATGACATTAATGTTGAACAATTTCAAGCGATGGTGGGACACCTTACATCTAATCACTTCTTAGTTTTCACTGAGAAAGACATGACTATCATTGACTCCTTCCACAATGAACCCCTCTATTTAGAAGTTATCATTCATAAAAATAAAGTCAAAAGGGTCCTTGTAGATGGTGGATTGGGCTTAAACCTATGCACTTTGAGATTAATAAAATAATTGGGATAATCAATTGGGGATATTGATACAAGATTTCAAATTACAATCAAAGCCTATGATGAAGCTGAGAGACAATCAGTTAAGTTACCAATTCTAGTAGGTCCTGCACTTATGGAAACCACTTGTCAAGTCTTAGACCTTGATCTCCCATATAACATCCTCCTAGCATGTCCATGGATTCATGCCATGAAGGTTGTCCCTTCCACCTATCATCAATGCATAAAATTCCCATACAATGACCAAGAAATTACAATATTTTTCAACCCACAACCCTTCCAATATTGTCATTGATTGGAAGGTCCATATCATAAATCCAATTATTTCCCTACCAATGACATCACCAAACCATCTCCATCCTACATTGATCCATCCACACTTTCTTCCTTATCTAAGTCATCCACCACACATCCCAAGATGAAGGCTAAGATTAATGACAAAGGATTGAGAGTATTTACTTTACAAGGAGCATTTTATGTGTGTCAACTCCCCCTCTCTCCCAAAATATTTGGAAGACCTCACCCACTGACTCTATTTAAACTATCACCATAAATTATAAGCCAACCAAATATTCCTATTGGGGTGTATTAGATAAATAAATGATTGATGGGGACATTTTAGAATGGATCTATAGAGACGAAGAAGAACAAGACAAATTACCTCTTGAGAAATATCCTAAGGGTTTTCATGTGGCAAAAAACATGGGCTATAAAGGACATGGTATTATTGGTCTACATGAATAAGGAACTATTGAGCCTATTAAAGCTACACATTGACCTAGGCATTTGGGACTAGGGTTTGGATCACAAGAAGCTGCATCTTCAGAGCTTGAATTTATCTTGAGTGAAGTAGGTAAAGCATTTCCCACAGTTGAGAGTAATAATGAGGATATCCATGATGACTCCCTCAAATGTATCATTGATCTTTATAACTCTTCCATTTTACCCTTACCATGTCATTTCTGTCATCATCATTATCCAATGGCCTTCCACTCATCTACCCTAAACTCATTGATTGGGATCAACAAGGGCCTCTTGTTTTAGATGTCTTTTGAAATGATGAGGCTATCACTGATTTCCTAGGACTTAGAGCAGGATTACCATTTGGATACCATAATATTGGCTACACGAAATAGCTTAACATCAATGCCTACTTTGGAGAGATGGCCAAATTCCTTAGTCGCAAAAGTGAAAACATGAAAATCATGTCCCCTAGTGAAAACCACTTTGTGGCACTTTTGAATGATAAAAAAGTAAAAATAAAGGCCGTATCCAAACATGAAAACCTCTCTAAGGCACCTAAGTATGAGGAATTTGACCTCCCTAAAGTCAAGGTATATCAAGAGAAATCACCTATCCTTGTTGAAGGGACACATGAAGTAAATTTAGGAACACCTGAGGAATCTAAGATTACATTTGCAATAGCATCACTCTCCGAATTTGAAATTGGAGAATTTATCACCTTCTTCAAGGAAAGATCCAAGAACTTTTCTTGGTCCTATGTAGATATGCTTGGATTAGATCCTTCATTGGTGGTACATCATTTTATAGTATATCTTGGTGCAAAGCCAGTCAAACAAAAGCTAAGAAAAATGCATCCAAAAATTGCTCTCCTAGTCAAAGCATAATTAGAAAAGTTACTAGCAGTTGGCTTCATAAAACCTATACACTATCTAGAATGGGTGTTGAATATAGTTCCAATTTCCAAAGTTACTAGGGGCATCCAAGTTTTCATAGACTTAAGATATTTGAATAAGATGATTTTCCATCACTAGACATTGATATCATAGTCGACCTAACAACTAGACATGAAATGTATTCCTTGATGGATGGATTTTTTGGATATAATCAAATTCAAATTTCCAAAGAAGATCAACAAAACGCTACATTTATATGTTCCTAAGGAGTTTAAATTGTTGGAAAGTCATGCCTTTTGATCTTAAGAATGCAGGAGAAACTTATCAATGAGCAATGACTTTAATTTTTCATGATATGCTTCAGAAAACCATGGAGGATTATGTTGATGACATCCTTGGTAAGTCAAAAAGAAGAGAAGGTCATTTATATATCCTTACAAATATCTTTGACTGATTAGAGGAATACAAATGCCTTAATCCAAAGAACTGTGTCTTTGGTGTCACATTTGGCAAACTTTTAGGCACATTATCTCTTGATGAGGCATTGAAGTGGATCTTGATAAAGTGAAAGTTATAGTTGACATGTCACCACTGCAAAATCTAAAGAAATTAAACCATCTTCAAGGGAAATTACAAGTCAGTAGATGATTCATAGCACAAATTGCTGATAAGTGTCATCCTTTTGCACATTGATTAAGGAAAGATGTAGCATTTCATTAGGATGAAAAATGTACATTTGACAAATTGAAAGAATATCTTGTATCTCCACTAGTTTGGTACCACCTATTCAAGGAAAACCATTCCTCTTATAAATATTAGCCACATCAGTAGCATTAGGAAAAATTTTAGCACAACATGATGACATTGGAAAAGAAAGAGTTATTTACTACATCAATCATACTCTAGTGGGCAATGAGCTAAATTAAACTCCAATAGAGAAGGCATGTCTTATCATCATGTTTGCTTCACAAAAGCTTCAACATTATATGCTTAATCACCAAACTAAGATCATTTCAAAACTTGATCCACTAAAGTATCTCTTATCTAAGGCTAATCTAATAGGAAGAATGGAAAAATGGATCATGGTCTTAAGTGAATTTGATATTGAATATTGGATAGAAAATCTATAAGAGGACAAGTAATTTCTGATCAATTAGAAGAATTGCCACTTGAAGTAGACCATCCACTAATCTCAAAATTTCTAGATGAATCAGTCTTTATCATGAATCCTCCTATAAATTGGCAGTTGTACTTTGATGGATCTTTCACACATTATGGTTCTAGAGTTGGGATTATGTTTGTTACACCACAAGGGGACTTCATACCAAAAGCCTATAGCATTGTATTCCTTTGTACAAACAACATTGTAGAATATGAAGCACTCATCAAAGGCTTAAGAATGGCTATACAATGGAACATAAAAAAACTTCAAGTTTATGGTGATTCTCAACTTGTCATATGCCAAGTCAATGATGAATATCAAACAAAAGATGACAAGCTTCTCCCATATAAGAAATTGGTCGACACCATCAAGGAATCATTTCTATGGATCCAATTTGAGTAAATTCCAAGGATAAATAATAAAGTTGTTTATGCAATGGCAACCATTGGTTCATTAACTAATATTCCTTCAAATAGTCCATAATCTAAATTCTTGGTCGAGCAACTTTTTATTCCTGCTTTGATATTCTAGAATCTAAGCTTGTTTGTGAAATTGTTGGTCCTAATACACCTTGGTACATTGAAGTCTATACCTATCTCTAGGATAACATTTTACCACCCAATCTTTCACATGCCCAATTTCAAACCTTTATCTATTGTTCATCCCGTTATACCCTTCTTGGTGATACACATTATCAAAGGACACTCAATGGAATCCTCCTTAGATATCTTAACACAAAAGATACCCAAACTGCTTTACGAGAGGTACATGAGGGTATTTGTGGTGCACATTCTAGTGGTACAAACTTAGTTAAAAAGTTGTTGAGAACAAGATATTATTGGCTGACTATGGAACAAGATGCATAATAATTTGTCAAGAAGTGTCTTCCTTGCCAACAAAATAGTGATTTGATTCATGCACCTACACAAGAATTGTAACCAA
Organism: Cunninghamia lanceolata; assembly: GCA_027924645.1. NCBI lineage: Eukaryota > Viridiplantae > Streptophyta > Pinopsida > Cupressales > Cupressaceae > Cunninghamia > Cunninghamia lanceolata. The sequence continues at coordinate 247,393 of BSBN01001716.1, forward strand.
TTACTACTCCATGGCCCTTTTCACAATGGGGACTTGATCTCATTGGTAAAATTCATCCACCCTCATCGAATGGTCATAAATTCATTATAACTGTTGATGATTACAATATACAGCCTTCTAGCCCTCCTTCTAGCACCAGAAAACTGTTGATGATTACAATATACAGCCTTCTAGCCCTCCTTCTAGCACCAGAAAACTATTGATGATTACAATATACAGCCTTCTAGCCCTCCTAGCGCCAGAAAACTGTTGGTGATTGTTTTGATGCAATCATAACAATAAGTTAAAATTCACATATAATGAACTGAAACTATACTTGAAAGATAAGAAGGAATCATTTGAGATTCAACTAATCCCAAGTCTACAATGGTTCGGTTGGTCAAGTTCAGTTGGTCAATGTGAAGCTGTAATGTTCAAGGGGCCTTACGTAGTTTAGGTTTGTTTGGTGGTTTAATGGACTAAGAATATGCAAAAGAATCATAGATTTCAACAAGTATTTTGTTCATTTGCATACAAGTGTTACTGTGTTGCAAGTTCAGATGGTTTTCTTGAATTATTGCAGCTTTCTCTTTTATACATTTATGAAAACTGTCTACTCTTAACTCTGTTATGCATGCTTCTTCAAATTTGAGACAATTTCCTTCAGATTTCTATGTTTTCAGCTAAATATTTCAGATGGGTTGGGAAAAGTTAGAAAGATCTAATCTATACCTCATTTAATCTACCGAAGGATCTAATTGTTTCTGTTATGCACTATGTAAATACTATAATAATTTGATCAAATCCATAGTAAAAAACCTTAAATGCAAGTTCTGAGCATTTTCACAAACATACATTTAAAATTGCAAGCTCTCAAAGAAAATATTTCAAAACACAAAGAAGAGCAGGAGAACACTCAGAAGATAGATGCAGAACTCCAGATTCTATTGTATTAGAAACGAATAGTCATACATGATTTACAATGTAGGAATGACTCTTAGTTTCATTGATCATACTACAGAGAACTTACAAGCTTTACAGATATAGTAAGGCAGCGAGACATTCCACGCGCACCTTACTGCAGACAAACAGGCGACCTCCTACTTCTACTTCTAATCTAAACTAAGCTAACTTGCTGTGTTTTCCTAAAAAAATCCCTGTGTAGCCCCTGTTGTAAAGTATTACAATGTAGAGAGGCACAATATAAAGACTCTCTGGTTGTCCTCACTACAGCAAAAACCTAACTAAACCCCTGGTTCAAACCCCTGGTTACAGCAATAAATACAGGTGAACCAGATCTTCAAAATATCTCTGAGCAGTGTCAAATCTGGGCGAAATATTGCCCCTTCTAAGAAGTTTTGGCAGCTCAGCAATAACTCTTATTTGTCTGTTGCAATAATGCTCTCAGCTGCAACCTTGTCCTTCACTTGAATGGCCTTGACTTCCTCGCACTTCATCTTTATCTTCCTGCTCCTGAGATCGAATTTCCTTCCTCCATGATGTCATTGTGATGAAGTTCCAGCTGCTTCCTCAACTGCAAGCCTGCAAGACAAGACAAGCAATAAGTATCAAATTTATCAAACGAATAGCAAGAAACCAAAATATCTGTTTAAATTAGGGTGACTGTGCAAAAATGTGGAAATCGGGTCTAAAAAACTCTTAAAGCGCGTCCAAAACTGCATACAGACGCTAAAAAAAAACGGGTCAACCATCGCTGACCGAAAAAATGCCACGGGCGCCAAAAAAAATGAGTTTAAAACTCCTATCGCATTTCCCTTTCCCGCCCATCGGCGTGACAATCACCATCGGCGTGTCAAAAAATTGCTCGGCTGATGCTCACTGTTTGGCCGACGGCCCTTTCTCTTCGTTTTTTCTCTGTCGGTGAGAGACTACACTATCGGCAAGCTCAAAATTCCCTTCGCCGATGACTATGGTTACATCGATGTGCTTTTATCGGTGAGACTCATACCGACGACCCCTTTGTTGATGTTTATCAGCGAGAGATCGCCCATCGGCGCCTCATAATTTCCCTCTGCCGATTCCCTTACCTTGGCCGATACCCTTTTATCGGCGAGAGTTTCACCGATGTCTCCTTTCTTTGTTCCATCGGCGAGAGGCTTGCCCATTGGCAAAGGAACTTCAACCACCGCCGATAACCACTGTCATGCCGATAGCCCTTGGCTATCGGCGAGACCATACCCTTCGGCACAATCAATTCAAACTCGGCCGACGTTATAAGCTATGCCGATGATAATATCATCGGCGAGAGATACCCCCTCGGGGTGACAATTTCACACACTGCCGATCGCATTTGTTACACCGATGGCAAAAGGCCATCGGTGAGAGACCTTACTTCGGCGACATATATTCAAACTCCGCCGATCACATATGTTAGGCCGATGGCCTCTTTGCCATCTTTCCCGCCTAAGCCTTGAACCCGAACCATTGAATTTGAACCATTGAATGTGAGATACAGAGTGGAACCCAGACAAAATTGCCCATGACCTGGAACCACTAAATATGAATTTTTTCAAAATTTAAAATGAATGCCAACAAAAGGGGCAAATAACTGACTATATATTATGCAAAACCTGATAGTTCATTTTACCTAAATGATCATAACTTGCAAGATATGATGAATTTTACGATGGTTCAAAAAGCAACCTTGGCTCATTTTTCACAAGGAATCCAACCACATCATGCATTGGTACTGAAAATGCAAATTTCTCTATTTTCAATGAGGTTTGCAAATTTGACTCTCTTTTCCCTTTACCACCAGACAGAACAAACACAAGCAGAAGCAAAAAGCAAAGCGACAGCAGGGGTCCCTATTTTGCTAAGGAGCAAAATGGGGCGTGTTGTGAACATCACAACAACTAGCAACCAAAACAAAACAATTAAATTCAAAGTGGTCAAGAAAACTAGATGAAATGAACCCATAACTTCTGACTATCCCTCCTGCAAATTACTATTCAGCTTGAGACTTAAGGTATTCAATAAGGGTGCATGAATTTCCATTTTTAGTTTAGTTGTGTGCACGTGATTAATTATCCTCATCTTGAAGATTGGTTGAACAAACCAGTGACTGACATTAGCCTACGTAGGTGAGGATATTCCCTCATAGCCAACCGGATAAAGCCTTGCTGCCAGCGAGCATCCATAGCCCCGGCAAGGTTATCGTTACAATTCTCCTAAGTAGAGCCCCACTGCCAGCGAGCGTCTATAGCCCCGGTAGAGTTACTTAGATGGCTTAATCTGGATTTTTAGTATAATCCGCTTTATTTATTTATTTATTTATTTTATTTTCTAATTTTTGAAAGACTTCATAAGATATAACAATTTGTAACTTCATGATGCAAGGAGTGGACACTTGCTGAAATTAAGCTGAGAATTGTAATGGTAGCAAGGGTAACCTCTGATTTTTCACCTAATATCTACACTGGTAAGTTCAACAAACCCAAGGATTTTAGGTGTGTCATCGTGAGAAACTTGCTTCGAATTCTCAATCACATTTATTGAATACAAAACTTCAGAAGATGAACAACTCTCCACATTCATGACAGTAACAAGTTATGTGTAAATTGTAAATGATTAACTTGAATACCCTAAATTTTATACTGTTTTGAATGGTTGCTAGTTTTGCTCCTTAATACTCTAAAGTAAAACAAAGATCCCTGCTGAGGAGACAACAAACAAACCAAACAAACAGGCTGTACAAACAACCCAAAAAAAAGAAAAGCTGTACAAACAGAAAGAAACAAAAACAAAAACAAAAAGGAACTATACAAACAACTAACCTAAAAAGAAAACAGCAAAAGAAGAACACAAAAACAAAAACAACTATCCTACAAAACTATATACAAGCCTCTCCAAGGCAAACAGAAACCCAGTAAAAAGACCCAAGAACACCCCTACTTGCATATTTCTTTAGATTGTGCAGGAGTAATAGGGTACTGGTGATGGTTCTCATTCTAGCAGATTTATCTTTGAATTCTGAAAAAATTTCTGGTATTCTAAATTCATTGTGTTTATCAGAATAGCTCTTAACTAGTAACTGAGGCATCTCATCAGGTTTATGATTAATCCATATGCATGTCCTATCTCTTGAATTTCCATAATCAAAATAGCATTTATCATTATTTACTAAGGAAAGGAAAGAGACAACCTGATGTGCCTTTAGCTCTGTGGAACACACTTGTTTATTGATAGCTGGCTTTTCATTTAGCTCTGCATTTTCATTGCCCAGCTCTATGTCTGGTCCTTTTTCAAGTTGAAAGATGAATGACTCTAGATGTATCATTTCTTCATCTTCATCTATCCTTGTTCCTTCATTCTGGATGTTCAGTTTACCCTCAAATTCAATACACCTCTTAATGTTCTCATTAGTTTCCTGCACATCAATACTTAAGTAAGTATCTTCATCATCATCTGATATACATAATTTAATCATTTCTAAATCACTTGAGAGTAAAGGTGGGACAACATCTTTAGATTGACAGGAGTACTCCCCTGTTTTATTTTCAACATGGCATGGGGGGGATGTCTGATTGTGCACAGTAGCTCCAAAATCTTCTATATCCTCTTCTTTCAAGAATTGTTCATCGGATGACTCACATTTGTCATTCAGTGAAGAGTCTAATCTTATTGACCTGTAACAATCTTGATCTTGATCATTTAATTGAAAGAAGTCAGTTGTAACACTAGGGTTTACTTTCTTTTCTATGACTTCATTAGCTTCTATAGTAGGGATCTCATTAATTTTAGTGCATTTTAATTTTGCCAATGCTTGTTTACATTTCTTTGCCAAATCATGTTCGTTAAAACTTTTTAGGTCAGACCCAGAGGTTTCTTCTTGACAAATATTTCTTAGTAATTCCATATATTTATCAAATGTATCAAGACGAACCTCACTTTCCTTTTCTTTTTCATTAAATCCTTTTTGCTTATTATCTAGAAAAGGGACATGAGCTGTGATTTCTTCTCTGCATTTTTTAGGATATTTATACTTTTCACTAACTTTAATCACAGCTGGACCTTGATGAAAAGACAGATTTTTTTTCTTACCATCACATTATTCCTGGGAAGAGATCTTACTATCCTTTATTCTTAGCATTGGTTCCATCTTTGTATCCTCTGCACACTTACTGACCATTGATGTTGCATCCTCATGTCGCTCAATAATCTCCTCATTTCCCTGCCAACTTTCAGCCTTATACACATCTGAGAGAGAGATTAGTCCTTTTAAATATAAATCTAACCTTGTAAGGAAAGCTAGACAATTAAGCTCACCATGCTCTGCGGACTTATGTATCCTACACCTTACAAATAAACCATAGCTATATAAATTTTTAGGATAAAGCTGTCTATTCAAAGCCTTCTGAAATGAAGGAATGTCAACTTGAAAACTGTCCCTATATGTGTCCATTGAAAATGGGACCCTCTTTTCACCCTTTTTTTTTAATGAGATCTAACATATCTCAGAATATAGCATTTAAACTCAGAAAATTAACCCTAAACCAAATTAGGCCCTCCTTCTAGCGCCAGAAAAACTGTTGATGATTATAATATACAGCCTTCTAGCCCTCCTTCTAGCGTCAGAAAACTGTTGATGATTACAATATACAGCCTTCTAGCCCTCCTTCTAGCGCCAGAAAACTATTGATGATTACAATATACAGCCTTCTAGCCCTCCTTCTAGCACCAGAAAACTGTTGGTGATTGTTTTGATGCAATCATAACAATAAGTTAAAATTCACATATAATGAACTGAAACTATACTTGAAAGATAAGAAGGAATCATTTGAGATTCAACTAATCCCAAGTCTACAATGGTTCGGTTGGTCAAGTTCAGTTGGTCAATGTGAAGCTGTAATGTTCAAGGGGCCTTACGTAGTTTAGGTTTGTTTGGTGGTTTAATGGACTAAGAATATGCAAAAGAATCATAGATTTCAACAAGTATTTTGTTCATTTGCATACAAGTGTTACTGTGTTGCAAGTTCAGATGGTTTTCTTGAATTATTGCAGCTTTCTCTTTTATACATTTATGAAAACTGTCTACTCTTAACTCTGTTATGCATGCTTCTTCAAATTTGAGACAATTTCCATCAGATTTCTACGTTTTCAGCTAAATATTTCAGATGGGTTGGGAAAAGTTAGAAAGATCTAATCTATACCTCATTTAATCTACCGAAGGATCTAATTGTTTCTGTTATGCACTATGTAAATACTATAATAATTTGATCAAATCCACAGTAAAAAACCTTAAATGCAAGTTCTGAGCATTTTCACAAACATACATTTAAAATTGCAAGCTCTCAAAGAAAATATTTCAAAACACAAAGAAGAGCAGGAGAACACTTGAAGATAGATGCAAAACTCCAGATTCTATTGTATTAGAAACGAATAGTCATACATGATTTACAATGTAGGAATGACTCTTAGTTTCATTGATCATACTACAGAGAACTTACAAGCTTTACAGATACAATAAGGCAGTGAGACATTCCACGCGCACCTTACTGCAGACAAACAGGCGACCTCCTTCTTCTACTTCTAATCTAAACTAAGCTAACTTGCTGTGTTTTCCTAAAAAAATCCCTGTGTAGCCCCTGTTGTAAAGTATTACAATGTAGAGAGGCACAATATAAAGACTCTCTAGTTGTCCTCACTACAGCAAAAACCTAACTGAACCCCTGGTTCAAACCCCTGGTTACAACAATAAATACAGGTGAACCAGATCTTCAAAATATCTCTGAGCAGTGTCAAATCTGGGCGAAATATTGCCCCTTCTAAGAAGTTTTGGCAGCTCAGCAATAACTCTTGTTTGTCTGTTGCAATAATGCTCTCAGCTGCAACCTTGTCCTTCACTTGAATGGCCTTGACTTCCTCACACTTCATCTTTATCTTCCTGCTCCTGAGATCGGATTTCCTTCCTCCATGATGTCACTGTGATGAAGTTCTAGCTGCTTCCTCAACTGCAAGCCTGCAAGACAAGACAAGCAATAAGTATCAAATTTATCAAACGAACAACAAGAAACCAAAATATCTGTTTAAATCAGGGTGACTGTGCAAAAATGTGGAAATCGGGTCCAAAAAACTCTTAAAGCGCGTCCAAAACTGCATACAGACGCTCAAAAAAAATGGGTCAACCATCGCTGACCGAAAAAATGCCACGGGCACCAAAAAAAATGAGTTTAAAACTCCTATCGCATTTCCCTTTCCCGCCCATCGGCGTGACAATCGCCATCGGCGTGTCAAAAAATTGCTCGGCCGATGCTCACTGTTTGGCCGACGGTCCTTTCTCTTCGTTTTTTCTCTGTCGGCGAGAGACTACACTATCGGCGAGCTCAAAATTCCCTTCGCCGATGACTATGGTTACATCGATGTGCTTTTATCGGTGAGACTCATACCGACGACCCCCTCGTTGATGTTCATCGGCGAGAGATCGCCCATCGGCGCCTCATAATTTCCCTCTGCCGATGCCCTTACCTTGGCCGATACCCTTTTATCGGCGAGAGTTTCATCGATGTCTCCTTTCTTTGTTCCATCGGAGAGAGGCTTGCCCATCGACAAAGGAACTTCGACCACCGCCGATAACCACTATCATGCCGATAGCCCTTGGCTATCGGCGAGACCATACCCTTCGGCACAATCAATTCAAACTCGGCCGACGTTGTAAGCTATGCCGATGATAATATCATCGGCGAGAGATACCCCCTCGGGGTGACAATTTCACACACTACCGATCGCATTTGTTACACCGATGGCAAAAGGCCATCGGTGAGAGACCTTACTTCGGCGACATATATTCGAACTCCGCCGATCACATATGTTAGGCCGATGGCCTCTTCGCCATCTTTCCCGCCTAAGCCTTGAACCCGAACCATTGAATTTGAACCATTGAATGTGAGATACAGAGTGGAACCCAGACAAAATTGCCCATGACCTGGAACCACTAAATATGAATTTTTTCGAAATTTAAAATGAATGCCAACAAAAGGGGCAAACAACTGACTGTATATTATGCAAAACCTGATAGTTCATTTTACCTAAATGATCATAACTTGCAAGATATGATGAATTTTATGATGGTTCAAAAAGCAACCTTGGCTCATTTTTCACAAGGAATCCAACCACATCATGCATTGGTACTGAAAATGCAATTTTCTCTATTTTCAATGAGGTTTGCAAATTTGACTCTCTTTTCCCTTTACCACTAGACAGAACAAACACAAGTAGAAGCAAAAAGCAAAGCGACAGCAGGGGTCCCTATTTTGCTAAGGAGCAAAATGGGGTGTGTTGTGAACATCACAACAATAACTACCACAAAATATTTTATGAAGTGGTTCAAATTCATCCTTCTTACCTACATTAATGGTAAACAAATTCCTAATTTTATTCTTCATTACATTATTTTCCGGTATGGTTACCCCAAGCCATTGTTATTGACAACAATAAGCCCTTCAAAACCAAGATGATCACCACCTTTTCCATCAATTCAATATCCAACATGATTTTTCCACTCCATATTATCCCCAAAGCAATGGTCAAGCTGAGGCTTACAAAAAATATCCTCAAAATAATGAAGAAAACAATCAATGAAGTTGGTCATGATTGGCACTTACAACTCAATCTTGCTTTGTGGGCATATTGTACTAGCATTCGTACCCCTATAGGAGACACTCTTTATTCCCTTGTCTATGGATCAGAAGTTGTTTTACCAATCAAGGTCAAACTCCCCTCTTTAAGGGTATCATTGTGGCATCTCATTGATGAGGAAGACTATAGAATTTCACGAATAAAAGAATTGGAACTCCTAAATGAATGATGTCTCAATGCTCTTAATCATCTCACAGCTTATCAAAATTGCCTTTGTCGTAGCTATAACAAGAAACTCAAATCTCACAAATTTGAATATTACAACCTTGCCCTTAAATAAAATCAAAAGAATCTTCAAGACCGAGATAACAAAGGGAAATTTGAGCTGAATTGGTTAGGACCCTTTACCATTACCAGTCGTTATGGTTCTAGGGCCTATCAACTTTATCATTTGAAAGACAACCCCTTGAGGAGTACATCAACATCATTCACCTCAAGACGTTATATGCCTAATCTGTAGAGTATCCTGATTGTATATTAAAAAATCAAAATAGTAAAGAGAAATCATCCATCTTATGGTGCAATCCACTTTGGTGGCACCTTGGAAAAGTACCATGGTAAAAACATGTTTACAGGTGCCATGTGTAGTAGCCTTGCATTTACCATCTATTAGATAACCACTTTGACTTACACTTTCCACTCATTCATCCATTTTTCATCCATCTACCATATTATTATCTTATCATGGCTTGAAATTATCACTTAGTGTCATTTCCTACCATATCATAATAAGTTATCCATTTAAAAATACCTACCATAATAACCTATACATGCATACCATATTAAAATCCCTTTATTTCATATCGCTTGGGAGCATATTACCTACACCTAGTTTTTCTTTGGATTGTTCTCCCAGTGTCCATAAGACATTGGAGAATAAGTCTTCAACTTAAGTTTCATGCATCCCATAATAAAGGATTTCCATAGCATATCCATAATAAATGCCACATTTTCATTTCACCTATTCCATGATAAAACACTGAGATTTAAACAAAGCAACAATCATGCAATACCTTATGCCTTAACAAAAACAACAAGCATTGGTCCATATTTAAAAAATAACCAGTCACATTATATGTTGTCACATCATTCGATATCAAACATCATCATCAAGCCTCATCTAGGGATATATCATTCCCGTAATATGCACCTATCCAAACATCATCTAAATCTTTGGCAAGAGATATAATGGTTGTGTGCCTTGTGTCATCATTTGGTCTTTTGTTTTGATTTTTATGTTTTCTATCTCCTTCTCATGCTTTCTCAAGACCACCTAGATCCATTCATATCTTGGTGTGTTATGACTAGCGAGGAATGGGGCATAGTATTTTGCGTGTTTGTTGGATGTTCTTATTATTCCAGCTAATATTCATATCTTGTGTGAGGTGGAATAGATTTTTGCATATCAATTGTCCTTTGCATCTATGGTCATTTCATACCTTTTGTGCAGTTCTTTAATGCGCTAAGTTTCATTCCTCACACATCTAGACAAGGTTGTATTACATTGGGCATGCATAAGGATACCCATTTTGTTTGTAGTGTCAAGTCCATGCAAAGGACACAAAGTCACCCTGACTCCTTATACCTTGGTGCACAATATCCTCTTGCTCTAATAAAAATTAGGAATTCACTCCACATTATACCAACATAACTCTACCCCTTTTATGCATTATCTACATTTGTAACCCATTCATTTTCCCATCCTATTCTAGAACATTCTTTTTTAAATTCACCTATCATATCCATATTAATCTATTCATCACATTACTAACATTCATATCTTAACATTCATCCTAACATCCATCCTAACATTCCATTCTATATTCTACTTAGTATCATGACTAAACCAAAAAAATAATAGTTCATCTTAATCTCGCTCCATCATCATGTCAATCACAAATAAATGTTATCCATAATTCATAATAATTTCATTTACATATCCATATTACCATTTCTATAACCTTATCCATCTAATCATTTATATCACTACCCATAATCATATCATTTACATGTACATCTACATCATCATAATAAATTCATTTAATTACATTCATAACCATGTACAAATACATATCCATATCATTAAGTCATTAAGTCACATATTTGCATATCCATATTCATCACATTTTCATATCCATGACAGCCACATTACAAAATCATATCCATGCAATCATATCCATAATCATCACAATACATATAATCATAATCCATATGCATCTACCATAACATCATCATGAATAAATAATACAATCATGCCATCATAAATGAAACCATAATCTCATCATATACACCACCAAAAATATGTGTCATCTCATATATATAACAAAAATGGTCACGATGCAATGTCTGTACAACAAGGCTCCGTAGCGCAATCATAATACATAGAGCAGGTAGGCATCAATCCATATCAATAAATATACATGGTCTATATAGAGCTACTGCCCTCTGATTGTGCTGATGGTGCAGGTTGTGACCTTGCTATCGGGGGTGGAGGAGGAGGTGGTCCCTCTGCCTCTGTTATCTATCCTTTCGGTGGCAAACCCTATATCCCCTAATCTCTAGGTGGCCCCATGATAGATGGATGGGACCTCACCACTAATCTCGAGGCCCCTAATCAGCTCTGTGTGCTAAAGCTAGGCTCTATATGTGCTATAGGAACTGCACTGTGGTATATGGTGTGGTAGTACTCTACTCTCTCAATAGCTAGAGTCAGGTCTACCTATACTCTCATCATATCCACCCACATATGTCCTATATCCTAGCCTACTAGCATTTGTTGTGATGCATCACACTCCTGCTAGAGTCATGTCACTCAAACCTCTACACTAGCTCTCTGTGCTACTGCTGCATCTCTCTCCACCCTCAGAGCATCCCTCTTAGAAATAACCTACTGCAGCACCCCATCCCCATCTCCTCCCACCTGTCCCTGTCCTTGGGCCTGTAATTGTTGTAATGCATTATCCCTCTCCACCACGACCTACGCATAGAATCTCTGTACTCACTCCACCTCAAGTTGTAATTTGTCTCTCTCTGTAGCCATACCTACCAAGAGTCCCCATATCTTCTCTACCTCCATCTATAGGCTATCGCGTGATGCTTGTAAAGCCTATATGTCCTCCTCCTCATCTCTGGCCACCTCTAATGCATCCACCTATGGTGCCTCTCTCTATCCTCCACCATCATGTCATCCATTATGTCCTCCCTCCACCTGACGTCTAACCTGTCTTTCAAATGGAGGCATTGCAACTTGTCTTGCCTAATCGCCTAGTACTGTCAGATGTACTAGACAATGTTGTTACAAACCCGTGTTTCACCCTTCTCTTTACTTTATTAGTATATTACATTTGGATGCATATGATTTGCAAGTCATCCAGTGAGCATATTGTATTATCCCACATTCATGGGAAGTAATAGTTGTTTAGATTAGACTTAGTATATAAGTACGTGTTGAGGCCAATGAAGGCATCCATGAATTTATTGTATTGAGCTTGCTCAAAGGAGGTTGCCCCCTTGAAGTGGCCTACGATAAACAAATTCCTTCTATGTTTCTGCTATTTATATATTTATGTTATTTTGTGCATTTTTTCATTATATTGTTGCAGTAGGTTCCTCTCATCTAGTATCAGAGCGCTTTCTTGGGCTCGCTGGGTGGAATTTCTGCCAATTTTTTTTTCTGCAGTGGCCTCCAAGCATTGTGATTATTGCAGTAGTTCTTTTTTTTTGCATATGTATTGTTCATTTCAATTACAGGTTTAGATCAGGGATATCTCTATCTGCTTAACTATGGGAAGTATCTGGGCATATATCCCTAAAACTCATTGTGAGGAGTACCACATGAACCCTGAAGTAGCTGGCCCATTGAGAGGACCTGCCAGCGAAAAGGGCAATGGCCCCTACCTGATTGACTAGTTCCCATCCATGAGGTAAACCAAGAACTATCATTTGTGGCAAAGTGGTTATCAGTTTTACCTGAGCCATGAAGTGAGGGGTACTGTCCCAATACGTAAGCCGTTAGATAACATTGGTGGCCGAGCGACTCCCCTAAACCTCTAGGTAGTCGAACATACTTGGGGCCCATATCTATTGACAACCTGCAAATTGCAGATTGAATCCGTCCAAAGCCATTGGCAGATCGTTTCTAGAAAAAAAAATCCATTTTTTCATCATATCTTCCTTGCTTTAGCTCTGTTTCCTCTCAAAATTCACTAGAACCCTTAGAATTTCATTCGACATATTTTATCGAAGCCAAAAATCCCACATTTGTCTATTTTTAGGGTTTTCCATAACTTCTTTGATTCTCACCCAATAGCCTTCAAATTTTACCATAGTGTTCATTTCATATTTCTACTCCTTTGTCCCTCTTGGACAAATTTTCCCATTCCCTCACCCTGCTTCTGAAATCCCCATTTTCTGCTTCCCTTTCCCTTAGAAAGTGTCCAAAACCTAGTCAAACCCCAATTACCCATCAGAGTTTTTCCCAAATCCAAATTTTCCTTTACTAAAAAAGTTTTCTTTTTTGTTTTTCTACCCAGTCCCAAAAAAAATTCTCCTAGCTATGGTTGTCAGCTGAACAGGAGCAAAAAACATGGAGGATGAACTTGCAGCCCTCAAGACCAAACTCCAAGATCTGGATGAAAAAATTCTTAGCCTCAATCTTTAGCATTCAGCCATGAACAATAGATGGAAACCAGAGTCTTCTACCGACACTGGGTTCTCTTCTTCCAGCAATTTTCGTGGGTTGAAGCTTGATTTTCCTTGCTTCAATGGTGATGATCTGATTGGATGGATATACCAAGTATAACAATGTTTTAGTTTGCATAATACTTTTGATGTCAACAAAGTCCCACTTGCATCCTTTCATTTGGAACATGAAGCCCTTCAATGGTTCCATTGGTACATCAAGGCTCATGAAGAGCCAAAATGGATAGATTTTTGTAAACTCATTTTGCAACAATTTGGCCCTAGTTCTTTTGATGACTTCACATGAGCACTCACTAAACTTCACCAAATAGGTACTGTGAGAGAATATCAGACAAAATTTGAAAAGCTGACCAATCACATAAAGGGATTGTCTGATGAATTCTTCAGGAATTGTTTTATCAGTGGTCTGAAGGATGCAATCCGATCTGAGGTTAAAATGTTCTGTCCTAACACAATGATGGAAGCCCTAGGGTTGGCTAAGTTGGTGGAAGACAAGATCACAACTCAACAGTGATCCAAATCCAATTTTCTTCAATTCAGAAATATGGTTTCCCAAAGACCTCCAATCATGCCAGCTCCTAGAACAACTCCTATCAAGCATTTTACTGAAGCAGAGATGCGGGCACGTAGAGAAAAAGGGCTTTGTTATAATTGTGATGAGAAATTCACTCAGGGACATAGATGTGTTGAGAAAAAACTCTATCTCTTGGATGTGGATTCTCCACATAAAACTAAAGTTTATGCAGATGCTCAGGATATAGTAGATGATCAGGTCAAAACTCAATAGCCGTTTGTTGACCCTACTTCTCAGGAAGACCACCCAGAGATCTCTCTCCATGCTTTAGCAGGAGTCACCACCCCACAAACCATGCGGGTCAAGGGTTACTTCAAGAAGCTCCCTCTTACAATACTCATTGATTCTAGTAGCACTTATAACTTCATCGACCCTCGGATCACCAAACAGGCTGATTGTTTTGTCCATCCTTTCTCCAGCTTTGAAGTCATGATTGCCAATGGAGGCACATTACCTTGCAAAGGGAAGTGTCTCAATGTGCGTATCTCTATTAGAGACTATAACCTATGCTCTAACATGTTTTCCTTGCCCATAGGCAGATGTGATGTTGTTTTGGGCACCCAATGGTTACACGCACTTGGACCCATCTTATGGGATTTTGCTGAACTTTGGATGTAGTTTTCAAACAATGGGCACAAACACACATTGAAGGGCTTACAACCAGGGTCTCTCAACATCATAAGTTCACATCACATGGAAAAGCTTCTTAAGAAAAATTCACATGGTGTCATTGCTCAACGCCATTCCATTCAATTGCAACCATCAGTAGTCTCCACTACTCCTTCTGATCTAAAATAAATTTTGGATAGGTATGCCTGTGTCTTTGCCAAACTAGTAGGATTGCTACCTTCATAACTAGAGGACGACCACATTCAACTCCTTCCTGGAAGCATTCCTCCTAACATCATGCCCTACTGCTACCCATTTCACCAAAAGACAGAGATTGAGATGCTCGTTCGAGACTTACTAAAGCAAGGTATTATTCGCCCTAGTATGAGTTCCTTTTCTTCACTAGTTCTTCTTGTCCAGAAAAAAGATGGGTCATGGTGCCTCTATATTGACTTCTGAGCACTTAATCACATCACAATCAAGGATAAGTTTCTGATTCCTATTGTTGATGAGCTTCATGGTGCTCATTTTTTCCCCAAGTTGGATCTTCGTTTTGGGTATCACCAAATTTAGGTTCATGAGGATGATATCCCTAAAATGGTTTTCCACACAGATGATGGCCACTATGAGTTTTTGGTCATGCCCTTTAGCCTCACTAATGCTCCTTCAACATTCTAGGCATTGATGAATAAAATATTCCAGCCCTACCTATGGAAATTCATTTGGTCTTCTTCAATGATATCCTCATCTATAGTAAAACATGGCCTGAGCATCTCCAACACCTGGCTCTTGTACTACAACTTCTCTTTGATCATCATCTCTATTGAAAAATGTCTAAATGTGTTTTTGGCTAGGAGGAAGTGGAGTATCTTGGGCATATTGTTTCAGCTCAAGGGGTTCGTGTGGATCTTGCAAAAATAGATGCCATGAAAAATTGGTCGTATCCTCAGACACTCAAGAGCCTCCATGGTTTTTTGGGGCTGACAAGCTACTATCACAAGTTTGTCAAGGATTACGGGAAGATTGCAACTCCATTAACAGCTATGTTAAAAAAAGGTGCTTTTATCTAGACACATGTTGCTGAGTGTGCATTTGAAAAACTGAAACAAGCTATGTACTACACCTGTTCTAGCTATGCCATATTTTTTGAAGACCTTCACTATTGAGAGTGATGCTTGTGAAAATGGACTTGGTGTTGTTCTCCTTCAAGAAGATCATCCCATTGCATTCACCAACAAAGCCCTTTCTGGCAAGAATTTAGTACTCTCTACATATGAGAAGGAAATGATGGCTATTTTGCATGCAGTATAGAAGTGGCAGCCATACCTACTAGAGAATCTTTTTTGCATCAAGACTGATCACCAGAGTCTAAGATATTTCCTAGAACAATGGGTCTCCTCCCCAGTACAACAAAAATGGGTCAGCAAACTCATGGGTTATGACTATGAGATCACTTACAAAAAGGGTAAGGACAATACTGTGGCGGATGCTCTTTCTTGCACATTTGATGACCAAGCTTCCCTTTCAACTATTTCTATGCCTGTTCCAAATTGGTTGGAATCTGTCCAGAGGGCTATGTAAATGACTATTCATTATCTCAAATCATTCAATAGTTGGCCACTAACCCTTCTGTTCTACCGCATTATTCTTGGGATGGTGCTTCTTTGCGATACAAGGGTCGTTTGATGCTCACCCAAAGCATAGATCTTCAGCAAGATGTCTTCTATGAACTCCATGCTTCTCCATCGGTAGGGCACTCTGGGTTCCTCAAAACTTATGAGTGGGTACGACGTAACTTCTTTTGGAAGGGAATGAAAAGGGAAATTCAAGAGATGGTGGCTAAATGAGATACCTGTCAATGCAACAAGGGTGAAACAACACACATTCCTAGATTTCTCAAACCCTTGCCTATCCCTACATGGATTTGGACAGATATTTCTATGGATTTCATTGAGGGTCTCCCTAAATCTAGAGGAAAGTTAGTGATCTTGGTTGTGGTTGATCGCCTCTCCAAATATAGTCATTTTTCTGCCCTCAGACATCCCTATATAGCCTCCTTAGTTGCACAAATTTTCATGGACCAAATCTTCCATCTTCATGGTATCCCTTCTTCCATCATCTTAGATCATGATGCAACTTTCACCAGTCATTTTTGGATAGAACTATTTCGACACACTGGCACCAAACTAAAGATGAGTTCTGGGTATCACCCACAAACAAATGGTCAGACTGAAATTTGTTTGCAAGAGACACTGCTAGGCATGTCAGGTGTTGTCATTGATGGCAACTAAATCTATCTTACACATCTACATTTCATTAGTGGATCATACTGGAAGTCAGATTACATATTTGTCTAAGTCTGAATAGACAGGAACATGGCATATGACAAGGTTCAACACTTTGGTCCGCATTTCTCCACAGTAAATCATATTGTGTTGTGGATATGAGGGAATGTTAAGGGATTTCAGGACTACCTAAATCCAAGATTTTAGCCTCTGGTGATGAAGGAAGTGTAAGTTACAAGTATTTGAGTATTAGGTTTTGGTTAGACAGTTCAGTCCAGTGAAGTATAGGTCGACTAGGTGTTTGATCCTTGCGCAGATGAAGAGAAGTGATTGGTCAAGTAATTTATGAGATCAAGTGGTATTGGTTGACATGTGAGGTGACCTGGATACATAAGTTTTGGTCCACATTGGTATTTGTGCATGGATTCAATTGACAGAATAGTGCTCTTAAAAAGTCTCTAAATTTTTCTTAAGGCTAACTACAGTTGATGCAATTTCATGTAGCGGATATATATAATCGATGCATTTGAGAATTTTGAGGTGTGTGGTTACGAATATGAAGGAATAAGTGTGAAGTATAGCAGAATCAAGTGTGAAGTGAAGAGATCTAAGCTCTAGATCATGGAAGAGTAGTGAAGCAGGGCAGAGAGAGATGAAGTGTGCAAAGTCAGTATATTGAGCTCAATCAGAACTATAATCTTGCATTGTTAGATGTTATTCCTTAGTTAAAACATTCCAGTGAACTTTTGTAACTGATTTGTAGGTAGTGAGCCTCTTTGAGTAGTGAGCTCTGGGTAGTGTGCCTGAAGGCATGTGCCTTACCATTTGTAATACTTTTAATAGAGTATAAATTTCTCGTGGGTTAACCCCCACCATGGTTTTTCCCTTAACTGGGTTTCCACGTAAAAATCTTGGTGTTCATGTGTTGTGATATTGTTGTTTCTGTTCTTGTGTTCATGCCTCTTTCTTTTGGATGTATGTAGTAAATTAATAAAGGAACAAAGTAATAAGTTTTACAGAACACTGATTCACCACCCCTCTCAGTGTTCCTTAATCTCAACAATTGGTATCAGAGCTTGGTTCCTTAGAATAAGTTTAACAGCTTGAGGAAGATCAGGGAATGTGTTTTCAATGGGTTCATTTAAGCATTCTGATGACATCAATCAACAACTCCAAGTAGCCTTAGATGATCTTGATCTGTCCAGAGTAGAAATCAGAGATCTACAAGAGAACTTTAAAGATGCTGAAGATTTCATTGAGACCTTAAAAGGACAACTAAGCAAATCTAATGAAAAGAGAAGGGAGCTACTTCATCAGCTAGCAAATTAGAATGAAGATAATGACATGGATGAGGCCCTGAAGGAGAAGACAAAAGAATGTAAGAAGCTAGCAAAAGAAGTTGTTGTCCTAAAACTTGAGATGGAATCCGGGGTGATGAGACTAACCAAGGAAATTGAGGAAAGGAAGAAGACTAAGGAAAAACTGAGTCAATCTTTGAAAGAAAGAATAGAAGAATGCTGTAGATTGGATAAGATAATTGGCCATCTAGAGTCTAATCTATAAGAAACCAGGGACAATGAGGAAGAACTTGAAAGGCAATTGTCATTCTCAAACAAGACCTAGAAGTTGCAAATGAATATAAAGAGAAATTCAAGATAAGCTGAGCTAAATTTGAGGTGTTGCTTGATAGTCAGAAGAAGGCAGATGATAAGCATGGTCTACGATTTGAGAAAGGTAAAAGCTCTGGATTTGGTCAAAGAAATCCTAAAGCAAGAAATCAAAGAAGGAATCCTAGAAGACCTTCGGTAAGACAACCTAATGCTCAAAGGTATCCATCTTTCAATGGTAATTGTTTCAAATGCAATAAGTATGGTCATAGAGCTAGTCAATACAAAAGTCAAGTGAATCAAAATGCATCATCTTTCTCCGGTCAATGCGTTAACTACAAAAGGATAGGTCATAAGGCCGAGGAATGCAGAAGTGGATCAAGGAATCCTCCTAAGAACAAACAAGTGTTTAATGGAAGATGTTTTACTTGCAATAAGTTTGGGCATATTGCAATACAATGTAGATCTAAACCTGCTCCAACATGTAATTGTCAGAAAAATAAGATTGCATGTTTCAACTGCAACAAATCTAAACACATTGCTAAATTTTACAGAAACAAAAAGAACTCACAGGCAGGTAAAAGAAAAATAGAGCAGAAGTTGGACAAAGGCAAGGGCAAAGTTGATGTGAATGAGATCCAAAATGAAATGAATAAAACATGTGTGAAGAAAGGTGAAATGAATGTTGACAATGGGTCCGCACTCGAATCGAGTGCTAATAATTCCTCTGGGAATTGAATCAGGAGCTCTGGCTTAGGGGGAACTGCATTGAAAATCTAATTCCCCCTACTAGTAAGTGGGTGCCTAAATCTAGAATGATGAATGAAGATAAAGAAGCCTATTGTAGATCTATTGAAGCAATTTCTGGAAGAAAAGAAGCTAAAGCGATTGATTGCAGAGCAATTAAAGATTGACAATTTTAAGAAACAAAGTAACCAGATGTATTAGGGCAGAGCATTTATTACAATGGCCAATTAGGTTTTGCAGAGCATAAAAGTTCATTCATTCAACATTTGAATCACTTTACATTTGAAGAAAACAAGAAGAAGAGTGCTTGAGCTGAGATTTCAAAGATTCGAAGTGTGACAAGCAAATTCATCAACTAACCCTAATCCCATGGAGAAAAAGGTATTTTTCTGCGAAGCTTCAAACTTGTGATCTTTTTGAAATGGCTACACCTCTAGTTGTGAATATCACTAAGTGACCTAGGCCAAAGTTTAAGAAGCATCCACACAAATCAGTAGAGGTTGATCCGCTAGGTGCCTTTTCAAGTGTTCTGTATGGTGTGTTGCACATTGAAGATATTAGGGCTTATATTCATGCTAGCATAGATGAGTTTGGGGATTCAAAGTTAGTAGATTTGTTCAAGAATCATCTGAGGGATGAAATTCATGGTCTCAAACCTGAGTATAAGGTACTGCAAGATAAACACTTCATTTAGATTATAGGGTTTCCATCCTTCAATGAAGATGAGTGGGTCCGGTATGTGCTGAGTCAGATGCATGATGAGTTTATGTGGTTAATGAAACCTTTCAAGATCACCAAGGACGCCATCAAGGTCTTGATAGGGTTGAACTCATCCAATGGGATACCAATGTTGAAGTCAGTAAAGAATCAAATTGTAACTGATGCTATTGGTTAAGGTTTGACAAAAGGGCAATGACAATAAGGGACATCACTAATCTGGATGTCAAATTTGCATCAATGGTGATTGGTTACAAGATATATCATTCCAGTAGGGAGAATTCTATATCCAGTACAACTATCTATGCATCTTATCAGATGTTGAGAGAGTATGTTGACTATGACTTGTGTGAGTTGCTACAAAACCAATTAATGGAAAACCTGAACAAGATCAAAAAGAACAAGAAGAATACATTCAAGTATGGGACATTAGTATTATGTTTTTTCCTCTATTTCATGAATGAGTTACCTAGAAAGAAAAGCATGTGTTGGAACAGTGATAAGAATGTTGCCATACAAATAAGAGAGCACTTGAACAAGATTGGTGACTCCAATGCCCAAAGGATTGCTCTTTGGGGATACTTCAAGAATTTTTAGAACAAGATGCAATCAAGGGAAAGAATCCCTACATCTGTGGTTGAGAAATACAAGGATATAGTCTATTTTATGGTGGATACAGATTAGTGTTTAATGGAAGAAGTTGAACCAAGAACTATGTGGATCATGCCCATGGGGTATGAAGTTGATGAGCAAGTATTGGATATGTATGCTCAAAACCTTCTAAGTAAACCAAAGGACACCATAGTTGAAAGATTTGGGACATATGGTGAACTCAATGTGAAACTGCATGTTGAACTCTAGAAACTTGAATCTAAGAGAAAGATTCAAAGGCAAGTTGAAATGTATGCAAAAAGCATTGGCATAACAAGAGAAACTATAAGACAAAACAAAGAAAGGACAGAGAAAACTGAGAAGGAGAAGCAGGACAAGGAACAGAGAAGTGTTTCGGTGGAATCCACTTCTAAAGCAAGGTCTAGTAGGAATTCGAGTTCAACCTCCAGTGTGTCACCTTCACCTGCTGCAGAAAAACCTACCGATAAGGAAGGAAAAAGGACAAAGGTAAAGAGAAAAAGAACATATGTTGGTGTGGAGAAAGTGGATGAAGAAGAAATTGACTCAGATGATGAGGTTAAGGAATTGAAGGCCTCAGGCACCAAAGCTGCTAAAGTGTCTAAGGAGAAGCCCCCCAAAAGCATAAAGTCAAGTAAGAGGCATAAGACAGAGGCTTATGTTGAGAAGCCTACTCTTTCTGTGGATGACATCATTAAGTCAGTTACTATAGATGGAAACTTGAAACCAATGACTAAATTTTATGATTATTACAGTGATGTTGATAAGAGAGTTTTGGAGGAAGCAATGGTCAAATACTTGAATATCTATAATAAGACTTTATTTGAAATAACTTCTAAAATTCTGAAAAGTCTTGCAAAAGTTAAAGATATTGAGCTTCGGGAGCATGTGCTAATAAAATTATGTCCTCAAATTACTCCGGAACAAATGAACCTAATATTAAAAGAAGTGAAACAGGACTTCAGGAGTAAGTTTAGAATGAATAAGCTCATGCTGGGTGAAATTGATAAGGTAGTTGAAGATGTTGCAAGTATGAGGTAAACCAGTGTTGTCATTGATGTCAACATACTCATATTGCTTTGACAAGAAGGATTCAATGAGCAGTGTGCTGAGGATATTGAGAAAATTAGCCTCAGTCAGGAACAGTAAAGAACAGTGATGAGAAGAAGGCAAATGTACTGTATAGGATGCGAACCAAAGGATGCAGATTAAAGGGTTTGTAGATATGAGTCTTGAGATGCTTCAGTTAAGATTTCAGAGGTCCACATGAAGATCTGAAGGAGTTGTGGCTGTCGGTGTAGAACCGGTTCCGGCAAGTATTCAGAGGTGACAGAGGATCACAAAAAGGTCCGGTGAGGTCCGAAACTGTATAATCCTAATCTGTGGATTGGAAGGAGTCTTTGGGATGTCCTTATGATGTGCCATCTCGATTTGTGTATGATTTGGAGGTCCGGAAGTACCTCTTGCATTATGACAGTGGCGACAGACAGTGTTCTTGAAGTTCCAGATAAGAAGGATAAGAGATTTCAGTAAGTAAAGGAAATGCGGACGTACCTGGTCATTCTGGCAGGCTTGTGAAGGTTCTTGGATCATGTTGAGGTTGTGTTGTTGGTCTGCATTGATAGTAGAGCCCAGAATTGAAGATATTCCTCCGGATGAAGTTCATGCTCTGTTTAGCCGACCGGATGAGTTGTTCATCCTACGAATGTTCTTATGGTGGCCGACCGGATGTGTTATTCATCTTGCGGATATTCTTATGGTTGATTGCCGACTTAGATGATTGTTCCTAAGTTGATGTCTTGTATAAATAAAGGTTTGTGAGTTCATTTTGAAGTGTGAAGGGTGTGGATGAGAGTGTAGTAGCGAAGAGAAGTACAGAAGGTAGAGCAGATGTTTCTGGGCTTAAATGGAACTGATCCAGACATGGTAAAGATGTCATTCTCTAGTTCAAGACTGTGATTCTTATCACTTTGTAGACAGTGTGTCTCCTTGTAGGCAGTGGGCCTCTTTGTGAGCAGTGTGCTCAGGCAGTGAGCCCTAATTGGCAAGTGCCATTTTGTAATTCCTTATTCTTCTAACAAAGAATAATCTTTGGGTTAATCACCCTGTGGTTTTCTCCCTTAACCGGGTTTCCACGTCAAAAATACTGTGTCATATGTTTCTCATTTCATGGTAATGTTTGTTTGTTTGATTCAATACTGCTTTGATTAATAAGAAGGTTCAAAAGAAGAAATAATTAGGATAACTGATTCACCCCCCCTCTCAGTTATCAACAATTGGTATCAGAGCCAAGTTCCTCTGAAAGAAGCTTAACCGCTTGAGGAGATCTAGGATGTCGTCATAGAAAAAGGATAGTCCGAAGTTCGATGGAACCAATTTCACTCTTTGGAAGGGTCGCATGAAATGTCACCTGGAATGTATGGGAAAAGCATACTTGGCCATGGTTTCAAAACCATATGTACCTCCACAAGGTGGTCCGACAACTCTGAATGAAATCATAGAAGCTGAAAACAATCTGCGGACCAAGGAAGCTCTTCTAAGCGCATTGAATGACTCAGATCTCTCAAATGTTATTGACCTACCAACTGCATATGAGATCCTGACTAAACTAGAACTTCTGTATGAAGGAGATGAGTTTGTCAAAAGTGCAAGGTTGCAAAGTCTGAAAGGGAAATTCGAAAGATTGAAGATGAGAGATGATGAAAACATCACTACTTTTATGCCAAGAGTGAATGAACTAGTGTGTGGAATTAGAAATGCTGGTGGAACTCTGGATGAAAATGAGATCGTTTGCAAAATCCTTAGATCCCTTCCTGCTGCCTACAAAATCAAGGTTGCTGCAATTGATGAATTCAGAGCCCACACAATTGTCACAAGAGAACAATTGGCTGGCAAGCTAGCTGCATTTGAAATGACCGAGTTTGGAGATGATCTTCCCAAGACTGAATCTGCTTTCAAAGCTAGTGCCTATGTGAAAGGAAAACAGAGAATTGATCCGGGAGAAAACTCTTCAAGGAAGATGACATGGTATGATCAAGCAAGAAGAGACATGGAAGAAGAAGAAACAGAAATAGCGCAACTTGAAGCCCTCATTGCAAAAAGACTACCAAGAGGATCCGGTAAGTATGAAGGAAAACTACCCTTTAAGTGCTTCAACTGCAATAAGATTGGTCATTTTGCTTCAAGATGTCCGGAAAGATCTGCAAGGTCTAACACTAACAGACAAAGGTTTCAAAAGAATTGCTATTATGTTCATGAAGAAGATGACAATGAAGGAGTAGCAGATGATGAATCAGAACTAGGAAGCAAATCCGGAAATGAGTGGGTGTTTATTGCCATCAAGGAAGAAGATTCAATACTCTCTGAATCTGTCAATCACAAAGTTGTTGAAAAAGCTTTGGCTGCTCAAGTGGAAGAAAAGGATGATTGGGTTATTGACAGTGGATGCTCTCACCATATGACTGGTGACAAGAATAAGTTCTTGAATTTGGAAAGGTATGAAGGAGGAATGGTAAAGTTTGGTGACAATTCTGCTGGCAGAATCAGAGGCAGGGGAACTATTTCCTTTGATGGAAAGAGCAAAACAGGCAATGTACTATATGTTGAAGGATTGAAGCACAATCTTCTCAGTGTTGGTCAGTTAGTAGACAAAGGCTATGATCTTCGGTTTAAGAATGGAAAGTGCAGAATCTTTACAAGCTCCAGAACTAAAATTGCATCCGGTACTCAGACAAAAGGTAATATCTTTCATCTGGTTGGTTCAAATAAAAGTTGTTTGTTTGTTCAAATTGATCAGAGTTGGTTATGGCATAGAAGAATGTGTCATGTAAATTTTGATAACATCATCAAGATAAGCAATACTCAGGCTGTAAGAGATCTTCCAAAATTGATGAAACCTACAAATAGTTTGTGCAAAGAATGTCAGCTAGGTAAACAAAGCAGAGTCTCTTTCAAAAGCAAAGATCAGTCTTCTACCGGATTGCTGGAATTAGTACATACTGATCTCTGTGGTCCGACAAGAATCAAGAGTCTGCAAGGTGATAGATATTTCATGTTGTTAATTGATGATCATTCCCAGATGATGTGGGTTACCTTTCTAAAAGAAAAATCTGAAGCATTTGAGAAGTTCAAAATCTTCAAAGCTTTGGTAGAGAATCAAACCGGATTAAAACTAAAGTGTCTAAGGTCTGATAGAGGTGGTGAATTTACATCTGGAGAGTTCATTGACTATTGTGAGAAGCAGGGTATAAGGAGACAATTGTCTGCTCCTAGGACTCCACAGCAAAATGGAGTAGTTGAAAGAAAGAACCAGACCATCCAGGAAGCTGCCAGGACAATGATGTTGGAAGCAAATGTTCCTCAGATGTTCTGGAAAGAAGCTATCAGCACTGTAGTCTACACTCTAAATCGAGTTCAAATTAGAAACAATACCGGTAAGACCCCCTACGAACTCTGGTTTGGCATCACTCCCACTATGAAATATTTTAGAGTATTTGGTAGCAAGTGTTATATCAAAAGAGATGAAGATCTAGGAAAGTTTGATGCTAGAAGTGATGAAGGAATTTTCTTGGGCTACTCCACTCAAAGCAAAGCATACCGGTGTTACAATAAGAGACTGAGGAAGATGATAGAAAGCACTAATGTGAAATTTGATGAAGGAATTGAGAAGCCCTCAAGATTTTATGAATCTGATGAAGATGACCAAGACAGTGTTCAAGGAACTCAATCCTCTCCGGTAAGACAGAGTCAGCCTGATCCGGTAAATCAGGAAGAAGAGATAGGTTTGAATGAGCCTGATCAAGAAGCAGCAGTGCAGGATACTCCCAAAATTCCAAGGTATGTGACACTAAACCACTCTGAAGATCAGATCATAGGGGACATAAGCAAAGGTGTGCAAACTAGAAGGAATGTTGCTCAAAATCAGGATGAATGTTGTCTGATTTCAAAGATTGAACCTAAAACAGTAAATGAAGCCTTCTATGATGAAAACTGGACTAAAGCAATGAAAGATGAATTAATGCAAATTGAGAAAAATCATACTTGGGATCTTGTTCCTAGACCTAGAGACAGGAATGTGATTGGAACCAAATGGATCTTCCAGAACAAATTAGATGAAGCTGGTAAAGTAATCAGAAACAAAGCTAGATTGGTCTGCAAAGGCTACTCCCAAATAGAAGGAATTGATTATGAAGAGACCTTTGCTCCCGTGGCAAGAATTGAAGCAGTCAGATTATTTCTTGCATTTGCTGCCTTCAAAGACTTCAAGGTATATCAGATGGATGTCAAGTCTACCTTCCTAAATGGTGATCTGGAAGAAGAAGTTTACATTGAACAACCGGAAGGATTTCAATTATCTGACAATGATGATATGGTCTGTAAGTTAAAGAAAGCATTGTATGGATTAAAACAAGCTCCAAGAGCATGGTATGAAAGGTTGGATAAGCATCTTGTGCAGATTGGATTCAGCAAAGGTACTGCTGACAGTAACTTATATTTCAAAATTGATCATGAAAACATTTTGATTGTTGAAGTGTTTGTAGATGATATCATTTTTGGAGGAAGAGATAGTATGTGCAAAACTTTTGCAAATCAGATGAAATGTGAGTTTGAAATGTCTATGCTTGGTGAAATGAATTTCTTCTTGGGTCTGCAAATTACTCAAACAAAGAAAGGAATCTTCATTTCTCAGACCAAATATGTGAAAGAATTGTTAAGGAAATTTGGTATGGAAGATTCAAAACCAATGAACACTCCCATGGCAACCGGATGTAAGTTGAGCAAAGATGATGACTCTCCAAAGGCAGATCAGACAATGTATAGATCAATGATTGGTGGATTGTTGTATCTCACTCAGACCAGACCAGATATAATGCAGGTTGTTGGTCTTGTGGAAAGATTCCAGGCTGATCCTAGAGAATCTCATGTTATGGCAATCAAAAGAATTTTTAGGTACTTGAAAGGAACAGTTGAGTATGGTCTATGGTACCCTAGAGATCCAGATTTCTCTCTTCATGCTTACACAGATGCAGATTGGGCAGGAGATGTAGATGATCGAAAGAGCACCAGTGGTGGAGCATTCTTTTTGGGGAAGAGATTGGTTTCTTGGCTAAGCAAGAAACAAGATGCAATATCTCTGTCTACAACTGAAGCAGAATACATTGCAGTAGCAAGTAGTTGCACTCAAATCCTATGGATGAAGCAGATGCTAAGAGATATTAAAATTGAATATGCAGAGCCTATCACAATTTTTTGTGATAATTCAAGTGCAATTAATATTTCCAAGAATCTGATATTACACTCTAAGACTAAGCACATATCTATCAAGTTTCATTTCTTGAGAGAACAAGTGAACAAGGAAGAAGTCAGGTTGGAGTATGTTCCCTCCAAGGATCAGATTGCAGATATCTTTACTAAACCTCTTCCCAAGGACTCTTTTGAATATCTCTAGGAGAAGTTAGGGGTCATGGCCCCTCCGGTGATGAACTAGGATGCACTGATGTGCATCAGTCCGGTGGATATCACAGTCATATCTTGTGATCCGGATTGATGATGGGGAGCTGCTACTAAGGGGGAGCAGCTGGTATGATTCTGATGTGTTAGAATCGCAAGTATGAGCCCTTTGCCATTGATGTCAAAGGGGGAGAGAAGACATGTGAAAAACAAGTAGCTGATGATCAAAGGGGGAGCAGTAAATGAGGAGAAGACATGTTGCTGATAGGGGGAGAAGTGACAGAAAGGAGAAGTTTCTTGTCTTGATGGTTTTTCACATCATATGTTGCCATCAATGACAAAGGGGGAGATTGTTGCAAGTATGAGGTAAACCAGTGTTGTCATTGATGTCAACATACTCATATTGCTTTGACAAGAAGGATTCAATGAGCAGTGTGCTGAGGATATTGAGAAAATTAGCCTCAGTCAGGAATAGTAAAGAACAGTGATGAGAAGAAGGCAAATGTACTGTATAGGATGCGAACCAAAGGATGTGGATTAAAGGATTTGTAGATATGAGTCTTGAGATGCTTCAGTTAAGATTTCAAAGGTCCGCATGAAGATCTGAAGGAGTTGTGGCTGTCGGTGTAGAACCGGTTCCGGCAAGTATTCAGAGGTGACAGAGTATCACAAAAAGGTCCGGTGAGGTCTGGAACTGTATAATCCTAATCTGTGGATTGGAAGGAGTCTTTGGGATGTCCTTATGATGTGCCATCTCGAGTTGTGTATGATTTGGAGGTCTGGAAGTACCTCTTGCATTATGACAGTGGCGACAGACAGTGTTCTTGAAGTTTCGGATAAGGAGGATAAGAGATTTTAGTAAGTAAAGGAAATGCAGACGTACCTGGTCATTCTGGCAGGCTTGTGAAGGTTCTTGGATCATGTTGAGGTTGTGTTGTTGGTCCGCATTGATAGTAGAGCCCAGAATTGAAGATATTCCTCCAGATGAAGTTCTTACTCTGTTTAGCCGACCGAATGAGTTGTTCATCCTACGAATGTTCTTATGGTGGCTGACCGGATGTGTTATTCATCTTGCGGATATTCTTATGGTTGATTGCCGACTTAGATGATTGTTCCTAAGTCGATGTCTTGTATAAATAAAGGTTTGTGAGTTCATTTTGAAGTGTGAAGGGTGTGGATGAGAGTGTAGTAGCGAAGAGAAGTACAGAAGGTAGAGCAGATGTTTCTGGGCTTAAATGGAACTGATCCAGACATGGTAAAGATGTCATTCTCCAGTTCAAGACTGTGATTCTTATCACTTTGTAGACAGTGTGTCTCCTTGTAGGCAGTGGGCCTCTTTGTGAGCAGTGTGCTCGGGCAGTGAGCCCTAATTGGCAAGTGCCATTTTGTAATTCCTTATTCTTCTAACAGAGAATAATCTTTGGGTTAATCACCCCGTGGTTTTCTCCCTTAACCGGGTTTTCACGTCAAAAATACTGTGTCATGTGTTTCTCATTTCATGGTAATGTTTGTTTGTTTGATTCAATACTGCTTTGATTAATAAGAAGGTTCAAAAGAAGAAATAATTAGGATAACTGATTCACCCCCCCTCTCAGTTATCAACAGAAGATACTCAGGAGATTCTTCTAAAGGCATTAAAAAGAAATAATCTTCCCACTGTTGAAGAAGAAACTAATAATGTAATTGATTCCTCTATTCCAAATGTTGAGGAGTTGAAAGAAAGTGAACAAGATGCTAACATCTCTGCTCTAGAAGATGAAATGCTAAATAAAGGAGATGAAGAGATGGGGGAGGAAGTTAATTTTGATGGTGTAGAGGACACTCAAATTCCTCTGGACCAATCAGAGATAAATACAGAAGTAGATGCTCCTGGTGAAGATGACTCTGTGAAGAATAAAGAGAAAGAAGCAAAAGAAGTTAAGGACAAGAATAAACAAGAAGGAGAAACAACAAAGAATATTAAAGAGAAAAGGCAAGATGATAGTACCAGAAAGGATCTGAAAGATGGAACTGCATTTTTGGCAAGAGACACTATAGATGAAGTGAAGAAATTACTTGAGAAAGACAAGCTTGAGTTTGATAAACTGGAGCTGATTCAAGGACCTATCAATTTTGATACTCTTTCCCCTCTACAAAAGATGAAGTTAGCATCTATGGCACAAGCAAAATCAAGAGAGGAGATTCTAAAAACTCACATTGAGGACAGTGAGTTGCTTGGTCTTTCCTCTAGAATTCTGGAAAAGATTATACCTATTGGGAATTAAGGTGTCTCAACCTTTGCAAATTCCTAATGTTGTATTTATTTATCCCATGTTGAGTTGGCATAGTCAGCACCTTGTGTATATGCAGCAGGATAAATTTTGGTGACTTTGGCAGCCGCGGTTTCCCCCTTGAATAATTAACGGGTGTTTGGGGGTAGCGCCCCCAAGACAGGGTCAAGGGGCATAGCCCCTTGCGGGGTCCAGGGGCAATGCCCCTAGTGCGCTCCCTATCGCAATATAGGGCGGGGTCGAGTGGCAGCGCCCTCGTGGGGGCTCGAGGGCAATGCCCCTGAAACCTCAACTGATTTTTAATGAATGACAAGTGTCGGTGAGCATCTTTGCATGAGAGAAAGGCATCTTTGGGTGGTCAAGGGAGGTTATGACACGTAAGAGGAATATGATATTTTTAGTCAGTGATTGATGGATTCTCTGATAGCTGTAAGGTGTGTAAGAGCATCTCTCGTAACCTATCTTGGGACCAGGCGCCCACTTCAGGATGGGATGTTGGACAAGTGTCTTTAGGCATGGGTTTTGGGGCATGAGTCCAAGATGGACGCCCATCTCTAGAAGGTTCCATATTTGCCTTGTAAACTCTATATAAATAGGTGCTTAGATGGGAGATAGACAACTTTGGTACAAGTACTATTATGCTGCTGGAATATCTCCAGATTCGACATTCGAAGACTCCTGAAAGAGCATTGACTCTAAAACTATATTGTAATCTGTTATTGTTTACTGTAATACATTTGAGCTGTGTTTTGGAGTGTGGGGTTTTTCATCCGTAAGGGTTTTCCCCATGTATATCTTGTCTCTCTCTCTTTTGTCTACTTTCTGTGTGTATGTGTATTGCTACTATATCTTTGTTAGATGTTCTATGTTGCTATAGTTGTAAGAATTAAATTAAATTTGCATACATCTCTCCTCATTAGATTAGTGTAGGAAGCGATTTTCGCACACCAAGCTTCCTTTCAATGCCAACCTTTCAAAAGGATTCATCTGACTCTCCCTCTAGTTAGTTGAAGAGTTTGATACACTCTATTAGTACTCATTTTGAAACTTTTGAGAAGTCAGCAGAAGTTAAAGTAAAAAATGAATATAATAAGAAGAGATTTGCTAAAATAAGGAAAATAATTAGCTATGATAGATCAGTGCTTGATACCAGTGTAAAGAGTATTCAAAATGCTCTCTCTAAAGGTGCAGAGATCTATAAGTTTTGTCTAAATTGGTCTAAAGTTGTTGAAGATATTGAAAAGAAGATTAAGGACTTAGAGCTCAAACTGTCTAACATTTCTCAGTCCTATAGTCCTTTAACTGAGTCTGTAATAACAAAAGAATGTCAACTAGCGAGTTTGCCTGATGAATTGAGCAATTTGGAGAAAGAAAAGGCCAAAGTTTTGGGTAGATTGGATGAGCTCTAGGGACTGATTTCCCCTAAGTTGGAGACTATGTATGATATATTGGCAGAATCCCAAGCTGCTGCTGCTACTAGTGATCCTTTTGATCTTCAAAAGGTAGAATCACAGGCATTTTTGTTCAGTGGGCATATATCCATTTTGGGCAGCACTATGAAGAACTGGGACAATGAATTGACATGATTGAAAAACATTTTTGGTGATATCTTTTTGTTGATGAACAAGGCTTAAGGACTATGTGCTCATATGCAGAA
Organism: Cunninghamia lanceolata; assembly: GCA_027924645.1. Taxonomy (NCBI): domain Eukaryota; kingdom Viridiplantae; phylum Streptophyta; class Pinopsida; order Cupressales; family Cupressaceae; genus Cunninghamia; species Cunninghamia lanceolata. Next base: position 278,277 of record BSBN01001716.1, read on the forward strand.
GTATATACTTAGAGTTTTGACCCATGTACATAAAATTTTTGCATGAATTTTGATATGCGGATTCCAATCTTTGCCATTGATGTCAAAGGGGGAGAGGAAAAGCAGTGAAAAATGAAGAATTAATCTAAGGGGGAGCATTGGAAATCACAAGTGTATATAGTAAGGGGGAGTTGTTCTAACACTTAGTCATTTTTCACTAAGTGTTGCCATCAATACCAAAGGGGGAGATTGTTGGCAAGAGACACTACTAGGCATGTCAGGTGTTGTCATTGATGGCAACTAAATCTATCTTACACATCTATATTTCATTAGTGGATCATACTGGAAGTCAGATCGCAGATTTGTCTAAGTCTAGATAGACAGGAACAGGGCATATGACAGGGTTCAGCACTTTGGTCCGCATTTCTCTACAGGAAATCATATTGTGCTATGGATCTGAGGGAATGTTAAGGGATGTCAAGGCTACCTAAATCTAATATTTTAGTCTCCGGTGATGAAGGGAGTGAAGTTACAAGCATCTGAGTATCAAGTTTTGGTTAGACAGTTCAGTCCTGTGGAGAATAGGCCGACTAGGTGTTTGATCCTTGTGCGGATAAAGAGAAGTGATTGGTCAAGTAATTTATGAGATCCAGTGGTATTGGCTAACATGTGAGGTGACTTGGATACATAAGTTGTGGTCTGCATTGGTATTTGTGCATGGATTCAGCCGACTGAACAGTGCTCTTAAAAAGTCTCTAAGTTTTTCTTAAGGCCGACTGTACAATTGATGCAATTTCATGTAGCGAATATATATAATTGATGAGTTTGAGCATTTCAAGGTGTGTGGTTGTGCATATGAAGGAATAAGGGTGAAGTATAGTAGAATCAAGTGTAAAGTGAAGAGATCTAACCTTCAAATCATGGCATAGCAGTGAAGCAGGATAGAAAGAGATGAAGTGTACAAAGTCAGTATATTGAGCTTAACTAGAATTGTAATCTTGCATTGTTAGATGCTATTCCTCAGTTCAAACATTCCAATGAACTTTTGTAATTGATTTGTAGGCAGTGAGCCTCTTTAAGCAGTGAGCTTTGGGTAGTGTGCCCGAAGGCATGTTTCTTCCCATTTATAATACTTTTAACAGAGTATAAATTTCTTGTGGGTTAACCCCCACCCTGGTTTTTCCCTTAACTGGGTTTCCACGTAAAAATCTTGGTGTTCATTTGTTGTGAGATTGTTGTTTCTGTTCTTGTGTTCATGCCTCTTTCTTTTGGATGTATGTGGTAAATTAATAAAGGATCAAAGTAGTAAGTTTTATAGAACACTGATTCACCCCCCTCTCTTAGTGTTCCTTAATCTCAACAAGATTATCAACAACTGTTTGGAAATTTATCTTCATTGATTCACCTCATAATGACAACATCAGTGGCCAAAGTGGCTCCCTCTCACTGAATGGTGGTACAATACCTCCTACCACACTGCATCTAAAATGACTCCATATAAAGCAATCTATGGTCAAGCACCACCAGTGCTCCTTCCATACACCCCCAGCAGTTCACCAATTCAGGCAGTTGACACGGTTCTCTAAACCTAGGATTAGATTCTTCACATCTTGCAGGACAATCTTCACATGGCAAGAAATTGAATGAAACAACATGTTGATCAGCACTGTTCTGAGTGCACTTTTCAAGTAGGTGATATGGTTTTTCTTCGTCTACAGCCATACAAGCAATAATCCCTGAAACTCAAAGGGTGTCATAAGCTAGCTCCAAAGTTCTATGGGCCATATAAGGTTCTTCAGAAGATTGGGTCAGTTGCTTATAAATTAGAGCTTCCTCCTTCCCACATTCATCCAGTATTTCATGTCTCTTGTCTAAAGAAAGTTCTTGGCACCAACATCAGAGTACAAACTATTTTACTAGAACTGGATAACGAAGTATCCATCATTTTGGAGCCAGAGGGAATCCTTGAAAGACACACTCATCAGCTTCACTCTCGATCCATCACAGAGGTCTTAATTCAATGACACGGAATGCAACCAGAGGATGCTACATGGGAACCACTCCTTTAGATTCAGCAACAATTTCTACATCTTAAGCTTTGAGCACAAAGCTTTTCTAAGAGGGAGGAGATGTTAGGAACCCATGTTTAACCCTTCTCTTTACTTTGTTAGTATATTACATTTGGACGCATATGCTTTGTAAGTCATCCCGTGAGCATATTGTATTATCCCGTATTCATGGGAAGTAATAGTTGTTTAGATTAGACTTAGTATATAAGTACATGTTGAGGCCAATGAAGGCATCCATGAATTTATTGTATTGATCTTACTCAAAGGAGGTTGCCCCCTTGAAGTGGCCTACGATCAATAAATTCCTTCTATGTTTCTGCTATTTATATATTTATGTTATTTCGTGCATTTTTCATTATATTATTGTAGGCGGTTCCTCTCAAATGTGTCACCCACCAAGTATCATAATCAGAGATAGTCCTCACATCCTCCATGTCTACCCCTGGGGGTACCCATTGCATGAGTATTAGTCCCTAAAACTATGCCAATAGGATAGCCATATCAAGAGAAAATCCCCATGGTCCAATATCTATCATCAACTTCATGAATATCACCTCATGAATAGGCACTGTCTGCTACTCTCCAAATTATCGTAGAACTCACCATGACATATATATCTCCACAATCAAAGTTCTCCTCCTGAGTATTACCTCATTTGTCATACATATGACAAATGGTAGTCATCTCCCTCCCAAGGCTCACACTTCCGCCATGACCTCCATGTCACTGAGTCTATGTCATTTAAGACACGTCTCCAGTAATCCATATCACCAGCCTGTCGATAATGTAATATGCCTAAATAGTATCTAAGGTAAGGTTGACCTTGACCCCTCACTCAATCATAGAGTGACATCATGATAACAATGCACTCCCACACACATATGTGAAGTAGTGTCACTCCACATCCAATATATTGACTCATGTTGTACACATAGTTGTGCAAGTCCCAATATAGGTGTGTGAGAATGCAAGAATTCCATGAGAATATCTCACCCTCCATCATGCGCTCCAAGACATCTCCCCATCCATTTGAGAAGTATCTAGCTCATCTCCTTGGAACCAGTACATATAAAATTAGCTCAGCTATGAATAGTGGCAGTGGGACATCCTCCTCAATCTGCGTCAAGTCTAGCTATGTCCTGTCTAATGGTAGATCATCAGTCAGGAACACTCTCTTAGGGGCAGCTTCCCTAGTATCCAAGTCATATGGCACTAAGGACCCATGAATCATGATCCATAGTATCTACCATACATCTTCAAGTGTCACAATCATCTCTCTAGTAGGGAAGAGGAAAGCACTCCTCTCGTTATGCCACCACTTGATCAACACTATCATCATCATCATATGTGCTCTAATATCTTGCATGTATGCGATATGGTACATCCCAATCACCTCCAGGAACTCCTACTCCTCCTCGGAGAATCTAGTAAATAGCTTCATTGTCCTAGGTTGCCTCACTTGTGACTGAATAGCCAATGGTTGCTCCTGCATCCATCCAAACAACCAAGTCAGACCTTTTACTAAATCAAAATCCTAGCCCATTTTCTTAATTACAAAAGTGCTATGTTTTTTTACACAGGCACCCTTTTACACAAAGGCTTTTCATTTCCCAACCTAGGTGCTCTTTCATGCAGAGGCACAATGTTGTTTAGCCCAAGGTGCCATTTCATGTAGGTGCATCGCATTTTCACATAGGTGCTCATCGTGACCATGCGGGCATGCTTTCCTTCACATGGGCATGGATTTCACATAGGCATGTCACATTTTCATGCAAGTGCACCACCTAAAAAAACATGCACACTTTCATAAGGCTACACCCACACTTTTTTCACCCTTTACCTAGAATTTATGACACATAACCCACCCCCTAACCTACCCAAAAGACCTTAGTTTTAGTCACATATTGGTCTACCTAATGATCTCTGGAAGCTCCTAACTCTCTCATTGTAATGCTTATGCTGAGGGATAGCCACCATGTTCACCATAGATTTTTCTCTTCTTCTCTCTTTTTCTTCTAATCTTGTGAGTGCAAATGATGAGAGATGGGCCTCCTTGCCACAATTTGTAAGCCCCACCCAAACCCTAATTTTCCCCTTGGCCTAGATTTTTGTATCCCTGGCATCCCGTTTTCACCCCCAACCTCTGTTTTTGCTTCTTTTTCATCCTATCCATCTTTTCTCATCCCTGTATCCCATTTTCACTCCTTCACCCATCCTTCAAGATTTTACCCAAAACATTTTTATTTTTGACTAAACTCTTGAGGGTGCATCCATCATCCATTATTCCCTTTTCCATGATCAACTGGGGCATATCTTTTATTCTTTGACATGACGCCACCTTTTCGGGACGTCATATCAAAGAAGGGCAAAATTTAGACACCTAAAAATAACCATGCATCCACCATAATTTTTGATATAGTCCTAACACCACCTTTCATCCTAACATGTCTTCTAAATTAATTAAATAATTTTATTATTTTAATTAATTTATCCCTCTTTCATTAATCCATTTTCTCATATTAAATAAATAAATTTTATTTATTTAATTAATTTATCATTTCCTCTTAAATTAATTAATAAATTCTATTTATTTAATTAATTTATGATTTTCTAACAACTTCCTCTCCAAAAATTAATTAAATAATTTTATTATTTAATTAATTTACCCTCTCGCATGTCTTCATCCACAATTATTAAATGATTGATCCAAAATTAAATTAACTTTTCATCTCAACCATCCACTATCATACTACATCTTTTAATCTCAACCATTCACATAAAAGAATGCTCTAGAAATCCTTATCCATGTCTGGTAATCCTCTCATTTAATCTTAGCCATTCATTCATCTCTTAATCCTAGTCATGCATCCTATCACTCAACACCCTATAAATTAAGCCTCTCATATTATTACCACAACACATGAGCCATATGCAAGCATGTCAAATTCCATATCATTATCATTATCAATTGCTTTCATTATTGCCATTGCCATGCCTAGGTTATGTTGGTTTTGTGAGAAATCCACATGCATAATATATCAAAAGAACAAAGCTAGTAGAGGTAGGGTGCACTCTAATCTAATCTATCATTATCATTTTCTCATCCACAAACACTATATTTTTATTTTCAATGGGTGCTATGATGATTTAAACATGTTCATATTAGTTTATAAACATATAAAATAATATATACAACAAAATTTACAATTCACGTAAAATATAGATTCACAAAGACCAAGATAACAAGATTGCCCTAGAGAAATCTTGAACTTTTCAAATTCTACTAATGTCTATACTATGCTAAATTTGCCTCTTCTATTAGGAGGCAATTTCATTTTTGTCCCATGGATTTAAAATTGCCACATGGATTTCATTTTTGCCTTAGTGTTTTTAAATTTACCATTGTGTTTTCATTTTTGGAGCTTGTGGAAATTGTTGATTCTATTAAACTAATCTTTTTACTCCATTTAAACTCCTACACTCATATTTTAAGGCATTTTTGAGATGCTCTAGATCATCCAAAATATGACTTTGATAAAAATACAAACTTGATGCATGAGCATTCGAGTCTACAGACAATCTCGCATCAACCAAAAATATTTTTAGGTTTTTATTTCTGGTTTTGGTTTGTTTTGTTTATCTTTGTTGGTTTCTGGTAGCTTGCTTTAGGATAAATTTCACCTTCATTTTGGTTATGTGAAGGGAATCACTTTGTTGAAGAATTTAATGGGTACTTTCAGTTTAATTTCAGTAAAGTTTGGAGCTGTTATGGTTAAGCTTTCTACATGTTTGAAAGTTCTATAACCTACCGATTTGCTGAAAACTCCCTTTCACTTAGCATTTTCGGCAACTTTGGAAGTTTGTGAACTATACTTTTTTCCAAAAAGCATTTTGGCAAAATCACAGGTTTGTGAACTCATCAATTCACCGAAAGGAAGTGGCTCTCTTTTCTTTTCAGCAAACTCTCAAGTTTGTGAACTTCTTATTTCACTAAAAAACCAAGTTTGTAAGTCTGTGTTTGCACTAATTTGTCAAAAGAAGCTAAGGCTTGGTTTGAAGTTTTATTAAAGTGTTGAAAATTCATTGTGAACACAAGGTTCTAGAGTACTAGCGTTCACCAAATTGATGATTTACTAAAATGTTTGTGCTTTCGATAAAATTTGAAGTTTTTGAACATCATTCGGCACCAAAGGAAAGGTGTTTTAGTGAACTTTCAAGTTTGCGAACCAAGTGTTCTACCGAAACAAGTTCATAGGTTTTAAAAACCTTTGAATTGTCAAATACAAAGAACTATTGATGAAGAGTTCGAAGGTTCTACAAGTTATCGATTCGCTGAAGGGAGAGTTGTTGTGTGGTTACACAACACGCCCCATTTTGACTTGGCAAAATAGGGCCCAACTTTTGGCTTGGCTTGTGTTGTCTGCTTTCTGGCGGTTTGGTAAAAATAGGTCAGGTGCATCATTATCATGAAGGTCAGGATGAGGTTGGTCATCATCATGAGGTTAGTTTGTCAAAGTTCATATTTTGTTTCTATGACCTCATGGTTAGAAAGAGCTTGAAATTCCATGCAGGTTTGCCTTTTACATCACTTGAAAATTCGTCCATATGAGAGAGTTATGAACAGTCAAAGTCTTGGTCAAACCTAATATTCGCAAGAAGAGGGTCATATTTTATAAACTCAGTTTTGATGTATGAAGAACATCATCATCATATTTGAAATGCCCTCGATAATATCCTAAGGTCAAAATATCCGGACGTCAACTTTAAGTCATAGTAAGTTTCCCCGTCGAGCGGTCTTTTGTATCGCGAAAGGTCATCATCATGATCTTAGTCTATCACCCGATAAAAATCATGCAGTCCCAATATCTGGACGTCAATCTTAAGTGATAGTGTGTTTTACCTGTCAAATGACCTTGGGCACATCGCGAGCATCATGATATTTAAACATCACCCGATATTATAATATCATGCTGATATTATGATATCACCCTACTTGGAAAATCCACCATCTGCATAATTTGCATACGCACGTCAAAGTCCTGGTGATCATCATCATCCTGATCTTTCAAGGCAGGATCATATTTCGTATCCTCCTGATCTCCTTTTGCACAATCATGATGATCACCCTATCTTTCAAAGGGAGGGTGATATTCCATTCCTAAGTCATGTTGTCAAGATCATCATGATCTTGTTTGTCTACCCGACATTTCATAATATCCTGCTCCCGAGAAATATAACCTTTTGCAAATATCCTGATGACATCATCCCGACCTGATAAACGAAGAAGCAAATATCAGGATGACATCATCATCACATTTCTCCTTCGGCAGGATATTTTCCAAGACATGATCCGGTTCGCGAATATGACGATGACGTCATGTTCTAAGATTAACAAAAGCCCCGGATATCCTGATGACGTCATCTGGACATTCAGCAGGATCATATTTTAAATCACCTAGTGCGGATATGATGATCATCATCATCATCATCCTGATTTTTCGAGAGGGTTACCTTGGCCGCAAAGGGGTCGCATTACATGCACCACCCGATCATCCTCCTAAGGTGACCCGATATTACATTTATCCCCTGATCTTAACGAAAAATGACGGTGACGTCATCTTTTGCATTTTAAGGCAGCCCGAATATGACAATGACGTCACCATCATTTTCCTTTCCTCAGCAGCAGGATCATCTTCCAAATCCTCCTATTTTCCTTCGACATGATGATGACGATGATGTCTTTCTTTCCCCAATATGCAGAAGCGAAACATCCTGATGTGCTTTTCATCAGAGCATTCGGAAAGGAGGAGCATCATATTTCATGATATCCTGCAGCTAGATAGAAGACATAGGGTTGGTCATCATCATGATCTTTGGCGTCGGTATAACTGTTGCTATCGGCCAAGTCTAATTTTGTCACCCCGATCATATGTGGTCACACCGATGTGAATATGATGATGACCCGAAACATACAAACAGAGCATGCAAGGCCGGATTTGAAATAATTTGTTAAAAACAGTTATTTCCTTGTATATTTTGACATACATGATCATATTTGAACCTGATACACATGGAAATGGGCGGGAAAACATGAAGCGATTAGAAATTTGAAAGCCCGACTGCCTGATTTTTTGGTCAACGATGGTTGACCTGGTTGTTTTGATGTTGTTTATGCATTTAGTGCATATTTTCCACAGGTATGAAGCCCTATTGCCTGTAGCTGCACATTTTGAGGCTTGTTTAATAAAATGTTTAAATTCCTGTTGTTTATCCACATGATGATGAACTTAATGTTTGTCTGTTTACTTGCAGGAATTCATGATGCTGCTGCTGAAGCTGAGCATTGAAGTCATGATGTTGTTAGAGCTGCTGCTGAAGCTGAGCATTGTATGGTTGCACATGGAGGCAACATGAACCAGAAATGAGGAGGATATTGTCAAATATGTTGTTTGCCAGCTGGAGACCGAATCAAGTTGAAGATGCTGGAATATTCTGTGCCAGCTGTACATTTGCCAAACGGCGAAGCAAGTGCTTTTCATCTGGACCGTTGATTGTTATGAGAGGATCCTGATCCTTGGATCATTGTAACCGTTTTCTGGCATTTGATCTATATAAAGGCCAGAGCTTGTCAAAATAGGAGATATACATTAGAATACACAGACGCATCTGGCGCATTAAGGCTAATTACTGTAGAATCAATTAGGAGATCGGATTACTGAGACTAATGAGGATAGAATTGTTGAAATGTCAAGGTTCTTTCTTCAGATCACTGCAAATGTACCTGTTCTTGAGCATGCTGAATGGATATGAAGTTTCAGATTACATCCTGATTGTAAATTTTACGTAATCTTCCTGTTGGTTTCTGGATATGTACTGGTGAATGCTGTGTTCAACTAGAAGCGCTTTCATTTCATTAAATGTTGTTATCAACTTTTCCTTTGAAGATTTGCACTAGATCATGCGGATTTGTGGAATGTCCTGGTGAAGTATGATTTCTAGTTTCCTTCTTTTCATTACATGTATGGGAGCTTGTATGTGGATCAGTGATCTAAGTCAAGTAGTTTTGGGAATCTTATTCTTTAACCCTTTTTCTTCTTTTAATTTCATAAATTCATCACCATAACTGCAAATCATGATAAATAACAAGTAGAACAGAGAAATATGCTGAAATTCCGTAGGTAACTGAAAATCATTAGCATATTTGAGTTAAATGCATGTATTATTGAAAATATCATGCAAAGAATCATAAATAATGATAGAAATCATGCAAATATCAGCCTGTAGGCACATTATTTGACTAAATTCACAGTGCAGAGGTAGAATTGTTGGAGATTTATGCAGAGCAAACATCCAGAGCAGGATATTTGAAGATAATGATGATGAACTTTGCAGAAACACGTAAGGCCCCTGAATGGAAAACAGCAACACACATCAACCACTGAGTAATGTCAGTAGATTAAGACCTAATCAACGGAGACTTGGGATCATGAATTCTCTGAATTCATCGTATCTTTCAAGATGAGTAATGGTTGTTGTGTAACTTTTATTCTATGTTTGTGAATGACTAACATCATGACCAACATAAATTGGCGCTAGAAGGAGGGCGACTGGAAGATAACGCAACATCATCAGTATTTTCAGGTTTGATGACATATAAGAGTAAGGTAACCTCAGATCACTCGTGAATTTTAGTAAATTTCGTAAATATTTGCTGTGACAAGATTGTATATGCACATTCTATGTAAAGATTTCCAGATCTCACATAAATATTGCAGGCTTTACAGTAGATCTCTCTGAATTCACTAATATCAGCTACAGATGCGTAAATTTGTTCAAGCTTTGAGAATTTGAGCCTTAAACACTTAAGATCTTGTGCTACGGGTCAGGATATCCCAATATCCTGTCATATTTGCAGTATCTTCGCAAATATTTCATAAATATCCAGTCTGATTTACCGTTTAACCGCAAATATCACCTCATCCGGTGGAATCCAGCCAATATTTGCAAAGTTTCAGCCAATTTGCCTCTAAATCGAGAAATCCAGGCTTACAGGATAAATACCAGGTCTAGACCTAGTGAAGTTTTTGAAGAATTGCTTGTTAGAGGTTTTAGACCTAGGACTGTGGACATTCACCATACTCCAGGGTCTAGTGCGTCCAGAACTTCACCGGGACCTCCTCCTGTGACCCCTGTCGGTTTGCAAATACCTTCCGGTATATCCGTGACACCTCCTGTTCAAACCCAGGGTATACCTTTAGTTCAACCTCAGCCAACTGCACCACCAGTTCAGCCCCCTCAGGCTGCAATGTCTTTCTTTGCAGCGGAGTCACCCTTGACTTTTACTGCATATCATGAGTTACCAAAGAATCTGGACAAACTTTGTCCAAGGTATCATCCTTATCAAGATGCTGATGATCATATCAGGACATTTAAAGAAGCGTGCTGCAGAGCCAGAATAGAACATGAGGACGTGGTGTGCAGATTATTTCCTTTTTCCCTAGGGGAAGAGGCTTATAATTGGTTCATCAATCTTGGCCAAGCTTCTGTCGGTTCGTGGGCTGTCTTAGAGAAAGCCTTTGTTGACAGGTTCAAAGTCCCTATTGATCCATCCATGAATTACCACATGTTTGCCACAATCAAAAGATTTGAGAATGAGCCTATTGCTAATTTCAATGCTAGGTTCCAGAAAATGTTGTCCAAGCTAGTTGCCCCATATGTGGTGACTGATGCTGCTGCTAGGAGTATCTATTATTCAGCCTTGGATCCATTAACTTCCACGTTCATCAGGAGAACACATCCTGAGATCACTACTTTGACAGGAGCTTTTCAAGAAGCTATCAAGGTAAATCAGCAGTTGATACCTACTCCTACTCCAAATATAGCATTCCCTACTTTGCCTGGCATGCAATCACAATATCCTGCAGCTTATCCTTCACAATATCCTACACAATATCCAAATGGATCATTGATACCCCTAACAGTCATGCCTGCACCTTTGCAAGTACCTCCATTGAGTATTATGCCTCCTCCTAATGGAAATGGCCAATTGCCACAATATCCTGCACATGCTCAGACACCTCAGGGTACCGATCTATCCAACAATAACCATGGATCTTCCTTTTTCAAGCCTCAGACTGAAAATATAGTGGCCAAAGCTCAGGAGGAGAAGGAGGAAATCAAAGAAATTTCTGCTCAACTCAGAAAACTCACCACAGAAGTAACACATTTGAGAAATCAAGGGTTTTATTCGCAGTCAGGTCAGAATAGGAGTTATTCCAATGATAGACCAAACTACCCTGACAGAGGATATAACAACAATAACTTCAACAATAATGGTGGAAACAATAATAATCCTCCTAGACAGCCCAGAGTGTGGAACTCTAGGCCAAATGACGGTTCATTACCATCACCCCTAGATAATCAGCCTCTTGGTGAAGCCAAACAGACTACCAGAGTCAATCTTGCTGAAGCAGCCCTTACCAATTGGTGCAGGATTCACAATACAAATGCACATGCAGAATTAGATTGTCCACAATTTAGGATTGCTGCCAGCATCTTTCAGGCTGAAGTGTCTAATACTTCTGGAAATCCACCTCAGGCAGAAGGAAATGAAATAGTTCCTTGTGGATATGACTCAGCTTTTGTGTTAGAGACATACACAAATCAACCTCATCAGGATTATAATCAGACATGTGAAGAATCTGCCTTAACCTTTGAAACAAACTATGTCTTCCCATTTGAGGATGAAAATGAACCTGCAAGAGAGCATGAGGAAGTACATGCATACCAGCAGCAATATCCTGGTAAGCACAATTATAACCTGAGGAGCAATGCCAACAGACCTGCTGGTCCATTGACATCATCTCTACCTCCAAACAACTTCAACACACCTCCTGATCCTAAGGCTAGCAATAACCCTGGGTTCCCTAAGGTGAATGCTCAATACTTGTCTCCTCAAAACACGGTAACAAAAGTCGTAAATGCACCTCAGGAGTCTGACAAGTTAGTCAGCTATTTGGCTGATGAAATGAAGAAAATCAAGATCAGCCTGTCCCTATCTGAGTTACTGAAAACTCCTGCCATCAAAAGGGCATTCATGAAGTCACTAGATGATGCTGCTCCTAAAGAGGATAATCATCTTTCAAGTCAATCCAATGGCAAAAATCATGCTGCTAAAGATAACTTTATCAAGCCCAAAGTGTCAGCTACAGTCCAAGCTGCTGAAACCTCCCACATGACCTTGTATAGAGATAAAACTGAATCACCTCCGTTTCTCCTCACCATAAGAATGTTCAGCAAGAACTTGCACAACTGTTTAGTTGATTCAGGAGCCTCAACGAATGTTATGCCTTTGTCAATATGCAACGCATTAGGACTGCATCCTGCTAAATCCTTAAAGAAGGTCACTCAACTGGACAAGACAGAAGTAAGTGTAGTGGGAGAACTCACTCACATTCACATGCAGCTAGCATCTGATCCTAGGATACAGTATTACATTGACATTCAGGTAGTGGACATACCTGATACATATGGGATGTTGCTTAGCTGAGACTAGTCTAAAACGCTTAACAGATATATGTCCACAGACTTCAGTCACATGTGGTTACCATGGAAAGGTATACCTAATCAGATCAGGATTGATGCTGAGCCTAGGATGAGACATATGATCACGGAATATAACAAAACAAATGAGATCATGTATGTAAACGTAGAACCTGGAGTTTATCATATTAGGCCACAGACTGTTAAAATAGAGGAGATCCTGATGCTAGATGTTCATCATCATCATGATGATGATTATCATGAGGACATGCCGAGTCTGGAGTTTGATAATAATCCAGATAATGGGAATGAAATAGATCGCTTCAGAGATTTTGAGATGCATTTATCTACTCAGGTAAAACGTTGCCAATTATTGAATATATCTACTAATGATATTTTGATTGATGGATGGTGCAGATTACATGGCGAAGCACATTCAGAAAAGACTTGTGAACCATGCTTAGACATGATGATACTGGAGCAAACGTATAGTGAAGCATCATCATCATATTCCGAGGTGAGTGCTATGTCTGATGATGATGATGATAGTAATTCTTATTTGTCTCCTGCAGGAACAGAAGAGTTGACAGATCATGATGAAGATCATATCCGGAAAACAGAAGAGGTCCTGGTGTCGGATCCGATAAATGATATGAGAAAAGAAAAGATCACTCCTGGTAGTGATTGCTTCATGGAATCAGATTATGAGTTGTCTGATGAAGATAAAGGCAGTGACCTGACGAAGTTTGAAGAATTTCTGGTAAAAGAAATAGAAAAGATGACACAACAGCGTAAATCTCCCCAGGAGGTTTTAATTAGAGGTTGGTGTAGGCTGCATGAGGTACCTCACTCAGAAACAACTTGCTCACTATGCTTACATATTTTGAAGAAGCATGCAGCTGTATGTGCTGAACATCATCCTCCTGCTGAGATGGAAGAGAAAACAAAAAAGCCATCAGGCTCATCAAATAAAGGAAAGAAGAGACTTGAGGATGACATCCCCAAGTTAAAGTGGATATCAGGCGGGGCAGCAGCCAGAGCTGCAAAGAAGAAAGGAAGTTCAAGTAAATATCCTGCTGAAGACAAATGTCCTGCTGAAGATAAGCCTTGGATCCTGAGGTTTGATGGATCCAAATCCAAGCAAGGTGCCGGGGTAGGAATTGACCTTATTGATCCATCAGGGAAATCCTACTTAGCAGCTTACAGACTACAGTTCCCCTGCACCAATAATGTCGCAGAGTATGAAGCTCTGATTCATGGAATGTTGTTTGCCCATAAGAAGAAAGTGAAGATCTTGCATGTCTTTGGAGATTCAGAACTGATTGTGAGACAAGTAAGAGGAATTTACTCTTGTAATTACAGAAAGCTATCAAATTACAGGCATCGTGTGTGGGACCTGATTGAAGACTTTGATGCCTTTAATATCGTTTACGTACCAAGAGAACAGAACTAGAGGGCAGATGCACTTGCCCAGGCTGCCAGTACGTTGGAACCGCTGTCTATATCTGGTCTGAAGAGATTTTTAGTAGAATTGGTGTCAGTACCTTCAGTACCTGACAATGTGACTAATCTCCAAGTGTTTGATGATGATCAGCACATCCTGGACTTCATATCAAACAGAGACATATTTGAAGCTCAGATTATAGATGAGAATGATATGGAAGATCATGTCTGGGAAGAAGATGAGATATTAGAGTTGCCTAGCAACAGAATTCCCAAAGGTATGATTGAATTAGAAAGAGCCTTTGATCTAGATAATATGCTTAAACATAAGGATCTGCCTAAGGCAGATGGAGGTCAATATTCACAGGTGAATATTGGACAAGCTGATGACAAGAGAAATGTCTTATTGGGTAAGGTTTGTACACCTGAAGAGTTAGAAGGAATAACTCAGGCCCTTAAGGATTACATACATGTAATTGCATGGACTTATGATGAGCTAAAGACATATGACACTTCTGTCATAACTCATACTATACCTCTCAAGCCAGATGCAAAACCTTTCAGACAGAAGCAGAGGCCAGTCAATGCTCTGCTTGAACCAATCATCCTTGAAGAAGTCAAGAAATTGTTAAATGCCCGGATAATATTTCCTGTAAGGCACTCCACTTGGGTGGCGAATCTTGTGCCGGTCAGAAAGAAGAATGGAGACATCAGATTATGTGTAGATTTCAGGAACCTGAACAGAGTATCAGAAAAGGATAATTATCCTTTGCCCTCTTTGGATGAAGTTCTACAAATTGTGAATGGAGCCAAGATGATGTCCTTCTTGGATGGTTTTTCAGGATACAACCAAGTGATGGTTGATAAAATTGACAGATTAAAAACTGCCTTCACCACAAAGTGGGGGATATTTGCATATAGACGTATGCCATTTGGACTTATAAATGTTGGAGCTACATTCTAGCGAGCAATGGACATAGCCTTCAGAGGCTTAGTAGGAAAATGTATAGTCATCTACATGGATGACCTGACAGTATTCTCCAAGGAAAGAGGAGATCATGTTGCTGATCTCAGAAGTGTACTGAAGAAATGTGAAGAATATGGAATATCTTTGAATCCTAAGAAGTGCATATTTGGAGTCACAACAGGAAAGTTACTAGGCCACCTGATCACAGAAGATGGAATTATCATTGATCCTGACAGGGTGGAATCTATTATGAAGTTACAACTTCCAGGAAGCAAAAAGGAACTTAAATCTTATTTTGGTAAGATAAATTTTGTGAGAAAGTTCATCACCGGCTTTGCTGAGATTGTCAGACCACTAAATGCCATGTTGAAAAAAGATGCACAAATTGAGTGGACACCAGAAGCCAAGGCTGCTTTTGAAGATATAAAGAAGGCCATTTCAGATGCTCCTGTCCTCATTAGTCCAGATTATACAAGGGATTTCTACATCTACTCATTTGCCTCAGAACATACTTCTGCAGCAGTGTTAACTCAAAGAAATAAAGAGAAAGAAGAGAAACCAATTGCTTTCATGAGCTGTCCTTTCAGGGATGCTGAGTTGAGATATGTAGATGTTGAAAGATAGGCACTTGCATTAGTCAGAGCAGTAAAAAAGTTTAGACATTATATACTGAGAAGCAAAGTGATTGTTGTGGTACCAGATGCAGCAGTAAAGATGCTGCTGATGCAGAGTGAACCTGGTGAAAAAAGGGCCAAATGGATTACTGTATTACAAGAATATGACATGGAAATCACACCAATGAAGCTAGTAAGAGGACAAGCTCTGAGCCAGATGATATCTGAAACTGATCCAAACATCATCAGTCAGCAGTATGTGATCAATGAGAAAGACAATAGGGAATGGTATTCAGACATCAAGCACATCCTGATCACGGGAAGATGTCCTTCAAGAATGCAAGCCTCACAGAGAAGAGCCTTAAAGATAAGATCCCAGAAGTGTATGATGAAGGGAGGAACCTTGTTCAAGAAGAATTATGAAGGAATATACCTGAGATGCTTAGAGAAACCAGAAGCAAATAAAGTTTTAACAGAGTTACATGACAAGTTTGGTACTGCACACGGATCAGCATTAGCCACAACACATGCAATCCTCAGAGCAGGATATTACTGGCCTACAATTTTTAAAGACACGGCTGATCATGTTAAATGTTGTCATGTTTGCCAGGTTGCTGCCAACAGAGAAAAATATGCTGCACAACCATTGCAGCCAGTGATGGAAGAGCGCCCATTTGCACAGTGGGGCATGGATTTCATAGGACCGATCAATCCTCCATCTTCCTCAGGCCACAGGTATGTCCTAATGATTACTGATTATTGTACTAGATGGACTGAGGCTATCAGCAGCAAAACTTGTACTGATGATGATGTCATTAAATTTCTGGAAAGCAACATTGTCACCAGGTATGGAATTCCTTATGCATTGGTAAGTGATAATGGTTCTGCCTTCATTTCCACCAAATTGTCAAGTTGGGCTTTTGATCATGGGATCATACTTAAGTTCTCATCCAACTACTATCCCCAGGGAAATGGATTAGCAGAATCCACCAACAAGAATTTACTGAGTATCATAAGAAAATTGATAGAGAAAAATCCCAGGGAATGGAACTCATTTCTGAAATATGCCTTATGGGTAGACAGAACTAGAATGAAAATTGCATTAAGAAACTCACCCTTCCAACTAGTATATGGGGTAGATCCTATCCTCCCTGTAAACTTGAAAATTCCTACTCTGCGGTTTGCCCAAGACTATCTAGGCATAGATAATAAATAGGAAGTCAGGTTGCTTCAGTTGATGCATCTGGAAGAAAAATGAAGTCAAGCGATTGACCAATTTGCAAAACATCAGGCTGTTGTCAAACGCTGGTTTGACAAGAGAGCCAGAATTAAAGCTTTCAGGATATCCGATTTAGTCCTGATGTGGGATAAAGCCCATGAAAAGAAAGGTGATCATGGTAAGTTTGATAGATTATGGATAGGTCCCTTTCAGATTTCTGAAATTTTAGGAGACAGCACTTATAGGCTTAAGAACCTGACAGGTGAGGATGTCCCGTTGCCAGTCAATGGACAATTCCTCAAACATTATTTCCAGGCCTGAATGACTTCATGGTAGTCATATGTATCATATTGTATATTTGTATAGTTGTTTGTCCAGTTTGTTTGTTGTTGTTGTTGTTTTGTTGGTTGGGACCTTGTTCTGGTAAGTCAGGATGATGCACTTCATCACCCTAAGAAAATAACTAAATTGTTAGGATTCAAGTGATGAGATCACATTTAAATATAGGTTATGATTCATTCTAAGAAGTGTTCATGATCAGGTTTATGATGTCTTTTCATCAGGGTGCTTTTTCTTGGTCAAAGTGAATCCATCACAATGAAACACCTAACAGCCTTGGGCTTGTTGAAGATATGAGTATAGGTGTTAAGTGAAAAATCTAAAGGGACTCCCTTGCTACCAATACAATCTCCAACCTAAAGCTGCAAGTGACTACACCTTGTACAAATGAGCTGACATGATGATATCAAATATAAATTTTTAAAGGAAAATCAGAAAAACAATAAAATTAGGCCATCTAAGTAACTCTACCGGGGCTATGGACGCCTGCTGGCAGTGGGGCTCTACTTAGGGAGATTGTATAGATAACCTTGCTGGGGCTATAGACGCCTACTGGCAGCAAGGCTCTATCCAGGTTGGCTATGAGGGATGATCTCCAACTATGTAGTTTAACACCAGTTACTTATGTTTGCAACTTACTTTCAAGATGAGGATAATTAATTATATGCACACACCTGATCCTTTGTTAGCTTTATCACCATAATGAAATTTTATCATTCAGAGGATTATGATGCTGACACATAGACAGAATTAGAACACTATAGATAAATGTGATCACATCACTTGAATCATTGGAATTTGTTTATTTTCTTTGGTGGCAAGTTGTTGTGTGGTTACACAACACGCCCCATTTTGACTTGGCAAAACAGGGACCCAACTTTTGGCTTGGCTTGTGTTGTCTGCTTTCTGGCGGTTTGGTAAAAATAGGTCAGGTGCATCATTATCATGAAGGTCAGGATGAGGTTGGTCATCATCATGAGGTTAGTTTGTCAAAGTTCATATTTTGTTTCTATGACCTCATGGTTAGAAAGAGCTTGAAATTCCATGCAGGTTTGCCTTTTACATCACTTGAAAATTCGTCCATATGAGAGAGTTATGAGCAGTCAAAGTCTTGGTCAAACCTGATATTCGCAAGAAGAGGGTCATATTTTATAAACTCAGTTTTGATGTATGAAGAACATCATCATCATATTTGAAACGCCCCTGATAATATCCTGAGGTCGAAATATCCGGACGTCAACTTTAAGTCATAGTAAGTTTTCCCCGTCGAGCGGTCTTTTGTATCGCGAAAGGTCATCATCATGATCTTAGTCTATCACCCGATAAAAATCATGCAGTCCCAATATCCGGACGTCAATCTTAAGTGATAGTGTGTTTTACCCGTCAAATGACCTTGGGCACATCGCGAGCATCATGATATTTAAACATCACCCGATATTATAATATCATGCTGATATTATGATATCACCCTACTTGGAAAATCCACCATCTGCATAATTTGCATACGCACGTCAAAGTCCTGGTGATCATCATCATCCTGATCTTTCAAGGCAAGATCATATTTCGTATCCTCCTGATCTCCTTTTGCACAATCATGATGATCACCCTATCTTTCAAAGGGAGGGTGATATTCCATTCCTAAGTCATGTTGTCAAGATCATCATGATCTTGTTTGTCTACCCGACATTTCGTAATATCCTGCTGCCGAGAAATATAACCTTTTGCAAATATCCTGATGACATCATCCCGACCTGATAAATGAAGAAGCAAATATCAGGATGACATCATCATCACATTTCTCCTTCAGCAGGATATTTTCCAAGACATGATCCGGTTCGCGAATATGACGATGACGTCATGTTATAAGATTAACAAAAGCCCCGGATATCCTGATGACGTCATCTGGACATTCAGCACGATCATATTTTAAATCACCTAGTGCGGATATGATGATGATCATCATCATCATCCTGATTTTTCGAGAGGGTTACCTTGGCTACAAAGGGGTCGCATTACATGCACCACCCGATCATCCTCCTAAGGTGACCCGATATTACATTTATCCCCTGATCTTAACGAAAAATGACGGTGACGTCATCTTTTGCATTTTAAGGCAGCCCGAATATGACGATGACGTCACCATCATTTTCCTTTCCTCAGCAGCAAGATCATCTTCCAAATCCTCCTCTTTTCCTTCAACATGATGATGACGATGATGTCTTTCTTTCCCCAATATGCAGAAGCGAAACATCCTGATGTGCTTTTCATCAGAGCATTCGGAAAGGAGGAGCATCATATTTCATGATATCCTGCAGCTAGATAGAAGACATAGGGTTGGTCATCATCATGATCTTTGGTGTCGGTATAACTGTTGCTATCGGCCAAGTCTAATTTTGTCACCCCAATCATATGTGGTCACACCGATGTGAATATGATGATGACCCGAAACATACAAACAGAGCATGCAAGGCCGGATTTGAAATAATTTGTTAAAAACGGTTATTTCCTTGTATATTTTGACATACATGATCATATTTGAACCCGATACACATGGAAATGGGCGGGAAAACATGAAGCGATTAGAAATTTGAAAGCTCGACTGCCTGATTTTTTGGTCAACGATGGTTGACCTGGTTGTTTTGATGCTGTTTATGCATTTAGTGCATATTTTCCATAGGTATGAAGCCCTATTACCTGTAGCTGCACATTTTGAGGCTTGTTTAATAAAATGTTTAAATTCCTGTTGTTTATCAACATGATGATGAACTTAATGTTTGTCTGTTTACTTGCAGGAAGTCATGATGCTACTGCTGAAGCTGAGCATTGAAGTCATGATGCTGTTAGAGCTGCTGCTGAAGCTGAGCATTGTATGGTTGCACATGGAGGCAACATGAACCAGAAATGAGGAGGATATTGTCAAATTGCTGTTTGCCAGCTGGAGACCGAATCAAGTTGAAGATGCTGGAATATTCTGTGCCAGCTGTACATTTGCCAAACGGCGAAGCAAGTGCTTTTCATCTGGACCGTTGATTGTTATGAGAGGATCCTGATCCTTGGATCATTGTAACCATTTTCTGGCATTTGATCTATATAAAGGCCAGAGCTTGTCAAAATAGGAGATATACATTAGAATACACAGACGCATCTGGCGCATTAAGGCTAATTACTGTAGAATCAATTAGGAGATCGGATTACTAAGACTAATGAGGATAGAATTGTTGAAATGTCAAGGTTCTTTCTTCAGATCACTGTAAATGTACCTGTTCTTGAGCATACTGAATGGATATGAAGTTTCAGATTACATCCTGATTACGTAATCTTCCTGTTGGTTTCTGGATATGTACTGGTGAATGCTGTGTTCAACTAGAAGCGCTTTCATTTCATTACATGTTGTTATCAACTTTTCCTTTGAAGATTTGCACTAGATCATGCGGATTTGTGGAATGTCCTGGTGAAGTATGATTTCTAGTTTCCTTCTTTTCATTGCATGTATGGGAGCTTGTATGTGGATCAGTGATCTAAGTCAAGTAGTTTTGGGAATCTTATTCTTTAACCCTTTTTCTTCTTTTAATTTCATAAATTCATCACCATAACTGCAAATCATGATAAATAACAAGCAGAACAGAGAAATATGCTGAAATCCCGTAGGTAACTGAAAATCATTAGCATATTTGAGTTAAATGCATGTATTATTGAAAATATCATGCAAAGAATCATAAATAATGATAGAAATCATGCAAATATCAGCCTGTAGGCACATTATTTGACTAAATTCACAGTGCAGAGGTAGAATTGTTGGAGATTTATGCAGAGCAAACATCCAGAGCAGGATATTTGAAGATAATGATGATGAACTTTGCAGAAACATGTAAGGCCCCTGAATGGAAAACAGCAACACACATCAACCACTGAGTAATGTCAGTAGATTAAGACCTAATCAACGGAGACTTGGGATCATGAATTCTCTGAATTCATCGTATCTTTCAAGATGAGTAATGGTTGTTGTGTAACTTTTATTTTATGTTTGTGAATGACTAACATCATGACCAACAAGAGTTTGGAAGTTCTAAAACTTGCCAAATCACTGAAAGGGATTTACAAAGAAAGAAGTTCTTAAGTTTGTGAGTTGATTCACTGAAAAGGACTTTGTAAGAGGCAAGGTTCAAGAGTTCATGAGTTTGCTAATTCTCTAAATCATCGAAAGGCATTTCTAAGTGAAGTTCTAAAGTTCAAAGGTTTGTTGATTCACTGATAAATCTTGCAAAAGAAGAATTCAAGTGTTCCATCTGACTATTAAGTTCTATAACTGTTGGAGATGGTTTAACTTCCATAGTAAATAGTTTACCTTCCTTGAAATGGAAGTATAAAATGGAGGTGGATGCATTATGTTGGGTGGTAGCAATTTGGAATCAGAACAGAAGAAGATGATTGCTAGAGAAAGTGGCATTAACTAGAAAGAGAATGTGAGGATGAAGACTACTAGAAAAGTGTCAGGGATTAGAGGAATGAGCACCTATTGAAGAGTGATACAAAGATTGGTTGTCTTGGAGTAGATTCTGAAGAAGAATTATGAGGAAGAAGACTGTATAGTTTGAATTGTAAAATCTTGTACTCCTGATGAATGTTATATATGAATAAATTGTTTTGAATTTGTTGTGTACATTTATGATTTCAAACAATTCAATTAAAATTATGTTGTTTGGTGATTTTGGTATTGTGTTGGCTACATGACTAAGTGGTTTAATAAGACTCCTTAGTCATGAATGCATCGAGTGGTATCAGAGTAGGTTTGCTTGTTGTGGATGTGTTGAGGTGAGAGATGTGTTGAGAGGATAGATTTCTAGAAAATGTGTTGAGGTGCGAAAGAAATTTATGCAACTGCAAAGAGTCAAGAGAGTTAGATTTTTGTGAGACATATAGCTATCCTCTAATAGATATCAAAGCTAGGTAGAAGGTGTACAAACTTCCTCCATAGTATGAAAGTGGATAGAGGGGTTTTCGAGAGGTGCATCTTCCAGGATTTATATTGGATAGACAAAATTTGTGTGTGTGAGTTTTGTTGTAGGTATGAAAGAGGACTTGTAACTATAGAGAGTGTAGGCTCTGAAGTTTTTATGAGTTGATATGTGCCTAAAGGTGTGTGTGTGTGTGCAGGTTGCAGAAATTGTAGATTGTGAGTGATTGAAGATGTCAAGATAGAGGAAGAGTATGTGTTTGGCTTTGGATAATGATTTAAAATTTTCATTTATTGAGAGGAGAGAGAGAGAATTTTAGAGGAAGAAAGTTGGGTCAGAATTTAGAGTAAGTGTGCAAAAGTATTTGGGAGATTAGATGCCTTAGAGGAGAATAGAAAAAAAGAAAGGAGGAAAGGAAAGAAAATGGGTAAGGCTGAGTCCCATTATTCTTTTGATAATGATTTGTTTACAAGAAATATTGTGTGTGTAGGAAAGGAGTATGAAGAAGAAAAAGAGGAGATTGCAATAGCATGTCTTGTTGAAGGCATGGAGGACATGGTGAAAAAGGTTGCAGCAAAAACTAAGGATAAGAATAAGAATGTAGAAGCTATTGCATCCTTTGGAGGATGAGAAGTTAGAAGAAGAAAATAACAAGATCACAACAGACAAATAATGAAGAAGGAAAAGTTACAGTAGAGGTTGAGGAAGATGATGATGCAGTATCAGTTATGAGTCCTTTAGAGGGATGAAGATATTTATATCAAGAGATGAGGATAGTGGAGATGTTACGGAAATAGAGGGGAAAGAGGTAATTTTTAATTTTCTTGAATTTTATAATGAAGAAGTTGATGATGATTCATATGTAGATGAGATGGTGAGAATGAAAGGAGATAAGGAAGTTGAAGAGTATGAAGAAGAGAATGCAGGGGAGAAAATGAAATTATTTTATTTCCATGATGTGTTTAGTACAAAATTGGATACAGGTGTTGGAGGAGATGGATGTATATTGGTGGAGGAGGTTGAATCATGTGTTGAGCTACAACTCATATTGACTAGCTAGGACTCGAACCTAGGACCTTCCATTTTCTACTAGAGTGCTCTACCAACTGAGCTACTGGCCCCTTGTGGTTAGTCCATCATCAGTCTAGGTGTGGCTTATTTCCAACAACCACCCTTAAGCCACACTATAGGTGCTTGGGGATCCTAGCCTGGCTCTGATACAAATTGTTAAAAGTGAAGGTAAATAATTATCAATGAAAATCTAATTGTATACGCCTAAAAATGACACGATTCAGTCTAAATAAATATTCTTAATATTTATTCATTCTAATTCCTCTATCAATAAATAAATAAACAAATTTATTTATTCGATTCACATTCCTCTAAATTAATTAATTATCAAAATATTTAATTATCTCTTCTAAAGTCAAAATTAAATAAAATCCTTTATTTAATTAAATTCTTCCAAACAATTAAATAATTCTTAATTATTTAATTAAGTCAATTCTTCTTCCAAATTTGAATAAATCAAATCAAATTTATTTAAATCCTCTCAATCTCCAAAAATAAAATACAATCAAATATTTTATTTATTCTTCCAAATCATGCACAACAATTAAATAAATTTATTTATTTAATTTGCTTTCTTATCTTCTAATTCTTCAAATATCTTCCAAAATCTTCTAAAAATAAGTCTTCTTCTCCATGCACATAAAATTAAATAATTTATTATTTAATTTCTCTCAAATCATGCAAAAGCAAATCTCAAGTTGAGTTAACTAACTCAACCAACCTTGTTTTTATCAATATCTCTTAAATTAGAAAAAAGATTTCTAATTTATGAAAAGCATGTCTTATCTTTAGAAAAGAAAGTAGTTAACTCAAATAAAACAACTTTTGGGTGACACCTATCTTCTTCCTATTCGTGCGTGTTCCTCTCAAGCATTCTATACCGTTGATCTTCTCATTTGTTCTTAACTGTTGATCTCTTCTCTCCAAGTCTATAAAATAAATCTTATTCCTCCATTTCATTCATCTAGGCTTTAAGTA
Organism: Cunninghamia lanceolata; assembly: GCA_027924645.1. NCBI lineage: Eukaryota > Viridiplantae > Streptophyta > Pinopsida > Cupressales > Cupressaceae > Cunninghamia > Cunninghamia lanceolata. Next base: position 302,453 of record BSBN01001716.1, read on the forward strand.
TTGTTACTCTGTAGGAATTATAGAACGCCTTTGGCACCAATTCCTTCATTACTTGTGATCACACTCGTTACTACACACTACTATCATTGTTGTGAAGCTCATCTTCATGGAAAAACTATCATAGCCATTCTCCATTGACAATCTTGGAATAGCAAGGAAGTACACTCTCTGAGGGCCTTATTCATACATGCAAAATTGATTGAGATAGGCAACCAACGGAAGCTATGAAGCATTGAGGTTTGCAAAGGTTTTTTGAAGTTCTTTTGTTTGATTGATCTCTTTGTTTCTGTATTTCATTAAGTTTTGGGTATTTTGATATTGATATATTGATTATTATTTTGAATCTAATTTTCCCTTAACATTTTTGGTGCCCACCATGGGGCCTAGCTCCAAATTTAACCCAAAAACTGAGTTTTTGTGTTTGAGAAAGTTGTACACAGAAAGAAATCGTGCATCTGACACATCCTAACATGCATCTACTATCTGTTCCAGTGCATACATTCCTTCAGCGCATACAGTCTCTGATCTAGTGCACCTGTTGTCTGTTACGATGCATACATCCTTTCGGTGCACACAGACTCTGTTCTGACACATCTATCCTTTGGTACGACACATTTGTCAGTTCAACGCGTATATACTATCTTCCTGCATTTTTTACCTTTATCTTAGCACATATGTACTGTGGTACTTCTGAGCTCTATTTCTATCCATTCAATCTTTGAAACTACACATCTAATTTAGGCAGTGATTTTTTAGGGTTTCCTTGAAGTTTTCGCTAACGCTAACATCTTTTTGCAAGAACACTCTTGATCTGTTTTGTAGGTGAGGTATTGGTTTAGAATCATATAGTTGCACTTGTTAACTCACACTTCAATTTATAAATAGGAAAGTAAATGGATGCTCATGCAAATTTCACATAGTCTTAACTAGGAAGGTAGTAATTGAATCATTGCTATCTTGGATATCATTGAATCATTGCTATATTGCTATCCTTCAAAGTTAACAACTCATTGCTATCTTGGTAAAACTAGACCATTGTTATCTTGTTATCACTTCAAAGTTAACAAATCACTGCTATCTGGGTAAAATTGAACACATCATTGCTATCTTGGTAAAACTCGACCATTGGTATCTTGTTATCACTTCAAAGTTAACAAATTTTTGTGCTTGCCCAAGTAGATAGCTCATCTAGTTTTTCTCATTTTAACTAGGGGAAAAGAACCACTATCTTCTGTGTTTTGGGAATGATACCAGGCCTATGCTCTCCCTTATCTTGGGTGACCAAAATGCCAGACATATCATTTTTCACATGTGTTTTTCCTTCAGAGGGGCCTGCTCTTGGATATCGTTCATCCAAGTAGGAATGACCCTAAGTGGTAATAGCCTAGACACCAAGCCCTACTAATCCACTATAAATAAATTATGTTTGGAGTGAAATCTTCAAACAATGAGTGCAGTTGTGTTATACCGACAACCAACCTCTCCCAAACCCTCCAAGGTGCAACCCTTGTAGACTGGGAGACTCCATAACGGAGAGTAGTGTTACCGCATGTATAACCACTCGAACAGTTGCCTTTATTAATCATCCCACCACATCCCACATCACCTTGCATGGTTCTTACCAGATCTCAATACCAAAAGCAACATGAAATGGTCAGATCAGCTGACCATATTGTCACCCCTCATGATAGTGATGAGGAAATCTCTCATGAAGATTATCAAGGACACCTCCAAGATCAGAAATTCCAACGCTTGATAGAGAAGGTGCTCCATGAGGACCCTCACAAGTATTTTTATCATCTTGCAAATCTTAGAATTAAGCTCCCCACTGATTTTGATCTAAGCAAACTCAAAGAGACCATCGAGGATAATCATGAACACCACATTGGTGAGGACAAAAGGAAAGAAAGTCATAGACCCAAACACACCTATGAAAGAAATGAGGAAATAAATCAAGGGTCTAATGCAACAAATGATGAATCTCAAGATGGGTATAAACACTAAAACATACTCCTTGGAAGATATTACACCGTACCCCTTTGATAAAAGTTTGAACATGATACCATTTCCCTTTTGATTCGAAGTTCCTAAGTTTGACAAGTACAAAGGGAAAGGGGACCCTAGAGATCACATTAGGGAATTCAATGCCACATGCATGGAAGTAGCTCACAATCAAACTTTCTTAATGAGACTATTCCCTAGATCTCGAGGTAGTCAAGCCATGGAGTGGTTCTCATGGCTTCCACTAGGCATCAAAACTTTTGATGAGTTAGTCAACAAATTCATCACTCACTTCTCGTACAATATTGAACATGAGGTCTCCATGCTTGACCTATGTAATACCAAGCAAAAGAGTAGTGAATCATTCACCTCCTTCCTACAAAGGTGGAGACAACTAGCAAGCAAGTGCTCATATGATGTACCCGAGAAGCAATTAATGGAGATGTTTGTCCACAACCTCAACTCTGATCTAAGCTATCAAATACAAATCCAATACCCTACTTCATTTTTGAAGGTCATTGAAATGGGATTGTTCATCAAGAAAGCTATGATTGCCAAGGGGCAAATCAAGTTATACAAGGACACACCTAACTCCAACTACACGACTAACAAATCAAAGTTTTGGACTAAGAATAAAAATGTCATCAATGATGGAGTAGTTGATACCAAGGTGGTGGCTCCCAAACAACAACCAATATTCACTCTCAAAGGAGAGGCAAGAAATGCTACGTCCAACAAAACATTCTCTCAGGAGCCAAGACCATGGTTCAACTCAAATCCAAGGTGAAAGTAAACACCGCTGGGTGAGTCCCAAGAATCCGTATTAAGGAATTTATTGGCCAATAATGAAATCTCTCTACCGCCAACAAATGATTACGAACCTCAAATAAAACCTCACTATTAGAAAGACACCAACTTTTGTGAGTATCATAGAGTAAGAGGACATACAACCAACAATTGTATCCATCTCAAACATGTTATTCAAGACATACTTGATCAAAATCAAGGAGGTGCTCAACAACATACTTCTAATGAGACACATGTGGCTTACAAAGATCCACTTCTCAATCATGATAGGTCGTACAACAACAACAACAACAACAATGGCAACAACAACAACCGCAATAGGAAAAATCAAAATAATGGGAATAGTTTTGCCAATTACACAAGTGTGCCATTCGATTATACCATCAACTGCATATCAGAGCATGTCCCACAAATCAATGTGGTCACACCCAACCAACAATTAGAGCCCAACAAAACTGATTGTAGTATCATCACCCGCAGTGGTAAGGTCACGTTGAATACCATTCCCCCAAGGTCATCACCTTCTTAGTCCAACTTCCATCAGTATAGTGTCATAGACCAACTACGGAAGACCCCTGCCCACATTTCTATCCTAGAGTTGTTGCATCTATCTCCTTCCCACAAGGAGATTCTTGATAAAGCCTTAGTGGAAACCACGGCACCCGCTAACTTGGCCCAAGAGAAGTTTCAAGCCATGGTAGCTAATCTGACCTCCTCAGGTACCATATCATTTACTGAACAAGATGACCTCTCAATGTCTCAACCTCATAACACCCCTTTACATATTGTCACCTTCATCCACAAGCACTGCATCAAGAGGGTTCTCATTGATGGGGGAGCCAGTTTAAATATTTGCACGTTGAAGCTAGTCCTTACATTGGGGTTCTCTAAAAATGCAGTCAATCCAAGGAAGAAGATTACTATCAAAGCCTATGATGAAGAAGATAAAACTACCAAAGGAACAGTGGTATTACCCATACAAGTGGGACTGGTGATAAAAGACATTGTGTGCCAAGTCCTAGATAGGGAGCTAGCCTATAATATTCTTCTAGGTAGACCATGGATTCATGCCATGAAAGTTGTGCCTTCTACCTATCACCAATGCATAAAATTCCCTCATAACAGCAAGCAAGTCACCGTCCAAGGTTACCCTGACCCCTTTTAGCATTACAACTCTATCCTTTCAAAACCTGATTGCATCATACCCAACAATAGAGCATCTATATCCCCTACCCCATAGCATGATTCTACCTCTGAAGCTTCCTCATCCAAGCCCAAAGAGCAGAAAATTACCATCAAAGAAATAGGAGTAGGGGAATACTCCATCGAGCACTGCCTCAATCTGGCTACATTGCCTCTATCTCCTAGATCCTTTGGGTAACCTAAGCATTTTCCAAAGCCATCTGTTCCTCCTACACCTCCCATAGCTCCCTTTGTAAAATGGGGGACCCTATCAGATGAAATAGAGGAAAGGGATGTCCTACAATGGCTTTACACTAAAGAAGAAGAGAACACACAACAAGAACCACCTAAGCTCCCAACGAAAATCTACGGGTGAGGTGAGTCTATCCTACACAGAATGGGTTATGAAGGACAAGGCCCCATCGGCCTAAGAAAAGAAGGAATTATAGAACCCATTCAACCTTCTTCGTCCTCATTGGCTAGAACTACAAAAGGTCTAGGATATAAGGATAAGGGCAAAGCTAAAGCAAATGCTTGTCTTGTGGAAATGATCCATACCCTTCAAGAGGACAGTTACACGGATTCCAATGAATTGTTGCAAGTATGAGGTTAGCCAGTGTTGTCATTGATGTCAACATACTCATATTGCATTGACAAGAAGGATTTGATGAGCTGTGTGCTGAGGATATTGAGAAAATTAGCCTCAGTCAGGAACAATGAAGAACAGTGATGAGAAGAAGGTAAATGTACTGTATAGGATGAGAACCGGAGGATGCGGATTAAAGGGTTAGTAGATATGAGTCTTGAGATGCTACAGTTAAGATTTCAGAGGTCCGCATGAAGATCTGAAGGAGTTGTGGCTGCTGGTATAGAACCGGGTCCGGCAAGTATCCAGAGGTGACAGAGAATCACAAAAAGGTCCGGTGAGGTCCGGAATTGTATCATCCTAATCTGCGGATTGGACGGAGTGTTTGGGATGTCCTTGTGATGTGTCATCCTGATTTGTGTATGATTTGGAGGTCCAGAAGTACCTCTTGCATTATGACAGTGGCGACAGACTGTGTTCTTGAAGTTCCGGATGAGGAAGACAAGAGATCCCAGTAAGTAGAGGAAGTGCGGATGTATCCGGACATTCAGACAGGCTTGTGAAGGTTCTTGAATCATGTTTAGGTTATGTTGTTGGTCCGCATTGATGGTAGAGCCCGGAATTGAAGTTATTCTTCCGGATGAAGTTCTTGCTCTGTTTAGCCGACCGGATGAGTTGTTCATCCTGCGAATGTTCTTGTGATGGCCGACCGGATGTGCTATTCATCTTGCAGATACTCCTATGGTTATTTGTTGACTTAGATGTTTGTTCCTAAGTCGATGTCTTGTATAAATAATGGTTTGTGAGTTCATTTCAAGGTGTGGTATAAGGATGAGTGTGGCATAGCGAAGAAACGTGCAAAAGGCAGAGCAGAGGTTTTGGGCTTAATTGGAACTGATCCGGACATGGTAGAGATGTCATTCTCCAGTTCAAGACTGTGATTTTTATCACTTTGTAGACAGTGTGTCTCCTTGTAGGCAGTGGGCCTCTTTGTGAGCAGTGTGCTCGGGCAGTGAGCCCTTATTGGCATGTGCCATTCATTTTTCTTTATTCTTCTAACAGAGAATAATTCTTGGGTTAATCACCTCGTGGTTTTTCCCTTAACCGGGTTTTCCACGTCAAAATCTCCGTGTTCAATGTGTTGATGCTTATCTGCTCTTGTGTTTATGTATTATGCTTCCATGGATGAGTATTTGATATGCTGCTAACTAACAACAGAGAATTAAGTGTTTGAAAGAAGAAGAAGTTTTATACAACTGATTCACCCCCCCCTCTCAGTTGTATGCCCTAGATCCAACAATTGGTATCAGAGCCAAGTTCCTCTGATAGGAGCTTAATCGCTTGAGGAGATCCAGGATGTCGTCATACAAGAAGGATAGTCCGAAGTTCGATGGAACCAACTTCACTCTCTGGAAAGGTCGCATGAAGTGTCACTTGGAATGTATGGGAAAAGCATACTTGGCTATGATTTCTAAACCATATATACCTCCACAAGGTGGTCTGACAACTCTGAATGAAATCACAGAAGCTGAAAACAATCTGCGGACCAAGGAAGCTCTTCTAAGCGCATTGAATGACTCAGATCTCTCGAATGTCATTGACCTACCAACTGCATATGAGATCCTAACTAAACTGGAACTTCTGTATGAAGGAGATGAGTTTGTCAAAAGTGCAAGGTTGCAAAGTCTGAAAGGGAAATTTGAAAGATTGAAAATGAGAGATGATGAAAACATCACTACCTTTATGCCAAGAGTAAATGAGCTGGTATGTGGAATCAGAAATGCTGGTGGAACTTTAGATGAAAATGAGATTGTCTGCAAAATCCTAAGATCCCTTCCTGCTGCCTACAAAATCAAAGTTGCTGCCATTGATGAATTCAGAGCCCACACAACTGTCACAAGAGAACAACTGGCTGGCAAACTAGCTGCATTTGAAATGACTGAGTTTGGAGATGATCCTCCCAAGACTGAATCTGCTTTCAAAGCCAGTGCCTATGTGAAAGGCAAACAGAGATTTGATCCGGGTGAAAACTCATCAAGGAAAATGTCATGGTATGATCAAGCAAGAAGAGACATGGAAGAAGAAGAAGCAGAAACAGCTCAACTTGAAGCCCTCATTGCAAAGAGACTACCAAGAGGATCCGGTAAGTATGAAGGAAAACTACCCTTTAAGTGTTTCAACTGCAATAAGATTGGTCATTTTGCCTCAAGATGTCCGGAGAGATCTGCAAGATCTAATACTCACAGACAAAGGTTTCAAAAGAATTGCTATTATGTTCATGAAGAAGATGACAATGAAGGAGTAACAGATGATGAATCAGAACTAGGAAGCAAATCCGGAAATGAGTGGGTGTTTATAGCCATCAAGGAAGAAGATTCAATACTCTCTGAATCTGTCAATCACAAAGTTGTTGAAAAAGCCTTGGCTGCTCAAGTGGAAGAAAAGGATGATTGGGTTATTGACAGTGGATGTTCTCACCATATGACTGGTGACAAGAATAAGTTCTTAGACTTGGAAAGATATGAAGGAGGAATGGTAAAGTTTGGTGACAATTCTGCTGGCAGAATCAGAGGTAGGGGAACTATTTCCTTTGATGGTAAGAGCAAAACAGGTAATGTACTGTATGTTGAAGGATTGAAGCACAATCTTCTCAGTGTTGGTCAGTTAGTGGACAAAGGCTATGATCTCCGGTTTAAGAATGGAAAATGCAGAATCTTTACAAGCTCCGGAACTGAAATTGCATCCGGTACTCAGACAAAAGGTAATATCTTTCATCTGGTTGGTTCAAATAAAAGTTGTTTGTTTGTTCAAATTGATCAGAGTTGGTTATGGCATAGAAGAATGTGTCATGTAAATTTTGATAACATCATCAAAATAAGCAATACTCAGGCTATGAGAGATCTTCCAAAATTAATGAAACCTACAAATAGTGTGTGCAAAGAATGTCAGTTGGGTAAACAAAGCAGAGTCTCTTTTAAAAGCAAAGATCAGTCTTCTACCGGATTGTTGGAATTAGTACATACTGATCTATGTGGTCCGACAAGAATCAAGAGTCTGCAGGGTGATAGGTATTTCATGTTGTTAATTGATGATCATTCCCGGATGATGTGGGTTACCTTTCTAAAAGAAAAATCAGAAGCTTTTGAGAAGTTCAGAATCTTCAAAGCTATGGTGGAGAATCAAACCGGATTGAAACTAAAGTGTCTAAGGTCTGATAGAGGTGGTGAATTTACATCTGGTGAATTCATTGACTTTTGTGAGAAACAGGGTATAAGAAGACAGTTGTCTGCTCCTAAGACTCCACAGCAGAATGGAGTAGTTGAGAGAAAGAACCGGACCATCCAGGAAGCTGCTAGGACAATGATGTTGGAAGCAAATGTTCCTCAAATGTTTTGGAAAGAAGTTATCAGCACTGCAGTCTACACTCTCAATCGAGTTCAAATCAGAAACAACACCGGTAAGACCCCCTATGAACTCTGGTTTGGCATCACTCCTACTGTGAAATATTTCAGAGTATTTGGTAGCAAGTGTTATATTAAAAGAGATGAAGATCTAGGAAAGTTTGATGCTAGAAGTGATGAAGGAATTTTCTTGGGCTACTCCACTCAAAGCAAAGCATACCGATGTTACAATAAGAGATTGAGGAAGATGATAGAAAGCACCAATGTAAAGGTTGATGAAGGAATTGAGAAGCCTTCAAGATTTTATGAGTTTGATGAAGATGACCAAGACAGTGTTCAAGGACCTCAATCCTCTCCGGTGAGACAGAGTCAGCCTGATCCGGTAAATCAGGAAGAAGAGATAGGTTTGAATGAGCCTGATCAAGAAACAGCAGTGCTGGATACTCCCAAAATTCCAAGGTATGTGAAACTGAATCACTCTGAAGATCAGATTATAGGTGACAGAAGCAAAGGTGTACAAACTAGAAGGAATATTGCTCAAAATCAGAATGAATGTTGTCTGATTTCAAAGGTTGAACCTAAAACAATAGATGAAGCCTGCAATGATGAAAACTGGACCAAAGCAATGGAAGATGAATTGATGCAAATTGAGAAAAATCATACTTGGGATCTTGTTCCCAGACCTAGAGACAGGAATGTAATTGGAACCAAGTGGGTCTTCCGGAACAAACTAAATGAAGCTGGTGAAGTAATCAGAAACAAAGCTAGATTGGTCTGCAAAGGCTACTCTCAAATAGAAGGAATTGACTTTGAAGAGACTTTTGCTCCGGTGGCAAGAATTGAAGCAGTCAGATTACTTCTTGCATTTGCTGCCTTCAAAGACTTCAAGGTATATCAGATGGATGTCAAGTCTGCCTTCCTAAATGGTGATCTGGAAGAAGAAGTCTACATTGAACAACCGGATGGATTTCAATTGTCTGATAATAATGATATGGTCTGCAAGTTGAAGAAAGCTTTGTATGGATTGAAGCAAGCCCCAAGAGCATGGTATGAAAGGTTGGATAAGCATCTTGTGCAGATTGGATTCAACAAAGGTACTGCTGACAGTAACTTATATTTCAAAATTGATCATGAAAACATTCTGATTGTTGAAGTGTTTGTGGATGATATCATTTTTGGAGGAAGAGATAGTATGTGCAAAACTTTTGCAAATCAGATGAAAAGTGAGTTTGAAATGTCTATGCTTGGTGAAATGAATTTCTTCTTGGGACTGCAAATTACTCAAACAAAAGAAGGGATCTTCATTTCTCAGACCAAATATGTGAAAGAATTGTTAAGGAAATTTGGTATGGAAGACTCAAAGCCAATGAACACTCCTATGGCAACCGGATGTAAGTTAAGCAAAGATGATGATTCTCCAAAGGCAGATCAGACAAAGTATAGATCAATGATTGGTGGATTGTTGTATCTCACTCAAACTAGACCAGATATAATGCAGGCTGTTGGTCTTGTGGCAAGATTCCACGCTGATCCTAGAGAATCTCATGTTATGGCAATCAAAAGAATTTTTAGATACTTGAAAGGAACAGTTGAGTATGGTCTATGGTATCCTAGAGATCCGGACTTCTCTCTTCATGCTTACACAGATGCAGATTGGGCAGGAGATGTGGATGACCGGAAGAGCACTAGTGGTGGAGCATTCTTTTTGGGGAAGAGATTGGTTTCTTGGCTAAGCAAGAAACAAGATGCAATATCTCTGTCTACAACTGAAGCAGAATACATTGCAGCAGCAGGTAGTTGCACTCAAATCTTATGGATGAAGCAGATGCTAAGAGACATCAAAGTTGAATATGAGAAGCCTATCACAATTTTCTGTGATAATTCAAGTGCAATTAATATCTCCAAGAATCCGGTATTGCATTCTAAGACTAAGCACATATCTATTAAATTTCACTTTTTGAGAGAACAAGTAAACAAGGAAGAAGTCAGATTGGAGTATGTTCCCTCCAAGGATCAGATTGCAGATATCTTTACAAAACCTCTTCCCAAAGACTCTTTTGAATATCTCTGGGAGAAGTTAGGGGTCATGGCCCCTCCGGTGATGAACTAAGATGCACTGATGTGCATCAGTCCGGTGGCTATCACAGTCATATCTTGTGATCCGGACTAATGGGGAGCTGCAACTAAGGGGGAGCAGCTGGTATGATTCTGATGTATGAGAATTGCAAGTATGAGCCCTTTGCCATTGATGTCAAAGGGGGAGAGAAGACATGTGAAAAACAAGTGGTTGATGATCAAAGGGGGAGCAGTAAAGGAAGAGAAGACATATGAAAAGTTGAAGTTCTTGTCTTAATGGTTTTTCACATCATATGTTGCCATCAATGACAAAGGGGGAGATTGTTGCAAGTATGAGGTTAGCCAGTGTTGTCATTGATGTCAACATACTCATATTGCATTGACAAGAAGGATTTGATGAGCTGTGTGCTGAGGATATTGAGAAAATTAGCCTCAGTCAGGAACAGTGAAGAACAGTGATGAGAAGAAGGTAAATGTACTGTATAGGATGAGAACCGGAGGATGCGGATTAAAGGGTTAGTAGATATGAGTCTTGAGATGCTACAGTTAAGATTTCAGAGGTCCGCATGAAGATCTGAAGGAGTTGTGGCTGCCGGTATAGAACCGGATCCGGCAAGTATCCAGAGGTGACAGAGAATCACAAAAAGGTCCGGTGAGGTCCGGAATTGTATCATCCTAATCTGCGGATTGGACGGAGTGTTTGGGATGTCCTTGTGATGTGTCATCCTGATTTGTGTATGATTTGGAGGTCCGGAAGTACCTCTTGCATTATGACAGTGGCGACAGACTGTGTTCTTGAAGTTCCGGATGAGGAAGACAAGAGATCCCAGTAAGTAGAGGAAGTGCGGATGTATCCGGACATTCAGACAGGCTTGTGAAGGTTCTTGAATCATGTTTAGGTTATGTTGTTGGTCCGCATTGATGGTAGAGCCCAGAATTGAAGTTATTCTTCCGGATGAAGTTCTTGCTCTGTTTAGCCGACCGGATGAGTTGTTCATCCTGCGAATGTTCTTGTGATGGCCGACCGGATGTGTTATTCATCTTGCGGATACTCCTATGGTTGTTTGCTGACTTAGATGTTTGTTCCTAAGTCGATGTCTTGTATAAATAATGGTTTGTGAGTTCATTTCAAGGTGTGGTATAAGGATGAGTGTGGCATAGCGAAGAAACGTGCAAAAGGCAGAGCAAAGGTTTTGGGCTTAATTGGAACTGATCCGGACATGGTAGAGATGTCATTCTCCAGTTCAAGACTGTGATTTTTATCACTTTGTAGACAGTGTGTCTCCTTGTAGGCAGTGGGCCTCTTTGTGAGCAGTGTGCTCGGGCAGTGAGCCCTTATTGGCATGTGCCATTCATTTTTCTTTATTCTTCTAACAGAGAATAATTCTTGGGTTAATCACCCCATCGTTTTTCCCTTAACTGGGTTTTCCACGTCAAAATCTCCGTGTTCAATGTGTTGATGCTTATCTGCTCTTGTGTTTATGTATTATGCTTCCATGGATGAGTATTTGATATGCTGCTAACTAACAACAGAGAATTAAGTGTTTGAAAGAAGAAGAAGTTTTATACAACTGATTCACCCCCCCCCTCTCAGTTGTATGCCCTAGATCCAACACGAATATGAGTGGGATGAGCTGACAGAGCATTCCTACGATGACAAAGAGGTTGATACCATTCAAACATATAGCCCCTACTGTGAGGGACAAACGCTACCGCATTGGCCATTAGAGTGTTATTTACCTATCCCTGAGAATACAACTTTTGAGGAAGGTTCAAGTTCTATCGCAATAAATAATTTGGAGGAAAGTACCATCCTGAACACTCTCCCTACCAATACTCCTAGCATATCCATTCAAACTATCAATGAACTAGATCTATCCTCTGACTCCCTCCCCCTTGTGCATCCTGAGCTTATCGACTGGGATCTACAAGGAACCCCGCAACTAGATACGTTCCAAAATGATGATGCCTATATTGACTACATGCAACTTAGGGACCACCTACCTAAAGGAGATCATAAAGCTATGTTCACCATTGAACTTAATACCATGGCTTATTTCAGAGAGGGTGCCAAGCCTTCCAGTCACAAAAATATCAAAATAAAAACTAGATCTAATGGTGAAAACCGCTCCGCGGTAGTGTCAGATCCCAAAATAGTAAAAAAAAGGATGCATCTGATGGTGAAAACCCAACTATGGCACCTGATGATGGAAGGCTTGACACTCTCCCCGATGACATGTACCAGGAGAAGTCTCAGATTGTTGTGGAACCTACGGAGCCTGTTAACATTGGAATAGAGGAACAACCTATGACCATTCACTTTGCTAAGCCTCTAACTCCACCAGAGAAGACTAAGTTTGTACCATTCTTCAAGAGAAAGCAAGTCAATTTTTCTTGGTCATATGTATATATGCCAGGGTTAGATCCAAATTTGATTCTACATCATCTTCCACTAGATCAAGGAGTGAAACCAGTAAAATGAAAGCTTACAAAGATGCATCCACACATTGCACTGCTTGTAAAAGAAGAACTCAAGAAACTACTGGATGTGGGGTTCATCGGAGCTATAGACTATCCGAAATGGGTCACCAACATAGTACCAGTGTCCAAACCTGATGGCCGAGTCAGACTATGCAATGATTTTAGAGATCTAAGCAAAGCTTGGCGCAAGGATGATTTTCCATTGCCAAATATAGATATCATAGTCAACTTAACAATAGGGCATACCATGTTATCTCTCATGGATGGCTTCTCGAGATACAATCAGATTAGGATAGCATTGAAAGACCAACATAAGATAGTTTTTACTTTTCCATGGGGCACTTTCTGCTAGAATGTCATGCCATTTGGGCTAAAGAACGCAGGAGCCACATATCAACATGCTATGACCACTATATTCCATGATATGATGCACGTCACCATGGAAGACTATGTAGATGATATCCTTGCAAAGTCACTCACAAGAGAATCACACCTGGATGTGTTAGAGAAAGTCTTTCAAAGACTAGAACAATTCAAAGTCAGGTTGAACCCAAAGAAATGTGTGTTTGGAGTCACCTCGGGCAAGCTCTTAGGTTTTATTGTATCGACAAATGGAATAGAGGTGGACCCCACCAAAGTCAAGGCTATTATGGACATGCCACCACCAAAGAATCTTACTCAACTAAGATCTCTATAGGGCAAACTACAAGCAATCCATAGGTTCATATCATAATTGGCAGACAAGTGTCAACCCTTTAGTCATCTCCTACATAAGAACATTCCATTTAGGTGGGATGAGAAAAATGTGAAGAGGCATTCGACAAACTGAAATAATATCTTATGAATCCACCTATTATCATGCCTCCTATCCAAGGGAAGCCATTGTTACTATACATATCTGCTACACCAATAGCTCTTGGGGCTCTTCTAGCACAATAAGATTATGAAAATAAAGAAAGAGTCATCTACTACATCAGTCTCACATTGGTGGGCTATGAGTTACAATACTCTCAGATAGAAAGATCGTGTCTTTCAGTAGTTTTTGCTTCCCAAAAACTCTGACATTATATGCTAGCACATCTAGTCAAACTTATTGCAAAAATAGATCCACTAAAGTACCTACTAAGCAAAGTAGCTCTAACAGGTTGCCTAGCCAAATGCATAATGCTCCTAAGTGACTATGACATTGAGTATGTAGATAGAAAGGCAATCAAGGTGCAAGTCATTGCTGATCAGTTAGCAGATGCACCACTCTAGGACACCACACCAATGCAATTTGAGTTTCCAAATGAATCCTTATTCAATATATCAACACATTTATGGAAACTTTACTTTGATGGGTCCTACACAAACCATGGATCAGGGGCAGTAATCTTGTTTGTAACTCCTCATGGCAACACCATACCAAAATCTTACCGTCTGTTATTTCCATGCACAAACAACATAGAAGAATATGAAACCTTAGTCATTGGTCTCAAGATGGCAACAGAATGGAAAATCAAAGAGCTACATGTCTATGGTGATTCTCAACTAGTGATCAATCAGGTCAATGATGATTACCAAACCAAAGATGAGAAGCTTGTCCCATACAAACAGATGGTCGATGACTTCAAGGAATACTTTGTGATCATCTCTTTTGAGCAGATACCTTGCATTGAAAACAAAATAGCAGATGCCATGGCAACCATTGCCTCTCTTCTCAAAATCCCAGAGAATGAGTCACGGTATGAGTTCTTAGTGGAATCAATTCAACAACTAGCTTATGATCTTCCTAAAACCCATTCCATATGCCTATTAGTTGGATCTGATTCACCTTGGTATTGTAAGTTTTACACTTACCTCAAGGACAATACCCTCCCACCTGACCTATCTTCAAACCAACGATGAACCTTTATACGCCAAACCTCTCGTTATACCATTATTGCCGACACCCTATACCGACGTGCTCTAGATGGTACTTTACTCCGTTGTTTAGAATGAGAAGAATCCCAAACTACCTTACAAGATGTACATGAAGGGATCTATAGAACACACTCTAGCGGTCCTTCCTTAGCTAAGAAACTCATGTGTTTGGGTTATTATTGGCCGAACATGGAAATAGATTCATATCAATTTGTGAAGAAGTGCAAGCAGTGCCAAATACACGGGAACCTGATACATGCACTAGCTCAAGAGTTGAGACCTTTAACGACACCTTGGCCCTTTTGTCAATGGGGACTCGACCTTGTAGGGAAAATCCATCCACCCTCATCCAATGGCCACAAATTCATAATAACTGCCACTGAGTACTTTACCAAGTGGATTGAAGCCATCCCCCTCACCACCATCACAGGTAAACAAATCTCCTCATTCATCCTTAATTACCTGATCTGCAGATACAAAATTCCCTCATCCATTATCACGGATAATGGAAGACCCTTAAAAAACTAGGATCTCCAAGAACTCTATGACCGATTCAAAATCCAATACCATTTCTCCACACCCTATTACCCCAAGGCAATGGCCAAGCAGAAGCATCCAACAAGACCATCTTGAAACTCCTCAAGAAGACAGTCAACGATGCTAGCCGTGATTGGCACATCCAACTCAATCCCACTCTGTGGGCCTACAGAACTAGTATACACACTCCCATAGGTGCTACCCCTTGCACCTTTGTCTATGGATCAGAAGCTATCCTCCCCATCGAGGTTGAGTTACCATCTCTCAGGGTGTCGTTAAAAGGTCTCATAACAAATGAAGAGTACAGATTTTCTAGAGTTGCTAGAGGAAAGGAGACACAAAGCCTTTGATCATCTCAAAGCATATCAACAAATGATGTCACGAAGTTACAACTACAGAGTCTACCCAAGAGTCTTTAAAGTTGGAGACCTAGTACTTAAGGAGAACCCCCACAATCAACAGGATCGGGAAAAGAAAGGCAAGTTCGAACCCAACTGGTTTGGGCCTTATGTAATCGTAGCTACTTATGGATCGGGGGCATATCAGTTAGCAACATCAGAGGGTGAGTTGTTTGATGACCCAATCAACAACATGCATCTTCGCCAGTTCTATACCTAAGAGAACCCCAATGTAAGGGGGCATAAAATACCAAAAAAATCAAAAAAATTAGAAAAATACCAAAAAAAAAAAAAAAAAAAAAAATACAAAAAAATCATCCTTTGGTGAAAACCTAGCAAACAGGCACCTTTGATAGGTATCATGATGAAAACCTGGCAAACAGGTGTCATGCATACTTTCTATCTTTCATACAAATAAAAGTAAGTGGTGGAAACCTAGTAAACATGTGTTACTTGTGATAAACCACTTCCTCCATCTTTGGGAAACCAATCACCTTGTGTCCATTCTTCCTTCACTTGTGTCTCGTTCAATCCATTTATGTTCCATAATAAAATCCAAATGATAACCTATCATGGATTGATACTCTATCTCTTTTGTTGCCTTGTCAACCAAGGTTTTATCCCATATCCTATCCATAGTGTCAGCCTAGCATAATGTCTGTTGTCTATATCCACATGGTCCAGGTCCATGAACTATGTTGCATCTGCGTCGTCACGTAGGCAAGGCCATTTTCAATGCTCCCCTGAGGCTTCCCTATTCATCCCGTATCTTGTCGTCTATCCTCTAGTCCATCCATGGTCCAAGTCCATGAACTACGTTGCCTCTATGTTGTCACGTAGGCAAGGCCATTATTCAAATGCGCCCCTGAGGCTCCCTCTATCCCATCCATCACATGTCTAGTCCTTCTATCTATCTAAGTCCATGCCACTTTCCATCACCTAGGTCTTAGGTCTGTTAGGGTTCACCCCGAACTATGTTGCCTCTACGTTGTCACGTAGGCAAGGCCATCTAGCAATGAGCCCCCAAGGCACTAGGTCAATCCCTTAGGGTCCATCTCACCAATAAGGATTGTGGAATCTTTCACTAGGCAAGCAAGCGCAAGCAAAACCTGATGTTCAAGCAGAAATCTTGACACAGGGCATTAACCTATCCAAGGCAAAGCAAACAAGTACCTAAGGCACTCTAAATGATTTTTACCTAAATTATGGCAAGAAACAAACACATATAAATGCAAATATGTTTTGTGGATTGGAATATTGGTTAAATTATAGAGTCTTGATTTCCACTATCATGCCTTTCTATGCTACTCGAGGATGCCAAAAGCTAAGAGATGCTATGATGGGGGCATGATTCTTTTCTTTGTTTACTGTTTGTGGATTAAACTTTAGTAATGTTACGCCTTGTCTAAAGACATGATCGGCAAAAGATCATCAAGGACATCAAAGGTCTAACATGAAAGGGGGCAATCCTTGTCTACTGATATGCAAGAAATATTTAGGTCATCTTGATTCAATTATACCTAGATGCTTGTATCAACTTGCTAAAATCAAAATCCATGTAAGCGATACTCAGGTCATCTCGGTTCAATTATACCTAGATGCTTGTATTAACTTACAACATTCAGAAAAAGTACCAAAAAAATTGCCCAATGATGAAATAAGCACTTAAAAATACTTGCACCATCAAGATGTCAAAAAAAAGTATCCATCATGCATTCATTATACATCCATTCATCTGTATCCCATGCAATAAAAGATCCAAAACAATGTAGAGTATAAATACAAAGTGAAGCTTGTGAGTCTTTCTATATAGTCATTCTTTCAATCAATCTTCTATCTATCATTATGTCATCTCTATGTCGATAGAGTACATTTGGACATCACAAAAACATAGCATATAGGTGCATATCATATCACAGGAGATAGTCATTTACATGATTAAATCAGTTGCATACATAATAAAGTGCATCAGGTCATGCATATACATTTTTTGCCATCATCACGTAGTGTCAACAAAAAAAATCAAAAACATAGATAAAGTGCATCACATAAACTGCATAATCATATAGATACCATTTGCATTCACACATTTGAGGCATATCAAGTAAAACATCTAAGTCTACATTAAGTCACATAAGCATCACATAGCATCATATAAAAATCTGCATTAGATAACATCACATAGCATCAAGTAAACATCTAAGTCTGCATTAGATAAACATGTGCATCGCATCGTATAATAGAAGTGCATCCATAAACATATAGCATACACGACTGCATATAAAGAGCATCAAATAGCTGCATCATCATATAAATATCATAAGCATGTCCAAGTGTACAATATCAAAACGACCATCTCTGAGTCAATGTCTTATACAGTGTATACGTCTCAAAGATAATGATACATGTCTCAAAATACAAAAGTGGTACATGTATGTATCCGGCTATCTAAGCCATCAAAATGTGTACATAGGAGTCAAAATATATGCAGGTGTCTGCTAACCCCACTGATGTGAACCACTGCTCCCAGTAGTGTCCTCTATGTCCCCTCCTCTGCTGGCCCCAGACTGTTGTGGGCCATCACAGAGGCTCCCGACCTTGATCCACCTGCCCTCTGCGAGGCCATAGACTAGTTCCTATAGCTCAGAGCCCTCTAATCAACTAGCACAACACCATGGTACAAACCCTGATAGTACTATGTTTGAGCCTGCACTCTAGTAAGCTCACCTGCACCTGCACTAACTGCCCCTGCACCTATGCCTATGTCTGTGCTAGCTAGGCCTGTGCCTATTGCACTTGTTCAACCAAAAAATTGCTAGTAGCATCTGTCCCAAGGGCTACCACTACTGTATCCCTCTCTACTCAGATAGCTAGTATCCTCACCTCGGCCATATCTCTCTCTCTAGTGAGCCCTAAGATAACCCCTACATCTGTCTCCCATCGAGCCTCGGCCATCCTAAGTTGTGCTTGCAACTGCCGAACCTGTCCTCTCAGCATAGTAATGACTCTCTCCTGAACATCTGGCTATGCCAGATCTTGAGAGGCCTATGCTTATCTCTACCCTTGCGACTGAGGTACCTGCTCCTGCGCCACCTGCTGTGGTGGCGGCATTTGTCCCTACTGGGCAGCCTGCTATACAACCTATGGATGCACCACCTGCTGAGCGTGGGAGGATCCCTCCCTAGCTCTCCTCCTCTACCTAGGCCTATTTCCTTCTCCCTCATCTCCCCTGTCACCACCATCTCCTCCATCTCTCCCTCCTCCTCTCCTCCTCCTCCTCCTCCTTGTTAGGTCTCAAAAATGCAGGTTGCTAATCCTAAGAGGATGACAGGCTCTATTCTTAGATTTGCAATGTTTTTGAACTAACGCGATGGAGTTAACCTCTAGGGTTTGATGACTCCCTGCAGTTTAGGCACTGCTATACCTAGGCAGGTGAACCTTGGAAGTTAAAGCAGATCAAGTGTAAGTGTTTTGACTAAGTAAATGGACCTACCTACAGTGGTAAATGGTGTAGAATAGATGAGAGCTTACTAATTAATCCTATATCTAATATCTGATGGATGATTGGTATAAATTGTATAAGCAATATCAAGGTAAATTTTAAAACGGTACTAATAAAGGGTTTTTAAATGATGAATTGAAATAAGACCAGTGCCTTGTTGGGTAAACAGAGTCAAATGGAAGACAAAGACCAGTGGCTTATAGTGGGTAGTAACTCTAACTATTTGGCACAATACTTTGGTTTATAACTTGTATAAACGTCTAGGAAAATGACTGACAAACTCTTCTTAATAATCCAATAGATAAGATCAAATTTCTTGTTATTCACCATAAGGAAATTTAATCCTTTCTTGAAGGAACCAATTGAATGAAATATAAAAGAATAACATATAGTATCAACTTGGAGACAGAATGGCAATCCTAATTATATGGTTCTTCTTAGTAATCCAAACTAACACTTCCAAGTTACTGTGACTGATCAAAAGGATTTTAATTCCTCTAATGGAAACCAATTAATCCAATCACACAGATACAACAAATGTGTATTGACAAATTAACTATATACTTGATATATTAATTTGAATAACAAGGAAATACTGAACTAGAGACAATCATATAATTGAATAATTTTAACAAACAATTGATGCCAAAATAGAACCACAGAATTAGAGAACTTCAATTTACTTCTTTCAATATAATGCTTGCAACATGGTCTTTTAAAACATTGTAAACTTCATATATTATATCCTACTCTTGATGATTTTTTAGCATCATATGTTCAACTTATATAGAAATACTTATGAAGAGACATAACGCTTCAAAATGTCTTTTGGGAATTAACATAACAATAATAAAGATGAAGATGCTTAGGCTCTATTCAACCACAAGTATATCTGAGCAATGTGATCCAAGTACTCCTGGCTACAATGTGTATCAGTGAATTCAATAGCATTTCTTGTGATTACATCCATCGTTACCATCTTCTCCAGATGCTTGCAGGCTTCCCCAGATGCAGAGTCTTTGTCCTTGAGAGCTCCTAAGTCTTCATACAATATCACTTGACAGTCCTTACTCCATTCATCTTTGTTCTTCAGTTCTTTATCATTTCTGAACAACATGGGTACTCTTGCTATTGACACCTCAACACATTCTTTGGCATCATTCTTGAGTTGGTCATAATATTTTTGGTGCCGCTCAATCAAGTCTTTTGCACTGGAAATACCTGTAGTGTCAGAAACATCCTTACTCTATGTCTCATGGAGTTTCTCCTACAGCCTGTTGTGGAGCCTCTCATGCTCTTGGATCACTTTATAGTTTTTAGAATAAATATCCCAAAATTGGTTCATCCAATGCATCATGTTGACATGCCTATTCTGGAGTACTGTTGCAAGTGTGTCAATTTGGACTTGAGCTTTCTAATCAATAGATGGTGATTGGGCGCTTTGTGAGCTTTCTCCTTGAGTTAACCTTTTCACTGACCCTTCGAAGGTATTCTTAACAGTATCTTTTAAGAAATCATTTTCTTTGGTTAATCTCTCACAACTCAGTTTATAAATGTCTCATTCTTTGATCAACATTTGAGCCTGTGCTTTGTACAAATTTGTGACATTTATACCAATTTCTACAGTGATCAAGGGGTCAGTTTCCCCTGCCTTCAAAGTCATGACATGCCCAAAAGCCTTTTCAGTATCTATAATGGTTGTCTTCTTATGAGGTGGGTACAAGGCCCATATCATTAGTGAATTTTCATCATTGTTATATTTGGTGCCCATATACACTTCTATGACACCCTCAGGAGTGAGCTTATATTTGTCATTTATATTATGCCAAAAACTATCAAACACCAAAGCAGAATTCAAATCAAGACCAGGGAATATCATAACACCTGCTTCTCTGAGTAGCTGTCTACCTCTACTAGGAGTCATAGCTTGCAATTCACTATCCACTGTTGTTTTCAACATATCAAGTAATTGTCTTTCATTATTGGCCGAGACATCATCAACTGATTCCCTAATCTCCTTTCCCTTGCATTTATATAAAAATGATTTAAATTCTTTAGAATGAATAAATTGATCATCAGAAATAAAAGAATCATATGCTACTTGTCTTTGATCCTCATCAGCAGGCCCCTCCTGATCATGTTCTATACCAGGAGATTGATAGTGTTGCATTTTTTGTTTGGACATTTTGGTTATCTATTGATGTGGCTCTTCTTCTTCTATAGGTCCTTCATCACTAGAGGACAACAACTCTATCTCTGCAAGCTATCTCCTCTTCTCATCTAAGTCCCTATTATATTTCTCAACCACTAATTCAACTTCAGTTTTCTTCCATATTCCTGATAACATCATCATGTGGATATGGGACATGTGTGTATCCACTAAGGTTTTGTTTTCTCCTAGAAAAGTCAATGAAACCCTTAAGATCAAATCCTTTTCTTTCTTTTGCAAATCTCATGTTGTAATGCATCATCTTATCCATAATGAGACTATAACCCTCTTTTGACACCACAGTAAAATCTCCAGAGCACAGAGTACTAGGCATGAAGGATTGCTTATCATAGGAGCTCAAATGCATCACATTAGAGTAGTTCATTTGCCTGACTATCTCTAAGTAGGCAGTTCTGTCAGGAACTGTCTTGGGCAATATAAATGGGGTGTTTTCAAAACCATAAACTTTGACCATGGTAGCATCCTCAAAACAATACCAGTCTCCCCAGTTGTGGGTAACAGTAGGAGGACCACCAAAATCTTTAGGTCTGAGAAACCTCTTTATTTCATTTGTCAGTGAATATTCACATGGATGACTGAAATGTCTATACAACACTTTTACACAGTATTCTTCAAAATGAAAATAACTTGAATAGGCATACCTGCTGTCCCATATCCTTGTCCACATTTGTACCGGTGACTTTTGTCCCCTTTGGTCTGTTTGAACAACTTTGAATTCACTTGGCCATAATCCCATTTCCTAGCCATAATAAAGCACCATGTGCATGAGGAGTGATTAATGTTCAAAAGAGACCGATGGGGCATTGTTCTTGATTGCAGTCAAACCAAAATCAATTCTTCCAAAAACATAGGCAGCATAGTCAAACTGCCTAGCATTGTGATACTGGATATCAGTGGCTATCACCATCAAATGAATTGTCATGAAATTCAGGACCTCTGACCCTAGGACTTGGCCCACAGAGTAGTATGTGTATTGTATGTATGGTTCAAATAATGACACATGAAATGGAGGTCCATCATTCTCATTGAGAGGCACTATTTCCCCTTCTACCTTAGGCATGTGGATAGGTAATCTCCACCCATTGTAAGTGGTATCCATTCTCTAGTATTCTTTATCCAAATCTTCATAGACTATAGGAATAGTGCACAAATCATCTAAATCAAACACTTCACAAATAACATTTTTAGATAAATGTATAACTGGCTCTCCTTGCGGATTGCATATGGCTTTGAGGCTAGGGTTGTAATGTTTAGCTAGGAGTCTGAGGAGTTCTACATTCACAAAGACATCTGGAATGACCAATTTGCCCAGATTCAAGTGCCATGGATTCGACACTGGGACATTTATGAATCTTCTATTGTAATGGAATTTGAAAAGCTCATAACCTCTTATCGGTGTCTAGACATTTCCAAGGTACTTGCACTTGTCTTCCAACTTCTCTATGTCTGCCCTAAGTTGTGTAGACCTTTGGGCTTTGGGAGTTGATCTAGGCAATTGGTCAATTAGGTCCTGGTTTAATTTCCTTTCTTTTGTTTTCTCATCAGGACTTTTGTCAATTTTTTGTTTCTTAGGTTTACTAGTCTCACCCTGTTGTTTTCTGCCCTTTCTTTTCACTGGAGTTTCCATTACAATCTTAGATAGCAAATTCAAATTGCAGGCTACTACACAGAGGTTTGTATATATGTACCTGTTGTCAGAGGTGATGATCGAATTCCCCTATTTTCTCCTCCAAGTCTCTGTTTGCGTGCTCCTTTCAGACAATTCTTTCAAACTTAATTGCAGTGATTTCAAATGGTATTTCAGAGGATCTTCCTTGTTTGCAATTAATTGTTCCAGTGTTTAATTTTTGTGATCATTGTGAGATGTCACATCATCATAACTCCCTTCATCAGTATGATTTTTGTAATGTCAGGACAATTTAATATCTTCTTATGGCGCGAACATTTGCATATGGATCAATCGCTGTGACCGTTCATCTATCTCCTCGATGTCATCTTTTATAAAGACATATATAAGTCTACATCGGCAAGATATTCTCGAGGTTTACCCGATATACAAATGGGCATGGCTATCATCGGCCAAAATTACTTTATCACCACAGGAATAACATTTTACTCCGATAGCGTAAGTGTTTCCGATATGAATATCGGTGAGAGTCTTATCGATGAACGTGGCCATTATCATTATCGGAGCAACATAGGACATCAGGATGACTTATTTCAAACTACCTGATCATGGTTGTTTCCTTGATATCTTCCTTCACATCCTTCATTGGAGTAATCGTCACAACATATCACTGACATCTTTCATCATTGTGAGTTATTGGTTTGGCAAGACTTGTAAGCTCTTCTTCTGACTTGTTTACTTTCGCTGATGGTAGTTATTCTTTCTAGACATTGGTGTGACTTAAGCCGAAATAATGCCACTTTATTGCTGAGACATTGCGAAGTCAGGGATACTTTAATTTCTCACCCTGATGTGCATTTCTCCCCAATGATCATTGGTTTCACCGGTTCCATAGGTAGCTCGGCAAGAGTCATACCAAACTCCTTCATCGGTGTGATCTATATTGTCGAGGGAGGTTTTTTAGTATTCCCCGATAATGTTTTCTTATGCCGATAGTCCTTGTTACTGATAAACTCAGCATGACTACAAATTCTCTCCCCGATGAAAGGTCATTGGTGTTACTGTCTTCATCGGCGGTTCCTGAAATCTTCTCCCCGATCATTGTTCTCATGCCGATACTCATTTTAGCCAGTTTCTCATAGAGCATGGATCGGTATAACAAAAGGGAGGTCTTGCCGAAATTAAGGAATTGAGGCCCTTCATTATATTACATTTTGAGGGGTGAGACACCCTTTTGTGATGAAAGTCATGTGATTTTTATGGGATATACCAGTTATTATTATGATTTTGGGTGTAATGTTTTCTAATTTGGTCAGACATGGGTGGGTAGGAATATAAGAAAATTTTAAATTTTCCTGTCCCAACACTCCTCCTGCCAACTTGGCCCTCGTCATTTGAATCTGCCTTGTCTATATGAGGAACTAGCTCTCTAGGCCTAGAGTATCTCAAAAATAGATGCTTTGCAAATCACTCCTCATAGTCCCAAGTCACCCCTACATCTGCAATCTCTCTCCTCATCGGCCAGGTAGCATAGGGAATCTACCAAAACTCTACCACTGCCTCCTCATAGGATGCCACTGGCCCCCATCTGAATCTCTCTGTATGTGTCTGTGCAAATAGAGCCTGCCCCTGTGGCATGCCCTGTCTCCTCCCAAACTTCCTCTAAACCCAGTTGACAATTTGTCTCCCCAAAATAAACCGTGTCTAGCCAATCAGCCACCAAGTTTGATAATAGTATGGCAACTCGTCCACCTCGTCATCCCAAGGCTCATAGTCTAGATATGGTTGCCAAACGACCACATCTACCCCATCTAGTGCATGCCTCTAGTACTCAAGCTTCCCCAATCTATGCTAGGAAATCACTCCTACATAGCCATAGCTGTAAGGCTCTCTCCTCTGTCTCTGAAAAACACATGTCGGTCTAGTGATGGCAATGTGCTCCCATAGCCAAAACTACAACAGTGAGACACCTATTGATAGACTAGAACCCCTATGGTATACCACCTGATGCATATCGTGGTATAGGTGTGCTAAAACACAGACACCCCAAGCATAGTAGGTGCCTTCTGTGACCATCCTCTCCATGATCCATCCCCATCCAATCGGGAACCCGTGCGATCTCCTATCGGGGCATACAACGCCTCTGATCAATCCTGCAACTATCCTAGGGAAGTAGTCATAGTAATTGTATATGTCCTGCCAAGAGATAACCTATCCTACCAGCTCGGGGTCATCAAATACCTACCTGCACTCTGCGAGTCCTGCATCCTGCTATGGATCATACTCCATGAGCTCTCCCTAGATCGGTAAGTGGAGTATCCTGTATATGTCCTCCAGAGTCACTGTCATCTCCCCAGTCAGGAAGTGAAACGTCCCATCCTCGCTGTGAAACCTCTCTACTGCAATAGTCAGTAAGCGGCAGTTTGCTTGAACCTCGGGCTTAAAGCACACGTAATCTAATCCCATCACACCGAGTGCCTCTCGATCTATCTCTGTCAACATATGTTGCTGCACATCGGCATGGGAAACTGCTCCCTTGACATCAATGTATCTTGTATGTCCTCCTGCAAGCACACAAAGCAAGGCATCAACCTAAAGATGCAAGTAACATGCTCAACATATCTATAGAAACATATCAACTAACTTAACATATCAAATTGATCAAAACAATACAATACATCTCTTGACTAGATTCCTGCAATCTCAAAGATAGCTTATCGATTGACACATCAAACAGGATGCCAATCGAGTCAATTTTGTTAAGTAAACTAACTATCCTATTCATATGTGCCAGAACAAAAGGTACATGTGCCATTTCTTAGCAAATGCACCACTTCTGACACATGCACCGCAACATCTCATGCATGTGCCATCCCATACCATAAATGCATCGCCCAGTTGCATACGCTGACTCATACTGTAAAAGCACCACCAAATGATACATGCGCTGACCTTACTCATGCATGTGGAGCTTTCATGCATGCATCGTTTTATATCCTAGATGTGCCACAAATTGATAGATGCGTAGTTTTGCATGTCATATGCACCGAATTGCGATATGGCGCATTTGTCTAGCCTAATTTTGCCTAGCATTTATTGCACTCAAAATTGACTCTAGGTGAAATTTTTTGATATACATACCGGGGGTCCTGCCTCTGCTAGCCGATCGAATCATCAGACTCACTCAAAGCAGTGCTCCTCATGTGGAATATCCATCCTAGTGCTGACTACTCTATGCTCTGTACTCTCCTAAGCTCTCAAAGCAAATCAAACAAAGCCAAGTGTGCAAATGACTTGTCTTGTGAACCCAGCTCCTTTATATAGCATGCAAACCCTAAATTGTCTATGTGGTGACTATGACTACTTCTCACACCCGTTTCTTCCCGTTTTCTTCCCGTTTCTCATAAACGCACCCTATTTTCTTCAGTCCTAACCAAGTTTTCCCTTCATCTTCGTGAGATTGTTCGTCTCATGCCTTCTTCCCATCCAATCTCCTGAGGGGGCATCCTATTGTCACAAACTGGGGCATGTATCATTATCAGACTATTTATTCTTTACAGCAACGTCATAAACTGCATTGCATCAAAGAGGGGCAAAATGTATACGCCTAAAAATGACACGATTTAGTCTAAATAAATATTCTTAATATTTATTCATTCTAATTCCTCTATCAATAAATAAATAAACAAATTTATTTATTTGATTCACATTCCTCTAAATTAATTAAATATCAAAATATTTAATTATCTCTTCTAAAGTCAAAATTAAATAAAATCCTTTATTTAATTAAATTCTTCCAAACAATTAACTAATTCTTAATTATTTAATTAAGTCAATTCTTCTTCCAAATTTGAATAAATCAAATCAAATTTATTTAAATCCTCTCAATCTCCAAAAATAAAATACAATCAAATATTTTATTTATTCTTCCAAATTATGCACAACAATTAAATAAATTTATTTATTTAATTTGCTTTCTTATCTTCTAATTCTTCCAAAATCTTCTAAAAACAAGTCTTCTTCTCCATGCACACAAAATTAAATAATTTATTATTTAATTTCTCTCAAATCATGCAAAAGCAAATCTCAAGTTGAGTTAACTGACTCAACCAACCTTGTTTTTATCAATATCTCTTAAATTAGAAAAAATCTTTCTAATTTATGAAAAACATGTCTTATCTTTAGAAAAGAAAGTAGTTAACTCAAATAAAACAGCTTTTGGATGACACTTGTCTTCTTCCTATTCGCATTCATTCCTCTCAACCATTCTATACCGTTGATCTTCTCATTTCTTCTCAACCGTTGATCTCTTCTCTCCTAAATCTATAAATTAAATCTTATTCCTCCATTTCATTCATCCAAGCTTTAAGTATTGTTACTCTGCAGGAATTACAGCACGCCTTTGGCACCAATTCCTTCATTGCTTGTGATCACACTCGTTACTACACACTACTATCATTGTTGTGAAGCTCATCTTCATGGCAAAACTATCATAGCCATTCTCCATTGACAATCTTGGAATAGCAAGGAAGTGCACTCTCTAAGGGTCGTATTCATACGTGCAAGATCGATTGAGATAGGCAACCAATAGAAGCTATGAATCTTTGAGGTTTGCAAAGGTTTTTTGAAGTTCTTTTGTTTGATTGATCTCTATGTTTCTGTATTTTGTTGAGTTTTGGGTATTTTGATATTGATATATTGATTATTCTTTTGAATCCAATTTTCCCTTAACACTAATTACAACTATAATATAGATATTTAACTGTGCATAATCAAAATGAAGATAGTATGAAATAAACACAAAGAAATAATAGAACAAAAGATCAAGCACATAACATAGTGTTTATGTGGAGAAACCATTTTAGGAAAAAACTCCACACAAGAAGAAATGCACCAATCTATATTAACTTCAATAAAGTTTACAACAAAACACTATTGATCTCCTCCTTAGTCTTCAATCCAGCAGCACCTATTTTTCCAATCTCAACTCTACTACATCATAATTGTAATATAATGCCCTCATTAAAAGAGTGTTTCCTTTTAGGGTAAAAAAACCCTAACATAATTGCTACCACTAGATCTATGACCTAATGATGAATGGTCCAGATTAACTATGAAATTACAATATTTTACAAGGTAATTTTCTAAATATTTCTCTTTGGGGGTGTTACCCTCGAACCCCCACCAGGAGGGGCTAGGAAGTTGTCACTACCCCCTAGACCCCCTAGCAACATTAGTGGGGGGACAAGCTCCCAAACACTCCCTGTCGGGTACAAGGATCCAAAATGCAACTAAAACAAGATTATTACTTGGTGATTACATCCTCCCTTACAGATGATTTAAAAACACTATTAGCAGTAATGAATTACATAGGATTTACATGGTTGATGGCACCTTAATTCTAACATCATGGTGGGTTGAATCCCATGAGAGGGAGAAGAGGAATTGTGAAAGGTGAGATGAGGAGTGTTGAGTGGAATAGCATTTGAAGGAGGAGGTTAGGCTATGGTGGACATAGGTCAATGAGAGGAAAGAGGAATGAAGAATAGACTAGGTGGAGATGGACAGTACTTGTGCCAGCCAGATGCTAGAAGAGGTGAAGGAAAAAAATTTCTAATGAACCTAATATAGCAATGGAGTTTGTTGCAGATTATTCACAATCTGAAAGGATGGTTCTACCATTCAACTCTATTTTATGAGACCATGCTCACAAACTTCTTACTTGTCACGTTTGAAGAAAGAGAATCAGGGTCCACAAGAAACCCTGCATCAACCAAAAACCTTTTCAGGTTTTTGTTTCCAGTTTTGGCTCTTTTTGTTTGTCTTTGTTGGTTTCTAGTAGCTTTATTTATGATAAATTTTAGATTCATTTTGGTTATGTGAAGGGCATCTCTTTGTTGAAGAGTTCAATGGGTACTTGTAGTTTAATCTTGATAAAGTTTGGAGCTGTTATGGTTAAGTTTTCATCAGGTTCAAAAGTTATAGAACCTACCAATTTGCCGAAAACTCTCTTTCACTTAGCATTTTTGGCAACTTTGGAAGTTTCCAAACTATACTTTTCACTGAATTAAGCATTTCAAAAAATCATGGGTTTGCAAACTCATCAATTCACTGAAAGGAAGTGGATCTCTCTTTCCTTTTCGGTAAACTCTTAGGTTTGTGAACTTCTTATTTCACCAAAAAGTCAAGTTTGCAAGTTCATGTTTGCACCGATTCATTGAAAGAAGCTAAGGCTTGGTTCAAAGCTTTATTAAAGTGCCAAATGTTATTGTGAACACAAGGTTCTAGAGTTCCAGAGTTCACCAAATTGTTGATTTATCAATAAGTTTGTACTTTTGATTGAAGTTGAAGTTTTTGAACATCATTTGATGTTGAAGGAAAGGTGTTTCAAAAAACTTTCAAGTTTGCAAATCAAGAGTTCCACTCAAACAAGTTCATAGGTTTTAAAAACCTCTAAATTGCCAAAGACAAAGAGCTATTGATGAAGAGTTCAAAGGTTCTACAAGTTGTTGATTCACTGAAGGGAGAGTTCAGAAGTTCTAAAATATTTTGAATCATCGAAAGGGCTTTACAAAGAAAGAAGTTTTTAAGTTCACGAGTTCGTCAATTTTCTCATACATCGAAAAGGACTTTGTAAGAGGCAAGGTTCAAGAGTTCAAGAGTTCGTCGATTCTCCAAATCACTAAAAGGCATTTAAGTGAAGTTCTAAAGTTCAAAGGTTCACCAATTCATTGATAAATCTTGAAAAAGAATAATTCAAGTGTTCCATCTAACCGTTCAATTCTATAATTGTTGGAGATGATTCAACTTTCATAGTAAATGGTTTAACTTCCTCAAGCTAGAAGTATAAAATGGTTCACTGTTGGCCAAGGAGGGGATCTTGGTAGTTTGGAAGTGGCACAGAAGAAAATGATTTCTAGAGGAAGTGGTAGAAAATAGAAAGAGAATGTGAGGATGAAGACTATTGGAGAAGTGGCAAGGATTAGAGAAATGACTACCTATAGAAGAGTGATGTAGAGATTGGTTGTGTGACTGGGTAGTTTGATAAGACCCCTTGGTCACAACTGCATCAAAACTTCTTGATGATGAAACCCAATAAAATCACATATCCAAAGCTTCTAAATATCTTCTTCACTAAAATTGGCAACCATGACCCTAATAATAAAAAAATATTGTCTTGAATTAACAAAATTAAAAGAGATGATAAAATAAACAATTTGAAAACTATATATATTTCTCTTAATCATTCATCACACACTTAATAATTTATGAAAACAAAACTAAATTACTTTATCAAGATAATAAAAATATACAAACTCTCATCTTACATTCTTTTATTTTTACAATAATAAAGAATGTAGAGAAATTTAACTCATTTATTAAATTTTCTCTCTTAACTTTTAGAAGATAATAGAAAAATTTCAACAAAGCTCATATTACTTTGCATGCCCATAATACATAAATTATAATGTGTATCCCTTTTATTATTTTTTAAAACTTTCCTCAAAATAATTGACCTCCCTCCCTCCCTTGATTTCTTCTTTCCAAAATAATTGACCACACAAAATCCCAAATAATCTATGTGTCATAACAAGGCCTTAAAATTCTCTCATTCAAAACATAATCTTAAATAAAATGCATCTAGTAGTATACTAAAACTTGAATGTGAAAAAATGTGATATTTTTGGCCATATGGATATAGAAAAAGCATCCCCCCACCCCCACCTAAAAAAGAAATACCTCATAATTTGTTAAAAAAAAATTAGCTTCCTGGAATTTCTTTTGTTTTTGGTGTTTACTTTAAAGGATTCTCATATGCATCCATATTAATGAATGAACTTTATGAGTCTGATAAGTTAGTCACTTAGTTGAGGAGATTAAGAAGATGAAGATCAATTTATCTTTATTTGAGTTACTTAAGACCATAGTCATAAAGAAAGCTTTCCTTAAGTCCTTAGAGGAACCTACATTGAAACAAAATGTCCCTAGCAATATCTAGACTAGAGATCCTCCACCCAAGGATATTCCTTTCAAGCTTAAGGATAAAGGCCAAGTCCATCCTATAGATACACAAATGACACTTTACGAAGGAAAGACTAAGTCTCCTCCTTTTCTTTTAACCTTAAGGATATTTGGCAAGAACCTGCATAATTGTCTAGTAGACTTCGGAGCATCTACCAATGGCATGCTATGTCAGTATGTCAATTCTTAGGTCTCTCACCTACTACAACATTGAAGAAGGTCACCCAGCTAGATAAGTCTGAGGTCAACGTCATAGGTGAACTAACTCATATCCATATGTAGTTAGCTTCTGATTCTAGGGTCCAACATTTTATTGATATCCATGTAGTTGACATCCCTAATACTTATAACAGCATGTACCGAGTTGAGCTTCCAGATATTACAGTGGAGGAAGTATTGATGTGTAATTTTACATAGGGAAGTAGTGAAGTGAACCAAATCACATCATGAACTGATATCTTGGTGGAATTTGATTATGAAACTTTAGATAAAGATGGAGGAAGTAGTTTAACTAAATTTGAGGGGTATTTTTCTAAAGAGATCCAAAAGCATAACCTACAAGGAATCCCACTTAAGAAAATGTTGTTGGAAGGATGGTACAGGGTGCATAGAACATCACACTCTGAAACTACATGTGCTCTATGTCTAGACCTGATTGATAGAAAGGAATGTTTACATTCATGGAGCACACCTAATTTCCTAAGTAAAATTCTTGAGGAAATAAAATCTGAAGATGATGAAACAAGTCATCCATTGCCAGACCGAGTCCCTGGTATGCAAAAAAATGAAATAGAAATGATAAAACTAGTTCCATATGATGTTCCTAGATTATGAATCAAGATTCCAAACAACATCAAAATTACTAAGAGTAATCCCGATGTAGATGGCCAATCACATGACATCTAGACACCTGAATGTTTATATGTTCTTTCTCCTTTGGAGCAGAATATGTATATACAATGTGAACTACCTAAATTGATATGGATTACTGAAGGAATCACCTCTAGAGCTAAGATAAAGAAAGTTCTGGACAAAAATCCTCCTGATGAGAAGCCCTAGATATTGAAATTTGATGGATCCAAATCCAAGGTGCGGGAGTTGGGATCAACCTTATCAACCCACAAGGAAAGTCATTCCTAGCGGCATACAGACTACAGTTCCACTACACTAATAATGTAGTAGAATATGAGGCCTTGATACATGGTTTGTTGTTCACATTGAAGAAGAAGGTTAAAATCCTTCATGTCTTTTGAGATTCTGAATTGGTAGTTAAGCAGGGAAGAAAATAGTATTCCTATAACTACAAATATTTATTCAGCTACCAACATAGAGTCTGGGACCTGATAGAAGTTTTTGAAGCCTTCAACATCACCCACGTCTAAAGAAAGATCAATCATCGAGCTGATGCTTTGGCCATAGTGGATAGTACATTGGAGCCATTAACAGTACTAGGATGAAACAATTTTTAGTTGAGTTGGTATCAACTCCATCAGTTCCAGATAATGTCACTAATTTCCAAGTTTTTGAAGATGACCAACATATCCTGGACTACATTTCTAATAGGGATGTCTTCAAAGCCCAGGTAATAGATGAACATAACCAAGATGATCAGGACTGGGATGAAGAATCTATTATTAATTTATAGGATAACAAGATCCCTAAAGGATGATTGAGCTGGAAAGATTATTTGATTAGGATGGCATCATAAAACAAAAGGATTTCCCTAAAGCAGATGGAGGAGATTATGAACCCATAGCTACATAAGTGAAAATGTAGAGGCCAGGAAGGTCTTGATCAGCAAAGTTTACACTCCTTCAAAAAGGGAGGGGATAACTCAGGCCTCAAAGGATTACATCCATGTGATTGCATTGACATATGATGAACTTAAGACATATGATACCTCAATCCTAATTCATACCATCCCATTGAAGCTAGATGTGAAACCATTTAGGCAAAAGCAAAGGCTAGTAAATGCTTTACTGGGGCCTTTGATATTCAAAGAAGCTAAGAAGTTGTTAGCTGAAGGGATTATCTTCCCTATCTGGTACTCTATGTGGGTTTCCAACTTAGTCCCAATGAGAAAGAATAGAGATATCTGGTTATGTGTAGACTTTTGGAATCTAAACAAGGCATCAGAGAAGGATAATTATCCTTTTCCTTCCCTTGATTAAGTACTACATATGGTAAACAAGGCTTAGATGATGTCCTTTCTAGACAGGTTTTCTGGATATAACCAAGTAATGGTCGACAAAATTGATCAGTTGAAAACTGCATTCACCACCAAATGAGGAATCTTCACCTACAAAAGGATGTCATTTGGTATAATAAATGTTGGTGCTACATTCCAATGTTCCATGGACATAGCCTTTCGAGGGTTAGTTGACCAATGCATCATCATAAACATGGATGACCTGATGGTGTTTCCCAAAGTCAAAGGAGATCACATTGGTGATCTGCGAAAGGTATTACAAAGATGTGAACATTATGGCATCTCACTTAATCCCAAGAAGTGTGTCTTCAGCACTACTACTGGGTGTATGAGAATGGTATATCCATTAACCCAAACCAGGTCAATTCCATCATGAAGCTCTAGTTCCCAGGGAGTAAGAAAGAACTAAAATTAGGTACTTTGGTAAGATCAACTTTGTCCGCAAGCTTATAATAGGTTTTTTTGAGATAGTAAGGCCACTTAATTCTATGCTAAAGAAAGATACCAAGATAGAGTGGACATCAGAGGCTAAAGAAGCATTTGAGGATATCAAGAATGCAATTGTTGATGCCCCGGTGCTAAACAACCTTGATTACGCAAAGGTATTCTACATATACTTGTTTACCTCAAATCATACATGTGTTGCTATGTTGACACAAAGAAATGACATAAAAGATGAAAAACCCATCACTTTCATGAGTAGTTCATTCAAAGACACTGAATTGAAGTATCTGGATGTTGAATGATAGGCTTTGGCCTTAGTTTGGGCAGTCAAGAAGTTTTAGCATTATATCTTGAGGAGAAGAGTAATCATTGTTGTGTTAGACTCAGTTGTCAAGATGTTGCTAATGCAAAATGAGCCTCAAGAAAAGTGAGCTAAATGGATAACTATGCTTTAGGAGTATGACATGGACATCACTCTAGTGAAACTATTTAGAGGACAAGCACTAATGCAGATGATTGCTAAGACAGATCCTAATCTGATTAGCTAGTAATATGCAATTGATTTAGATATATACGAAGACTGGTATTCAAATGTTAGACATATCCTAGTTACAAGAAGATATCCATCCAATTTTAAAGCATCCCAAAGAAGAGCTATGAGGATCAAAGCTCAAAATTATATGATTAAGGGAGGAATCATTTTCAACAGAAATCATGAAGGCATATATCTTAGATGCCTCAATAGACAAGAAGCAACCAAAGTCTTGCAGGAACTGCATGATAAGTTTGGAACAGCTCATGGATCCCATCTAACCACAACTTATAAGGTCCTTAGAGCTGGATACTATTGGCCTAAAATCTTTAAAGACGTGGTTGAACATATCAGGTATTGTCAAACATGTCAAGTAGCTACAAATAGAGAAAGATATGCAGCTCAACCATTACAACCCGTGATGGAGATGTGAATGTTTGCACAATGGGGAATGGATTTCATAGGGGCTATCAATCCTCCATCATCCGCTGGACATAGGTATGTTTTAACCATTATGGATTATTGTACCAGATGGATTGAGGTTGTGAGGTTGTGAGTAGAAAGACATGCACATCAGAAGATGTGATCAAGTTCCTAGAGGACATCATTACTAGGTTTGGCATCCCTTATGCACTGGTATGTGACAATGGACCTGATTTTTCTTCATTAAAGTTTTCCAATTAGGCATTTGAATATGATATAACACTAAATTTTTCATCTAACTATTATCCCCAAGGAAATGAACTTGCCGAGTCTACTAGCAAGAACTTATTGGATATTATCAAAAGACTAGTAGAGAGAAATCCAAGGGAATGGAACACTTTATTGAAATATGCCTTATGGTTCAATATGACCAGAGTGAAGGCAGCCCTAGGTAACTCCCCTTATCAATTGGTCTATGAAATGGATCATATCCTTCCTATCAACTTTAAAATCCCTACCCTGTAATTTTCCCAGGTGTATCTAGGCCTGGAAGATAAACTAGAAGTATAGTTATTGCAACTTTTGCACCTAGAGGAGAAGAGGGATCCTGCAATAGATCATTTTTCCAAGCACCAAGACATTGCCAAATCCTGGTTTAACAAACAGGCTAAAGTCAAAGCATTCAGGATATTTGACTTTATGTTGTCTTGGGATAAAGAGCATGAAAAGAAAAGAGACCATGGAAAGTTTGACAAATTATGGACAGGTCCCTTCCAAGTAGTTGAAATATTAGGAGATAGTACATATAGGCTAAAAACTTTAACTAGAGAGGATGTTCCATTGCCTATCAATGGACAATTCCTAAAACACTATTTCCAAGCTTGATTCAAAAAAGAGAATCTATAGTTTGTGTATATATGTATATAGTTGCCTGTATAGTCCTGTCCTTTTTTGTTTGTTTGTTTGTTGAGTCCCTATTTTGGTTAGGCATGTTAAGGAGCACCTTTCCACTTTAGAAAACAAAAAAAATATGGAATTTAGAAAAGAATCCCAAATCCTTGCATGAGTTGTAACTTCTACAGGTCTGGTTGTATTGATTTACTCTATGAAATCACATTCACCAATCAAAATGAAGGTTTTCCAAGGGATCATCAAATGAACACACCTTAAAAATTCCTAGGACTACTTGAAAGTGAGTGTCTGCATTAAGTGAAAAATCTAAAGGTTTGTCTTTGCTACCACTATAATTCCCAGCCTACCAACAAAATGCATCACTATTCAAACAATGAGCTGAAATGATATATCTTACAGAAAAAAGGAAAATATTAAAAATCAAAAGAAAAGAGATGTACTCTCTTTAGGTCATCTAAATAACCCTACTGGGGCTATAGACACCTGACTAGTAGTGGGGCTCTATTTAGGGGAATTATAGGCGATAACCTTGCCAAGGCTATGAATGCTTGACTGCCAGCAAGGCTCTATCTAGGATTGGCTTAAAAGGTTAAATCAAACTATGTAGCTTAATTCTAATTACTATCACTTTCAACCTCTTCAAAAGGAAGGAAATGAATCAATGCACACACTTGCATTCCTTCTCATAATCTAGTTTCATTGGTGAATGTGATCTCATCTGATCTAATCCTAATATCCATTTATGGTGGAAGCTGGAAATTCTATGTTTGGATTTTCCCTTCTTCCTTAAGTTGATTTGAAATTTAGTGGTTTTATTTGGTGGCAACTTGTTGTGTGGTCTCACAACACGCCCCATTTTGCCTTAGCAAAATGGGGACCCAACTTTTGTTTTTCTTGTATGCTTTTCCCTTTGGGTGTAATGGTAAAATATCATGTCATGATCCATGGTCAAGATTCAAGTCAAGCATATTCCCTTTAAAGGCTATGAATGTATAGATAACCAAATTCTAAGCAACTTTGTTTTCTAGGTTGAAATTCATTAAGACAATAAAGTTATACTTGTTCAAAGTTTTAGTCAACTGGATATCCTAGTCAAAGGGATATGGGTCTTATGACCCAAATATCCTATTCATTCTTAATATCCATGTCCATGTCTATCATTATGACCAATCTTTATATTATTTCTTGAGTTCCCAAACCATAGATCTGGACCCGAAATGGTTATAAAATCAAGTTAGATCAATAATCACCTTGACTGGATGGATATAATTTCTTTCCAAAATGTCCATATCCATGTCCCTCCAAACTATCAAATTTATCATGACAAATCATGAAAATGTCAACTGGATAGGATAATCATACATGGATATTATCAATTACCAAATATCCATATCCACATAAAATGTCCATATCCATGTCTTATGACGACTGTCAAATTTACCTCCCAACGATAAACTTCCAAGGCATGGACATTTTGCACAGGATATTTGGACCCGGATATTAAGTTTCAAATGTTCATATCCACATCTTGCACTAAAACTCATGTCTCAGATACTCCAACCATTGAATTTTCAAAGGGATATTTTCGACTGGACATTTCACACCTACCGAATGTCCATATCCCTAGTGAGCATTTCGCTCCACATGTCCCACTATTGACTTTTCTATGGGATCTTTTGTATAAAGATATTTTGTAATGGATATTTCATATATCCTGACTTTTGAAGGCAAATAAGATCCTGATATTGACTTCTTTAGTCAATGATGTTTGACCAAGGCTTTTGCTAACATCACATGGACATTCTAAACTAGATATTAAATTTCAAATATCCATATCCTAACCCCTCTCGCATTTAATGCCATACATGAACACCATTGGCATTTTAAATTTAAAATGCATGTCTTTGGACAACTGTTGGTTTCTCCCACATATAAATGATAAAGAATTTCCTAACTGTAGGAGGAGTAATTAATATGCCGTAATCGGTGAATTTCTAACGATAAAGGTAAATTCACCTAATATTATCAATTATCAAAGTATTTGAGCTAAAATTACATAGAGCTAAAAGTGATTAAAGGCGAGTTACAGGCAATCAAGGTGATTTTATAGTGACTAAAGAATGGCATTACAGAGAACATAAACTATGTGCATAGATAAAAGGGTATCCATATCCGCATCTACATTAAGGTTGAGGTTTTTAAATGTCAGGTATGAATACGACAAGCCCTTTTGTCATTTTTATAGTTATAGTATACTTTTACATGATCAAAAGGTAAAATCCCCATGATAAAGGTAATTCCTCAAGTAAATTCACATTTACATATGGATTATAATGGATTTCAATTTACACTGTGAGATTTAAGATAATTTTCCCATGTAAATGCATAAACTCTAGGGTTAATTATGGATGACTATGTGTAGGACAAGATGCAAAACCATAAGGATCGTAGAGATGCTGAGTTTAAAGCAGATGGGTTCCCCATCCCTGGAGCTATATGCCACAAGTTTGGTTGGGTAGAGGGCACACATTACAGGCAAATGGACCTAGATGCCTTCAGGGCACATATTCAGGCAGGAGAAGATAATCCCATTCTGAAAAACAATATGCAAACATGGACGTTCCACGCTACCAGATTCCCATATGTGGCGGAAGCTCTGGAGCTTGTCATTAAGTGTTCTCAAAGGTATAATGTGGTGACTAGGAGGGTAGAGCATCAGGGGTGTGTCTATGCCAACTTCTCAGTTAATGGAATTACAGATGCATTCAAATTTCCCACAAATAGGGATATGTACCAGATAGATCTTGAAGCCCTAGCTATAGAGTACAACAACAATTACGTAGACTATAGAAAGATCATATTCTCCTCATGGAGGGCTCTGGACAATAAGGTCAAGGCTATATCAAAAATCCTCAGCATCTATTCAAGTATGATTTCAACCCCGAGGTGCAATACATGATGGCAGGTAAGATGGATGTTGGTACCTTTGAACCATGGATGTATGGCCTGATACGCATGGTCAAAGATAAGAATAAGGTAGCTAGATGGGCTAAAATAATAAGTGACAATCTTCATGATGGAATGGTCCAATGGAGAAAGAAGAGGAGGGTGTTTTACATGGCATCCTATGTCATGTATGTGTGTGCATATAAGTCAGAGTTCAATGGATTGTAGATAGTTAGATAGTTAGGATGCCTGCCTAATGAGAAAATAGTGTGGGAACATTACCCACATTTGGAGAGGAAGTTGTCCATCCAACATTACAAGGTTGTCAATGATTGATGTATAATGTACCTTGTCAGACTAATGGAAGGTAACAGAGCTAAAAGGCTTTGAAAGGAAGCACAAGAGTTGATACGAAACAACGGGACATGGTTTATCCAGTTCCCCACTTACACCTACATAAGAATGGAAAGATTCGAGGGTAATCCATTCATGTTGCCAAGGTATCCTACAAATAGGATAGTACTACTAGAGGTGACAAGGCAAATTATTCCATCCTATGAAGCCTACAAGAGGAAGAATAATAAAGGGAATGTCAGATTTCCCATGGAAATCAACTAGTATGTGTGTGGATCAATTGATGGTGCCAAGAAGTCTGAGACAGAATTGCATATGTTACATTTTTAATTGTTTTTGTTGACTAGGTATTGTGATCCATATTACAGAATGGAAACAGGGGTCATCCCACAATAGTGGCTTACACTTTTTTTGCCAAACTTGACATTGAAATCAACATTTTGAACTAAATCTTCACTTTCTGACACCTATAGCCACTAAACCATTAGGAATTTGAAGATGATGTGAACTAGTGATTTGTGAGATTTTATCTGTAGATTCTAAAAATATTTTTTTTAAAAAATTTGGAGTTAAATTGTAAAAAATTTGTGTCTCCTTTGATAACTAGTTTTTAATAGTAAACAACAATTTTTTAAAGTGATGTGTATTCCATAACACAACTTTTTTTTTCTATGAAGGATAAATTCTAATTCTTTTGAATTTAGATTGGTAACACTGATATCTAGGGTACACATTTGGTTTCATAATGTTTTGTTGAATATTTTTTAATTAAGTTTTGAATTCAAACCAATTATAATTTAGACATAGCATATTCCATAAAACATAACTTTTTCTATATGTATCGAAATTCAATTTTTTTTGTTGAAACAAGGACATCAATACCTAGTGCATACATATTTTTTAGATTTTTTTTTCACTAATTTACTATTTTCCCATGTGTGTAGAACAGAGAACTTGATGTTTGGTGAAAAACCTATGTTTAGTAAAACTAAAAAAACAATCATAATAAAATCAAAATATATCAAAACTATACTTTTTGGAAAGCTCATTTCAAGGACTACGATCCTCTAATTTGGTTTGGCAAGCTGAATCCATTTGGACCTTCAATCGGGCTTCGAAAGCCAAAATTTTGTAGAAGAAAAGGGAAGGGAAGGAGGGAAGGTGTCTAGTGGGGGTGTTCGTTCGAAGATCCCTTCGAACGAAGGTGGGTGATGTCCTTCGTTCAAAGTTTAGATACCTTCGAACAAAGGTCCAAACATGGCACATACATCCCCGTAATGACCACCTTCAAATGAAGGTGCCTTGACTTAATAAATAAATAAATATTTTAACCGCCAACCTTCGTTCGAAGGCATTGCCGACTTGTTTTTTTTAAATGTTTTAATTTTTCATATTGCATATAAATGTGATGTTTTTTTTTCATTTTTACATATCAATGTAACAAGATAAATTCATATTTTTGTTCTGCAAGGGAGGAGAAAATCTTTGAGAGAAGAATTTTCAAGTCATATTTTACAAAGGAGATGGGAAACAAAAAGACAAGACAAAATAAGACTACACGAAAGTATTCCGTAGAAACTATAGAAAGATTAAATGAGGAAAGATTACAAAAATATCATAAACAAAAACAAGGTATGCATATATTTTCTTTTCTATTTTTAATCTAGGTCATTTTATCTATGCTTAAATATATACATGTATTGATGAATCATGTAGTAGAATGTCATTTAATCTAGGTCACTTGATTTATACTTAAATATATACACATTGATTTAATGTAGCTAGGATGTCATTTAGTTTAAGTCATTTCTCATTCTTGGCTATAATCCCCACCCCTCTATGTAGAAATAACTACCTATCTCTCTCTCTCTCTTTGTCCACCACTCTCTCTCTCTCAAGTTGCCCACTCTCTTTACCTCTACCTCTCCCTCACTAGGGCTTCCCTAGCTATCTCTCTCCCTCTCTAACTCTCCATATCCCTCTCCCTCTCTCCAACCTTCTCTCTCTTCTTCCTTTTATACTATTTTTCTCACCTCTATCTTTAACAAGTGGGTTATGTGTTAATAAACCTTGGAAGTGTGTCATGCTTCTAATTTCCAAACATTACCAAAAGGAACCTTTTGCTTCTGGTAGCTTAGATTTTGTCACCATATTTTATAATTGAACCTCTTTAACTTAGCTACTAGATTAATTGTCTTGTAAGCTAGAAATCCATTTAGAGTCAAAGGTTAGTCCTTAAAACTCTAGTATCATCCTTCTTTTCATTAGTTAGTTCTCT
The DNA here is from genome assembly GCA_027924645.1 of Cunninghamia lanceolata. Taxonomy (NCBI): domain Eukaryota; kingdom Viridiplantae; phylum Streptophyta; class Pinopsida; order Cupressales; family Cupressaceae; genus Cunninghamia; species Cunninghamia lanceolata. The sequence continues at coordinate 343,303 of BSBN01001716.1, forward strand.
AGAAAAAATTGTATAGGAAAATTTTCTTGTATAGTACTTATTGCACTAACTTGGTGAGATCTATTTCTTTTATCTCATTTAATTTTCCTTGAATTCAAATTGAGCTTAATGAACTTCACTGCCTTGAATCCATGGTGGGGTTTCTCTAAGCTGTAATCTTAGGCCTATTTTGCTACATTATGTTGCTACTTATATAAGCCCTATCTTTTCTTTACAAGTATTCTTATTTCATTTTGATCTTAAATATATTCCAACAAAGGATTGCGTGCTTTGTTAAATCATTCAAGGCTCTAAGATCTATCTTACCATATGTATAGGAGATTTCATATATATCAAATTGTACATCTTACTTGAATATTTGTGCACACTTACACACTTATCCTAAATGGTATAACTACCAATGTATCTTGTACTCATATTTGTCACTTATGTGCATGAGTCCATATATATCACTTGTGGTCAAAAATATTAGTTATTACATGTACGTTATGTGCAGGATCATGATGGGCCAAACTATACCTCTAAGTGGCAATGAAAATACAAAAAATTAGACTTAATCAAGTTCATGTGAAAATTTGAATGGATTATCTACACAATTTGAAAAAGATGTAAGAATGAAATTTGTAGAGAATTGAATCTAGTTTATGATCTACTATTTTTTTTTTTTTTTAAAGACTAAATTTACTTAGTGAAAAATGAATATTTCAATGAACAACTTTAAATTTTTCATAAAAAAATAAAAAGTGGGTGTCTATCCAGCCAACCTAACTATGAGCAAAAAAAAATATTTTTTTTGAAACTTTCAAAATAAGTAGAGGACTCATGCCCGGATGTGATGCATATTTTTTTAAAAAAAAATTTCAATAAAATAATTAGTTATGATTTTTTTACTGTGACTTTTTCTAAAAACTAAAGAGTAATTGTCCAGCCAACCTAACTCAATAAAAAAAATTGGAATTCAATTTTTTTTTAACCTGTAGCCAATGGAGCATAGAGTGTGACGCATATTTCGGGTCTAAAAAAGGTGAAATGGTTTGAAAGTTATGGATGTTTTTCAATCAGTGTATCCATCAGGATTTCAGACACACACTATATAGAAAATTATTAATAATTATTTAATAAAATGATAATCAAGAAAATCTTATATTTTTAGAAATCTGACAATTTCCTCTATAAACCCTTTTCATTTTATCAATTTTACATAAAAAAAAGGTTGTCAGCACAAAGGGTGAAGTTTAAAGAAGAGAGTGAAACTAGTAAACACGTTAGAATTCATGGAAAGTCAACTATGATAGTCCCAAGCCTAAATACAAGGCAAAACCAAAGCAAAATGGATATCCATTTTGTGGAGCGGGAGAATGATTTTCAAGGTTCCAAAAATGGATATCTGTTTTGACGGACATCCATTTCTGGAACCTTAGAAAAATTGGTTATTAATATATTTTTATAAAGTAATTATAAAATTTGATGAAAATTGCATGATTTAATGGTTTTTCACTAGCTTTTCATTGCTTAACTTCACAAGACTACTCTACAAGCGTGTTGTAATAGAATCTGTGACTTTATCAAAGTTATATCAGACCTATTTACTACTTCCCTTAGTCACATCCTTTACAACACCTTTTTTTTGACACTTTTGCATTGAAATTTGATCGAAAATTGCATGTTTTTAGGCTTTTTCACTAGGTTTGACTAGTCAACTCTCTACAAACACTCTAAATGTGTGTTGTGTCTCATTTTTTCTCACAAGGTGACTTATTACATGGTTATTATCTGATATCCATCATAAAATTTCACACAACACCCTTTCTATCAGTTGTTTGCATGCTTTTATTGTGAAAAATTTGCATATTTTGCTTGATTTTTACTAGGGTTTGACTTGCAAACTTGTTAAACTTGCATGGAATGCATCTTGCAAAGGATATTATTGATATAATTGACTGATATCCCTGACATACTCTTCTGCACATCTTAAATTTTATTACAACACTCTTTATTTGGACATTTACATTCACATTTTGTGAAAAAATTGCATATTTTTGCATAATTTCACTAGTTTTTAGACTTACAATCATTTAGGATTGCATTCAAAAGTGTGTTGTGAAGAATATCTCTGATTGAAAGGACTGATATTTCTGTTATTTACTTCTGCACCTCATAAATTTGATCACAACACCTTTTCTTTACATAATTCGCATTGAAAAAAAAAAGCATAAAAATCTAGCATCTTTAGTTCATTTACATTCATATTTTGAGCATTCGATTGCTTGCATATTTCATGGATTCCTCTTGTTATTAAATGGAAGATTTATTTACATACATTAGGGACCCGGAGACCTTTTACAAATTCATCAACATGAATCCTCGGGTCCTGCAACAAATATAATCCATCCATAACAAAGATATGACGATAGATTCTACACATGACATTCTTCAATTTGAAACATTTCTTACTATGTTGGGTATGTTCCCTTTGATATTGGATGATCTTACTAATTTCATGAACAACCAAGAGGAAAGTATTGAAAAAAATGGCAATCCTTCATTTCATGATGATAAAATGAACATCCTCTCTATGACACATAAGGCTGAAATTGATCAAGATAATCTATGTGATACTAGGGATCCTTTAGAGAAAAACATCATTGAGACATCCCTTGAATCCACTTTTCCCTCCTTACATGCTCTTCCTTACGAGGATGAAGCATTAGTGACTGAGTAAAGATCTCCTACACCAACACCTTTAGGGATTGATGTTGGGTATAATCAAGAGAACAACAATGTTAATTCAATCTTCACTAATATACTTTGTAGAAATATTTCTAAGATGATGGTATGGGGGGCACCTAGTGTACCTCCTTTCTTAGAACATGTAAAACTGAAGATAGTTTTCACTATGTGCTCAGATCTCTCTCTCTCTCTCTCCATTTCCATGCACATACCCAAATTAGTCCCAATGATCAAAACCCTTTTCCCCCATTTGCTTTGTCGATGAGGGAGATAGATAGGGATGAAGAGGAAGAGAGGGTGGAGATGGAGGAGAGAGAGAGAGAGAGAATTGCTTGGGGTTAGGGGTTAGGGTTTAGGCTAATTATATAGGGTTTATTAGTTTAGCATTGCTCAAGTTTAGGGTTTAGGGGTTTGGGGTTTAGGGTTTAAAGAGAGATAGAGAGATGAGACTGATAGAGATTGGGAGAGATAGAGGAGACAAAGGGGAGAGATAGGGAGATAGAGAGTGAGAGACATGTCTAAGGACATAGAGAGAGAGAGAGATTGAGAGATAGAGGGACGATAGAGATAGGGAGATAGGGAGATAGAGGTTTAGGGTTTCTTGGTTTTAGTGGTATTTTTTAGGGTTTAGGGTTAATGGTTTTGGGGTTAGGGGTTAAGGTTTAGAGGTTTAGGGTTTAGGGTTTAGAGAGAGATAGAGGACCAATAGGGAGATATAGAGACCGAGGGGAGAGATAGGGAGATAGAGAATAATGCCCCTAAACCCTAATCCCATACCCCCTAAACCCTAAACCCTAAACCCTAAATAATGCCCCTAAACCCTAATCCCTAACCCCTAAACCATAAACCTTTATCTCCCTATTTGTCCCTATCTCCCTATCTCTATCATCCCTCTACTTCTCAATCTCTCTCTATGTATCTATACATATCTCTCACTCTCTATCTCCCTATCTCTCCCAATCTTTATCAGTCCCCTCTCTCTATCTCTCTCTAAACCCTAAACCCCTAAACCCTAAACCCTAAACTTGAGCAACACTAAACACATAAACCCTAAATAATGCCTCTAAACCCTAACCTGTAACCCCTAAACCCTAAACCTAAGAAACCCTAAACCTCTATCTCAAAGTATGTAAATAAATCTTCCATTTAATAACAAGAGGAATCCATGAAATATGCAAGTAATCAAATGCTTGAAATATGAATGTAAATGAACTAAAGATGCTAGACTTTTATGCTTTTTTTTTCAATGCGAATTATGTAAAGCAAAGGTGTTGTGATCAAATTTATGAGGTGCAATGGTAAATAATAGAAATATCAGTCCTTTAAATCAGAGATATGCTTCACAACACACTTTTGAATGGAATCCTAAATGATTGTAAGTCCAAAAACTAGTGAAATTATGCAAAAATATGCAATTTTTTCAAAAAATGTGAATGTAAATGTCCAAATAAAGAGTGTTGTAATGAAATTTAAGATGTGTAGAAGATTATTTCAGGGATATAAGTCAATTATATAAATAATATCCTTCACAATATGCATTCCATGCAAGTTTAACAAGTTTGCAAGTCAAACCCTAGTAAAAATCAAGAAAAATATGCAATTTTTCAACAATAAAAGCATGCAAACAATTGATAGAAAGGGTGTTGTGTGAAATTTTATGATGGATATCAGATAATAACCATGTAATCAGTCACCTTGTGATAAAAAATTAGACACAACATGCCTTTAGAGTGTGTGTAGAGAATTGACTAGTCAAACCTAGTGAAAAAACCTGAAAACATGCAATTTTTGATCAAATTTCAATGCAAAAGTGTCAAAAAAAGGGTGTTGTAAAGGATGTGACAGAGGGAAGCAGTAAAAAGGTCTGATATAAGTCTGATAAAGTCACAAATTCTGTTACAACATGCTTGTAGAGTAGTCTTGTGAAGATAAGCAATGAAAAGCTACTGAAAAACCCTTAAATCATGCAATTTTCATCAAATTTTCAATGCAATCATGAAATGAAAAGGTGTTGTAAGGAATTTATCAGAGGGCAGTGAGGAATATGTCTAATAAAAATTGACTAAGGCCACAAAATTCACTACAACACTCCTAGAATGCAACCCTAGAGAGGAATCTAGTGCAAAACCTAGTGAAAATGCAAGTTTTAAACCCTAGGTATGAGATCTAAATGAAAGTATGCAATGAAATGGAATGCTTCAGGTCAAAATCAGACTTGAAAGAGTGTAAGGGATAGTAGTAAAATCTGAAACCAAATTTTAGCTACCAATCCTAGCTCATGTATAAACTAGGTCTCATAAAAACACACAATTTCAAGTAATTTTGACCAAATGGACAATAAAAATGCAATACAAATTAGCAATTGATGATGAATTTTTGAATTTTATATCAGACATTACAAACCCTAAATTCTGACATTACAAACCCTAAACCCTAAACCTGTAAACCCGAACCACTAACCCCTAAACAATAAAACCTAAACACTAAATAAACCCGAACCCCTAAACAATAAACAATAAACCCTAAACCCTAAATAAACCCTAAATTCAAGTTTAGGGTTTAGGGTTTAGGGGAATTATTTAGGATTTAGGGTTTCCCAAGTTTAGGGTTTAGGGTTTAGGGGTTTGGGGTTTAGGGTTTAAAGAGAGATAGAGAGAGGGGATTAATAGAGATTGGGAGAGATAGGGAGATAGAGAGTGAGAGACATGTCCAGAGACATAGAGAGAGAGATTGAGAGGTAGAGGGATGATAGAGATAGGGAGATAGGGAGAGATAGAGAGATAGAGGTTTAGGATTGCTTGTGTTTAGGGGCATTATTTAGGGTTTAGAGTTTATGGTTTTGGGGTTAGGGGTTAAGATTTAGAGGTTTAGGGTTTAAAGAGAGATAGAGGACCAATAGGGAGATATAGAGGAGACCGGGGGGAGAGATAAAGAGATCGAGTGTGAGGGACCTGGCCAGAGACATAGGGAGACAAATTTAGAGGTAGAGGGACAAAGGTGATAGAGAGATAGGGGAGAGATAGGGAGATAGAGGCTTAGGGTTATTTGGGTTTAGGGGTTTGTGGTTTAGGCTTTAGGGGTTTAGTGTTTCTCAGGTTTAGGGGTTAGGGGTTAGGGTTTAGGGGTATTGTTTAGTGTTTAGGGTTTATTTTTTATGGGTTAAGGGTTTAGGTTTAGAGGTTTAGGGTTTAGGGTTTACAGAGAGAGAGGAATGATAGGGAGATATAGAGGAGATTAAGGAGAGAGATAGGGAGATAGAGGTTTAGAGTTGACTGGATTTAGGGTTTAGGGGTTAGGGGTTAAGGTTTAGGGGCATTATTTAGGGTTTAGGGTTTATGGTTTAGGGGTTAAGGTTTAGAGGTTTAGGGTTTAGTGTTTAAAGAGAGAGGACCAATAGGGAGATATAGAGAGTGAGGGACATGGCTAGAGACATAGGGAAAGAGATTGAGAGGTAGAGGAATGATAGAGATAGTGAGATAGGGAGATAGAGTTTTAGGGTTGCTTGGGTTTAGTGTTTAGGGTTTAGGGGTCTGGGGTTTAGGATTTAGGGGTTTAGGTTTTCTTAGGTTTAGGGTTTAGGGCTTAGGGCTTAGGGCTTAGGGGCATTATTTAGGGTTTAGGGTTTAGGGGCATTATTTAAGGTTTATGATTGCATGTCAAAAGAAGTCTCTCTCTCTCTAAATCCCTCAACCCTAAATAATGCCCCTAACCCATAAACCCTAAACCCTAAACCTGAGCAACCCTAAACCTCTATCTCTAGATATCTCTCCCTTATCTCCCTCTCTCTATCATCCCTCTACCTCTCAATCTCTCTCCCTATCTCTCTGAACATCACTCACTCTCTATCTCCCTATCTATCCCTTTGTCTCCTCTATCTCTCCCAATCTATCTCCTCTCTCTACCTATCTATCTCTCCCTATCTCTTGCCTCTCTCTCCCTATCTCTTGCCTCTCTCTCCCTATCATTCCTCTATCTCCCTATCTCTCTGGACATCTCTCTCACTCTCTATCTGCCTATCTCTCCCCTATGTCTCCTCTATCTCTCCCTATCTATCTCTTCTCTATCTCTCTCTACCTAGCTATCTCTCCCTTTCTCTCTCTCTCTCTTTCCTCTATCCCCCTATCATTCCTATATCTCCCCTCTATCTCTCCCTCTCCCTTATCAATGAAGGAAATGAAAACAAGAAAACTAGGACTCTCTCTCTCTCTCTCTCTCTCTCTCTCTCTCTCTCTCTCTCTCTCTCTCTCTCTCTCTCTCTCTCTCTCTCTCTCTCTCTCTCTCTCTCTCTCTCTCTCTCTCTCTCGATCCATTCACATACCCATTAGGTAGGCTATTTTGTATATGGTGGTCATATCCTTTAGGTCCAATCACCGCCAAACTTCACAAACAGATATAGAGCATAATTATAAGCATAATTCATAAAAACCACTTCTCTACATAGGTGCAACTAATACCACTTTTTCATTATTTTCCACATTTAATGCTTATTCTTTTCCATTTTCCAAGTCCTACATGTGTCCAAGTTGTATTGTTTGTCAATTTTTTAGTCTAATTGTTAGTCCTAACTCTCATGGATATTAAAATGTTAGTCTAGTTAGATTTATCCTTAGGTAACATTAATTTACATATTGTTGCACAAACAACCACACTCAAAAATAACCTTACCTAATTAAGGTTAACCTTTAAGGTTCTTTCATTTGGTGAGCCTAACAGATCCAACTAGTTCAATCTTCTTATAGTCCATGCTTAGCCTTCCAAGAGAGTTCATGCCATGTTAACTTTGCATTATGTCCTCACTTTCCTCTTGCTAGTTGTAGTACTTTTTTCTTTTCTAATCTTATCCCTATATCATACTATTGTTGTTGACTTTTATTTCCATCTTCATCATCATAGTCCTAGTTATCCTATTTTGAGCCTACCATTTATCCTTAGCCATGTCTTGTACTTCTTCTATTCATGTCAATTTTAATGACCTCCAAATTTTCCATAAATTCTTCTCCACCAAACCCTAGACCCTCACCCAAATCGTTACTTTCCTAAGAAAATCCCTTCCCCAAACATCATTTGATCATGTGGCTCCTTCCATAACTAGACAGGTGCCCCTACTTTCTATTATTCATCCAATACAATCCCAATGTCATAGATCACATTCCCACACCTACATTCATAGACTCCATTCCCCTTATTGACACCATCATTGATAATCATTTTAAGGAGTCTCCCTTGAATAATAATTAAACCATGGATGATCCCATATCCCCATCTTACACTTTCCTCACCTTTGAACTCTTAGAAGATGGCATTTAGCTATCCCCACCATTACCAATCACACTTTCTAACAATCCCACATAAGACACCTTACCCATCACTTCACCTAGGTCATCACTAATTAAATCACCTCATTACTCCATTCAGCCATACCCATACGACCCCTTTCTCACTCCACAACCTGTATTAACGCATGATTCACCCCATGACATGCTACAGTTACTGTATACACCTAAAAATGATATGACTCTACTTAAATAAATATTTTAAATATTTATTTCATCTTCATAGTCCTCTATCAATAAATAAATAAATTTATTTATTCATTTGATTCACTTCCTCCCATTTAATAAAATAAATTTCGTTTATTTAATTAATTTCATCTACATTAACTTTATTCTTCTAAATAATTAAATAATTTCAATTATTTAATTAAAACATCCATTCTTCTAAGTAATTAAATAATTTTAATTATTTAATTAAATCTTTCATTCTTCCTAATTTAAATAAAATGCAAATTTATTTAAATTAAAATCCCCAAAAATAAAATATAATTAAATATTTTATTTATTCTTCTAAAATCATGTGCAAGTAAATTAAATAAATTTATTTATTTAATTTGCTTTCTTATCTTCCAAATCTTCTAAAAATAAATTAAATAAATTTATTTATTTAATTTACTTTCTTATCTTCCAAATCTTCTAAAAATGAATTAAATAAATTTATTTATTTAATTTGTTTTCTTATCTTCTAAATTAAATAAATTTATTTATTTAATTCTTTTTCTTATCTTCAATATCTTCTAAAAATAAATTCCTCTTGTCATACAAAAGTAAAAGCTGAGTTAAAGCAACTTTAAAGCAACTTTGCTCTTAAATTAGAAAAATAAATTCTAATTTAAAGAAAATGAAAACTCATCAAGAAAGCTTTTAACTCAACAAAGCTTCTTTTTGAATGACACATGTCTTTCTTCCATTTGTTGCACGTTCCTCAACAATCCTCCTCCGTTGATTCATTCTTTTCTTCTCAACCATTGATCTTCCCTCACTCTCTTCTATAAATATAACCTTCTTCTCTTCATTTCAATATCTGGAGTTTGTGTAAACTTATGCTGCAGGAATCTAAGTGCGCCTTTGGCACCCCCATTATATTTGAGCACTTCATAGCATCCTCCATTTCTGTATTTGAAGCTCATCTTCAAATACCAAAGTATCTTAGCCATTCTTCATTTGTCATCTTCAAACAAGCAAGCAAGCAACAGCTTCTGAGGGCTTCACAATCAAGATCGAATGAAGATAGGCAAACTACAGAAGGCAAAAAGGTAAAAGGTGAAGGTATAGTCTGTTCTTTATTTTAAATCTCTTTTATCTTTATTATTCTGTAGATGTTTGGGATTATTTTTCATTGATTTGAATAACCAAATTTCCCCCTCACATTTTGGCACCCACCGTGGGGCCCTTGCCCCTCTACTAATAAAAAAAAATCTAAGTTTTCTTGAAGACAGGTCCATACAAGTGATGAACAGGTTTCTGACAAAGTCAGTTTTGCGCATTCAGCTTCTGAAACACATTTGCCTTCCAAAATGATGCATCTGACGAACTGGCACATCTGACCTCCCAATTTGCACATTCACCTCGTCCTTTTGCACATCTGCTATTTTTGTGCCTATACCTCATTCTTTTGTGCATTTTATCTCTGTATTTGCGCTTCTGTTCAAAAAGCTGCACACTCCCTGTTTCTGCGCATTCAAGCAGTAGTGTTGTGCATCTATCTTCTGATTTTTGTTTTGGGTTTTTTTTGACTTTTGCATGCTGGAACTAACATCTGTTTTGCAGGAGTAGTGGCTGGATTAGGTCATCTAGATGTTTTGCTTAGTTTATCTAGCCTAACTAGGGGTGAAGTAATCAAATGCATTTCATGACAAATTATACATAGTCCCTAACTAGGAAGGAAGTAATTGGACCAAATTGCTATCTTGCATTGTTGATTCATTTTCTAGCTTAATCATTGCTTTCTTTTACAAACGGGAAATGAACAATGCTATGATTAATCACTTTCAAAGTTAACAAACAGGAAATGAACAATGCTATGATTAATCACTTTCAAAGTTAACAAATGGGAAATGAACAATGCTATGATTAATCACTTTTCAAGTTAACAATCGTGTGAGTACACAAATTAGTTTAGCCCATTTAGTTTTTCTATTTTAACTAGGTTGGATTAACCACTGTACTCTATGCTTGCGAATGACAATAGGCTTATGCTCTCCCCTTAACTGGGTGATCAAAGTGCCAGAATTGTCATTCTTTTTGTCAAACCTTTAGGGGGGCCTGCCCTTGGATGCATGCCTGTCCAAGTGGGAATGACCCTAAGTGGTAACAGGCTAAAGCCAAGCCCTACCAAGCCACTTAAAATAAATTGTGCTTGGGGTGAAAACCTCAAGCAACGAGTGCTGCTGTGTTACACCGACGGCCAACCTCCCCCAAAACCCTCATAGGTATAACCCTTTGAGGCTGGGAGACTCCATAACGGAGAGTAGCGCTGCCGCACGTGTAACCACTCAAACGGTTGCCCTATCTAAGAACCAATTGTGTAGTAAGCCAAAAACCCCTATTTGTTGATGCAAAGGGCGGAGCTCTTGAAGTGGCCTCGATTCAAGTGACTCTTAGTAGAGGTAGCAGGGACAATCCTAAGGTTCAGTGTGGGGACGAGCCTAAGGAAACCCGAATCTGGTATGCGTGAGAAGTGAGTGCCGTGGAGGGGAGTCGATGCTACTAGATTCTGGAGCTACACGCTTTGAGTGGCACAGCTAGAGGATTCAACGGATATTGTCCCATCTTGCCTAGGTTGTACTTGTCTTTGAGTCATAATAGTCCAAAAACACAAAAAAAACATAAAAAAAGATAAAAATCATGGAAAAGTTCTATGTGTTTGTTGTGCTTTTTCCATAATTGAACATCAACATCATCAGAAACACCAAGTTTTTCAAACCAAAAACACTGAAAAATCCTAAAAATGATCCAAAATTTCCAAGTTCTGAGAAAACACAAGCAAAGAGCTAGATTTATGCATGTACACCAACTTTTTGCACATTTGATAGTATTGAGCATCTGCACTCTGTTTTGGCGCATGCAAACTTCACCAGTGTTGCGCATATATATCAACTTTTTTGCACATCTGCCTTCTGCTATTGCTCATCCAAACCAGTAAGTTTTTTCGGTCTTGTGTCAATGGAAAACCAATTGGAATATTTTGGTCAAAAACTCCAATACCTGAAATTGCAAATAAACTCAGGTCCGTCACCCCAAGAGTGTATAGCAATTAACCAACAAATCCAAGTCTTACAACAAGAAATGGCAATCTTGCAAGTTGAATGTGCCAGTACTAGCTATGCCTCATCCCAAAATCATACCTTCTTTTCCCGTCTTAATGATACTATTGATAGGGCAACTGCCACCTCAAAGGGGAAATCATATACCACTTCTACTAGTCCTCCTTCGCTAACTCCTAAGACACATATTCCAAAACATGCCAATCCCATGCCAACACCATTATGGAGTTCCTCAAACTCTAAATGGGTGACCAAAAAAGAATCAGATGAGTTGTGGGAAAGAGTTTTGCCAAATTTATACTACCAGGGAAAAGCTAGGGAGAAAGCTAAATCCGCTCATTCACCTATCCATACACCTACCAATGATGTCATCCAAGGGCTACTAGCAGAAAGTCAACCATGCCCCCAAATTTCAGTCCTTGACCTTACCAAAGATTCTTCCAATCCCATATCAAATCCTACAACACCTTCATGTCATCCGCAACCCCTTGAGCTTATCAAAGAACTTTCTACCATGAACCCAAGTCAAGAGCTACTATACCTCCATGTCAACAACCCTCAAGAACATGTCAAGCCTACCCAAGAGCTATCCACTTCTATTCAAGCAACCCAAGAGGTATGTCAAGAGTCTAATCCTAAGCATGAGGAAACATTAATCCCTAGTCCAAGTCAAGATCAAACCACTTTCTTGCAACCTATCCATAACATGCATCTTTTCCATGATCAAGATGATATCCATAATAATGAACCTCTCCATGAGCCACTTGATCCTATCCATCTCCCAACAACTATACATGAGCAAGAGATCCAATTCCATCCCATCCATAACCTTTATTTTTTCTATGATCAAGATACTATCTTTGATGAAGAAGCTATCCATGAGCAACTTGATCCTATACATGAGAAGGAAATCCAATTCCAACCCATTCATAATCTATACCTTCTCTATGATCAAGATACTACCTTTTATGAAGAAGATGTCCATGAACAACTTGATCCCATACACCTTCATGAGCAAGAAACATCCATTACTCCTAACCATCTTCCCTCTAATCCCATCCATGATCCAACAACTTCCGCTTCCTATGATGAGACACTTGCCTCCCAAGTGCAGATGAATGATCAACCCAATAATTTAGATCCTAAAGAGCATAATGACTATCAAGATTCTAGTGATCCTTCACCATCCATTATTGACCAAGCTGCAAATCCGTTATCCTATATCCTTGGTCTCACTACCTTCATGCATGAATGTTCTTCCTTAGAACACCAACAATCTTCTCCATCCAATAAAGAACTTGTGTCTAGTGTTCCACCTACACATAATCCCGCTGTCCGTCGCATACTCCAACATATGAACTATCAAGGTAAAGGCTTAGGCCTTCATGAACCAGGTCTTTTGGAGCCCATCCATGTCAATGTTCCTCCACCTTCATATGGCCTTGGATACATACCCCAAGGTGAACAATCTCAAGATGTTGGTACTTCCTCCACTCCTCCTAAGTCTACCACTTTCCATCGCAAACCTTCTTGTATCCCCAAAACATATGTCGCCATTCCACCTCCATCATCCTACATTTGTCAAAAGCATGTGACCATACACCTTCCACCATCCAATCTACCTCCACTACTCCCAAATCCTAACATCCCTCCCTACATTTTACCACCACTTCTTCCAACACCTTATCCAGGCATCTATAAATCCTCTAACATTCCCAATCATGGCCAACAAATGCACATGTTGTCTAAACAATGAGCTTCCACCAACCTCACTTCCACCATCCCAAGGGAATTCAATGTCAAAAATGTGGATGCCTCTACCTATAAAATAAAAAATCCTAAGAGTCCTCATGACCTAGGATACCAAAGCCAAGAATCAAAGAAACATCCATCTCAAAAGCTGCATACACCCACACACCTCAATGCCAAACTAAAAAAGGTGTGGGTCCCCAAGCAACAAATAATTATCTCAGAATCTGTACAAAAGATACATATACCCAAGCCCATACCTTCACAAGTACAATCTACAAGCAAAAAGGTTTGGGTACCTAAGAAAAAAGATATCAAGTCAAATGAGGCATCCACCTCTAAAGCATCCCAACCATCCACTTTCTCCTCTGTTATCCACAAATATCCAATCTTTTCATCCCATAAGACAAGCAAAAATCAGAAAAATACTAAGTCTATGTGGGTCCCTAAAGGCCTATATCACTCATCCACCAAGCAAAAATCTTCATTGCTTCCTACACCACCTTCCCATCATAAGCTTCAATGTTTATCATGGTATGTGCAACCGTTGGTCATGGTTCCCTTCCATTCCACAACACTTCCATATAACTCCATCTCCCCTCCCTTCCACTACTATCCTACATATCTTCCTCATCCTATGGTCCATGCTTTTGCATAAACATTCCTTGCATAAGTCCTGTATTCTGCATCATCATCCACTATCGTACCTTCCATAATCCACTATTGTACCTTCCATAATCCACTATCTACCTACTTCATCTCACTTTCATCCCCTACCAACATCTATGAGCACACTTGACATGGTCCATGCGGTGGCATCCATCTAGTGGGACTATCACCTTTTATGGAACTATATACTTGAGTCTCTCTTTTCTGTGTCCACCTTCTCCCATCCAAATATTCAAAAAAAAAAAAAAAAAAATGAAAAAAGTAAAGAAAAATCCCTTCATCCAATGGTGAAAACTTGGCAAACATGCGCCTTGGATAAATACCATGATGAAAACCTGGCAAACAGGCATCATGTGTAAGTTGATCTCCTACGTCACCTACACTTGGGGGCACCTTGTCTCATCAGCATATCACTTTTCTCCTATCAGTTTCCGTCCATACCATTTCCTATCCTATTCCTCTATCCATTACATACCTATACTATCCAGTCCATCCATCCTAAATCTTCCTTTCCTCTATTTTTGATCTTGATAAAGATTGGGGGCACAATGTTGAAAAAAAATGTTTTAGATGTCTCTTGACATACCTTATCCCTCCAAACCACACAAATCCTTCATTATCCTCTCATCCTCCTATCATCATAAACATTGTCATGAAAAATCCTATCTATTCTACCTACAATGGGGCATGTTTTCCTTAAGCAACATAGCCCTTGGAGATCACATTCTTGTTTCCTTCTACCTACCTGCCATTGATCCCCTATCGCCCATCCATCTACCTATCTGTGGTTTTTCCCTTGTCATTAGTATCTAGCATTAAGGCTATCCAAAATTCTTATCCAGTATCTTGTCTGCAGTGTCAGCCTAACATAGCCTCTGTCATCAGTGCTATCCATTCCATATCTGATCCATAGCTATTCCATATCTGATCCAAATCTATTTTGTATCTGATCCATATCTATTCCATATTGTATCTCTTGTGTCCATCATATCATCTATCTTGACCCCGTCCTCTGAACCATTGTCGAACTACGTCACCTCTGAGTTATCACATAGGCAAGGCCATTCTCAATGCGCCCCCGAGGCTTCGCTTAACTTCACTTCGCTCCTCTTCTCTCCACTCCACTGTCCTGTCAGTCCCATATCTAGTCCTTCTGTCAATTTGAGTCCTTTGCCATCGCCTAGGTCTTAGGTCCTCTAGGGTTTACCCCGAACTACGTTGCCTCTACGTTGTCACATAGGCAAGGCCATTTAGCAATGAGCCCCCAAGGCACTAGGTCAGTCCCTTAGGGTCCGTCTCTCCATGTCTGTCTGTCGTCTCACTCACAATAAGTCAATCCTTGTCTAAACTGGGGGCAACTCCTCGACCTAGTTACAGATTTGGATTCTTGAATGCCACTGTTCTAAGAGGATACCAATAAGGATTGTGATACCTTTCACCAGGCAAGCAAGTGCAGCACAACGCGTTCCTTAAACAAAGGTCCTTGACTCAAAACATCAACCTGTCCTAAGCAAAAGTGCGGCACCATACCAAAGGCACTGAGACTAATTCTGTATCAATTACGGCAAAAGACACATCTAATACAAAGAAGTTTTGTCAATGGGTTAAGTTACAAGGTCTTGGATTTTTTGTCATTATGTCTTCCTATGCTACTCAAGGATGCGAAAAGCTAGAGATGCTATGATGGAGGCATAATTTTTCTTATCTGCTGCTTGTGGATTAAACTTTAGTAATGTGACGACTTCTGTCTAACGACATGATCAGCAAAAAGATCATCGAGGACTCTGAGGTCTAAACATAAAAAGGGCAATCCTTGTCTGTTGAAACGCAAGAAGTACTCAGGTCATCTAGATTCAAGTTTGACTAGATGCTTGTATTAACTTGCTATACCAAAATCCAAGTAAGCGATACTCAGGTCATCTCGGTCTAATTATACCTAGATGCTTGTATCTTCTTACCACATTTCAAAAAGTGAAAAATACCAAAAAGCGCCCAATGATGAAAGCAAAAAGCCTTGCAAATATCAAGATGCCAAATCCACATCTATTCCATATCCATATCCATACCGTATCCAATTCCATTCCATATCCATATCCATATCCCATGCAATAAGAAAATCTTGCAGTCGCTTGTTAGTCCTTCAATCAAATTTCTTCTATCGAGTCATTCTTCTATCGATCAAATTTCTATTTGTCTTCATATCGCTTATCAATAGTTCTACCTGTCAATCTGAGCAGTGATCAAAATGCAAGTCTATCCTTAATCCATACCAATCGAGTCAAGCCAATCTTATTGAAGGATCCAATCACAATCAGTGGTCTTGATCCTAATCTTGTCGTAAACCATATCAATCAGTCGTAACTATCCTTCGTGTTGCTCTAGGGATATATCATTCCCCACCATGACAACACTGTCGTATATCGTTATCATATCATAGTGTCTTAGACAGGATGTTGCGTTGTCGAAACCAGACCCAGAGTCTTATACGACATGTTTCATTCTTGAAACCAGACATCATCAATCTATATCCTTGGTTTACGACTTAACTGGGGCAATACCTTGCCTGTTTTTGTATCATTTGTGCTTCCTTGCTTCTTGCTTGTGTGAGTTATCTTTTTATCTTGCATCTCGTATCATTCACCTCTTTCTTCTGCATCCAGCCATTTCTTCTCATCATGAGATTGTCCGTCTCATGCCTTCTGCTGTCTCCTCATCCAATCTCCCGAGGGGGCATCCTGTCGTTCAACCTATACCAGGGGCAAACTGGGGCATGTATCATTGTCAAAAATCTTATTCTTTGAAACAACGTGATAAAACACATTGCATCAAAGAGGGGCAAAATGTATACACCTAAAAATGACATGACTCTACTTAAATAAATATTTTAAATATTTATTTCATCTTCATAGTCCTCTATCAATAAATAAATAAGTTTATTTATTTATTTGATTCACTTCCTCCCATTTAATTAAATAAATTTCATTTATTTAATTAATTTCATCTACATTAACTTTATTCTTCTAAATAATTAAATAATTTCAATTATTTAATTAAAACATCCATTCTTCTAAGTAATTAAATAATTTTAATTATTTAATTAAATCTTTCATTCTTCCTAATTTAAATAAAATGCAAATTTATTTAAATTAAAATCCCCAAAAATAAAATATAATTAAATATTTTATTTATTCTTCCAAAATCATGTGCAAGTAAATTAAATAAATTTATTTATTTAATTTGCTTTCTTATCTTCCAAATCTTCTAAAAATAAATTAAATAAATTTATTTATTTAATTCTTTTTCTTATCTTCAATATCTTCTAAAAATAAATTCCTCTTGTCATACAAAAGTAAAAGCTGAGTTAAAGCAACTTTAAAGCAACTTTGCTCTTAAATTAGAAAAATAAATTCTAATTTAAAGAAAATGAAAACTCATCAAGAAAGCTTTTAACTCAACAAAGCTTCTTTTTGAATGACACATGTCTTTCTTCCATTTGTTGCACGTTCCTCAACAATCCTCCTCCGTTGATTCATTCTTTTCTTCTCAACCATTGATCTTCCCTCACTCTCTTCTATAAATATAACCTTCTTCTCTTCATTTCAATATCTGGAGTTTGTGTAAACTTATGCTGCAGGAATCTAAGCGCGCCTTTGGCACCCCCATTATATTTGAGCACTTCATAGCATCCTCCATTTCTGTATTTGAAGCTCATCTTCAAATACCAAAGTATCCTAGCCATTCTTCATTTGTCATCTTCAAACAAGCAAGCAAGCAACAGCTTCTGAGGGCTTCACAATCAAGATCGAACGAAGATAGGCGAACTACAGAAGGCAAAAAAGTAAAAGGTGAAGGTATAGTCTATTCTTTATTTTAAATCTCTTTTATCTTTATTATTCTGTAGATGTTTGGGATTATTTTTCATTGATTTGAATAACCAAATTTCCCCCTCACAGTTACCACAATGCCAATTCACTCTACCATCATTCTTCATATTATCTTATGAATCACCATCCTTTCTTCCCATTCCTTGAGACATCATACCATGACACACACCAATGAAAACAATTAAAAAACCAATGAAAATAATTTTAAAAAAACCATTTTTATAGTTTCAGGAAATGGATATTCGTTTTGGGAATATTCCAAAAACAGATATCCATTTTGGGAATATTCTAGAAATGGATATCCATTTCCTGAAACTATAAAAATGATATTTTAAACCACAAAACAGATATTTTTAACATTCCTATGAAAGTCAAAGTTATCCAATTCATGAATTTGGCTAAGTAAAGACACGATTTTTTTTCCATTGCCACTGTTTGTCCCATGATGATCCTGCACATACCCTATACATATTTTAATTTTTATGATAATTTGATATGGAGGCTCTTTAAAATATATTAAGACTTGGAACTAAATTATAATTTTTCTTTAATATATATTTCCTTAATGTGTGATACAGAAACTAGAGCAAACGTTACTAAAGAACACACAGTTGATGTTAGCCCAGAGGAGGCCCAAGTGCAAACAATGGATGTTGGAGAGGGGTCAGGATTGCTTCCTTTAACTAGTATGGATTAGCATATTAATCTAGCTAAAGAGGTGAAGAGAAAAAAATATTATAGAAATTTATATCATTTACTTAAAATGGATATTGAGAAATTGAAACATTATGCTAGACAACCTAGTCATACTGATAGGAGGTCAATGAATAAAACTGCAAAGGAAATAATTGCTCATTTTGATAATCTTGATGCACTTGGGCGAACCCAATTGTTATCAATTGTACTTCTTAGTAAGGAGCTAAATGAGCCATTACAATTGTTGGGTGTAGATTTGTCACTGAAAAGGGGGAAAGGTTCACACCTAGAAAAAGATATTGTTGAAAATGTTAAAGAAGGTTTGGCTTCCATTGGGAAACAATCTCGATCTGCGGATAAGTCCATTTCAAGAAGAGTGATGTTGATAGGTATTTTAAGTCAAAAAATTTCCAAAAAAAACAATTGTCTTCAATTTCAACTGAGATTGGTTTCAGTAGAAAGACAGTAACAAAATATGTGAAAAGGAGAAAATTATTGGATGATAGTACCTCGGAAGGCAATTGGGCAATTATGTGTAGAGCTCCTCGATCTGACAGGATTCAAGATGTTGTTAGGAACTTGATCTCAACCTTTTGGAATGATAATACTTGTGCTTCATCAAATAGTAGAGATGTTATCAAACACATAATTGGGCCCAATAGTTATGAACTACATACAAAACATTGGCTAGACATAACACAACATGAGATATATATGTGAACTTTTGTAATTCAAATCCTCATATAAAGATTGGGCAAACAATGTTTGAAAGGTTAAGGCCATATTATGTGAAGGCAAACAAGGTTTTTGAAAATTGTTGTCATTATCATATTGAATTTGATCTCTACTGTCAGGTGTTTTGAAAGATTAGAGAAGACAGTGATGGCTTTGTAAATGCACCTCCTAAATGGGCAAGTCAGTTCATAGCATCCATCTTATGTGATAAATCAGATGATGATAATGGAACTGGTCAAATAAACTACATAAAAGGTCTTTGTGAAACATGTTAAAATTTGGCTAAAATGCCTTTGAGAAACGAAGATATCAACGTAATGAAGTTGGTAAATTGCAAGAGTTTCAATTACATAAAGTTTCAAACAAAAAATAGGAAAGAATCCACAAGATTAGATTATGTAGAAGAGGAGATACCTATTGGAACATTTATGGAAATTTTTTGTAAATTGATATAACCATACATACATCATGTTTTTTTTGCTAAGTGGCAAGTACAATAGTTCCAAACATTAAGAGATACTTTCCCACCTAGAATAGTTTTATGAGTAGTCGACTTTGCAGAAAATTACTCTTTTGTACATCAAAAAGAGATTCAATCACAATATTACTTTTTAGAGCAGATCACTATTATGGTGCATGTGTGTTATCGACATGCACAATTGGATTTGGATGGTGTTGAAACTACATTTGAAGTATGAGTCATTAAGAAAGAATATCACTTTTATATTAGTGATGATAAAAAACATGACACACATTCTGTACAACATTTCTTTAAGAATTTTTTTGAATATTTGGCAAGCAGGGGTATAAAAATTGAAAATTATTTTGTATGGTCAGATGGATGTGTGTCACAATTCAAATCATCAAGGCCATTTTATGCACTATGTAGATATCATCGAAATGATAATATACCACATGTTTGGAGTTTCTTTGAGAGTGGGCATGGAAATGGTGAACATGATGGTGTAGGAGCTTGCATCAAACATGCTCTAAGAAAACATCAAATGAATTATGAGGGAGATCGTATATAAATGATGCACATGATGTTGTTGAATGGTGTAAGTCACACTTTGCATCAAATGAGGTCAACACATCTTCAAGAACAAATTGATACATTCCACATAGAGTGTTTTGGGAGATATCAAGTATGTATTGTTTGAAAATTTAATACTTTAACATGAGTTTGTTTATTTTAGTTTGAATTTAATTATTTCTATTATATTCATAATGTATAATATAATAAATTTGTAGGTGTGGATAGAAGATCAATGCATGAATGCTAGAGGGTAGAGAAAATAAGATCTTTGCATTGTGTCATGAGTATAGATAGCCAAACATAGACATTGCGCACTAGGGATTACTTTTTTTTTTGTTATGAGTGCATGTTGGGAGATTGTGAGAATTGTAAGAACCAACAATGTGGATATGTTAGTGAATGGAAAAATGTGCCACTAGTTGTTACCAACACATAGAATGAAGATGAGGATGAAATCTTTGAAGACATTCCTTTGATTTCAATTGATTATAACCATATTTCAAGATTGATTAAAAAAGGTATGTGTACATATATATATATATATATATATATATATATTATATAAGGTATCTCTAAATTTTTTAAGTTACAAATTTTGGACATGTAAATTTGGTGCAAGAGATGTTTTTGCAGTCATAGCAGAGGCTGGAAATATAGAAGATGTTAATTATTTTTTATTGCATTGCACAAAAGAGAGGCAAAAGCTAATAAAGCCAGAAACAAGTGATGGAATGTTGTTTCCCACAGGTTTAACTTTATTTAATATATTTTAAAATAATTTTGAATTTGTTACATATGTACATGTCAAGTACCTTGAGTGATTTAAACATTCAATTTATATTATAATTTATGTTATGTCTTACCAAGCAATGAAAATGCTATACATGAACTATATAGGTTACATTTACCTTGAAAATGTTGTCTTACCGTGGAATATTTTTCCCACAGGTTCAGTTGTAGTGCAAGAGACATATCTCAAACAAGTCAAGATTGTTCAACATGGGATTCACTTTATTGATTATCAACCTGAGAACAAGGTATATCAGTATAGCCACCTAGTAATTGCTACTAGCCTATCTTTTCATATAGCTCTACATTCACGTGGACGTTGTAAGTGGAGACTAGATAGTGATGATCATCAGAGAATATTAGATGTCATTGAAGAGCGAGCTGAACTATTTGACGTGGTATGAAAAATATGGATGAACTTACAATTTTTAATCTTTTGAAGACCTAAATTCACTATCTAGATGCATAAGTTCACTTACAATTAGATATGCTATATTGAACATGCTACAATACATGTACATATGCACTAGACATGTCACAATATAAATTAAATTAAAATCAAAGTTTTCAACATCAATGCACAAATCATCACTACACAAGTGAAAGTATCAACCTGTCATGTGATGACCTCACCATATTGATGGCCATACAAGAGGGTAGAGTTGCCTCTAACCATGGTGATTGGGTACTATACCAAAATTGCCTTCTCTCATGAATTAAAACCCCTATGGAAAACTCTTAGAAAATTTTTCCAAAAAAGGTCAGGAAGTGTCAACTATCTTAGGACCATGCCTTTTACTAGTGAAAATCACCCTAGCCATTTAGGATCATCCTTGTGTAATTCCCCACCTATGTTAACCCTCGCCCTGTCCAAGTCCTATGGTATTTCTTGGGTTAGATCACTTTTTAAAGCTAGTTGACAAGTTCTTGAAGGACAATCTATGTCCAATGTTTGAGCATTGTCATGCTCATGTCGAATATCCGTATTGATCTAGAGTTTATGTTTTTATTTCATGATTTAACCTATGCAACTTTTTTAGCTTCACTAGTTTCATAAGTTAAGTTTGAATTACAAGTTATTATTTCAAGTTCAATTTTATGAGTGAATTTAGTGAGTATATGCAAATTGATTAAATATACATCTTTTGATATCTAGGTCATGTTTATTATAAATTATTTTTGATAAGATGTGGTTATATGATTAAATGTGGTTGGGTTGGTGTCAGATTTTGATATTATGATGCAATTTCAAGATGTCTAGAAATTCCTTGTTTAATTACATGTTTGTTTGGGTTTTATATGTTGTGCTTCAACTATCTTGTATTGTGTAAATACACCTAATGTGTTAATTGAGTGTGTAGGCACATGTTTCCCAATGGTGATTAATCAGGAGATGGTCAATTTGGGTAATTGTGTTTATGTTGTATACCTTGTCTCACTCAATTTGAGTTTAGAGCTGAGTCCTTGTGTAACCTTATGAAAGCATGATCTGAATTAATGTTGATTCTAGATCCATGTGTCATGAATAAACTTGTAAAGTGTAAGGTTTATTTGCATGCATGTTTATTTGACTCTTATTGTACTTGTATTTAATTAGTTTTTGAAATGCTTGATTTGAGAACATCGTAGAATATCTATCATTCTTGAATTGAAAGAATTTATTATTATGTCTTAGTAAAAAGGTCTTGTGCTTTATACACATGCAGACATGTCGATTCCATTGGATAGACTAGTGAAAGTTTCATGGTCATTAAGTACATAGAAATTTATCAAATTACTCTACTCCAATTTATAATTTATTTTATGTGGCATATATCTATTTATACTTTTCATTTCCAAAATCATAAATTTACTATTTAGATTATATTTACCTACTTTTTGTTTTCTATCTTTGTAATAAATTTGTTCTATACATTAGTAAGTAAAAAAGAAAGAAAATTTAACTATATTAAATTATGAAAACCAACTTAGGGGTAGTTCAAAAATTTAAATCTTTTAGTAAGAAAAAGATCCAAGTAAGTAGCAACCATAAAGCATTCAAAATAAACATAAACACAACTACTAACTAGATTTTTAGAAAAATTAAATGATCTACCACATATTGGTAGCTAGATACATACTACAAACACAACTAACATGGTACTACATAAGTGAATAGATATATCTAAGTCAACAAATAGATACTATATACTTAACAACTAGATATTGCATGAGCAACTAGATGTTATGTTCAATAATTAAGATGATACTGTACTCAATGACTAGATATTGAATAAGCATGTGATAGTCCCTCTAACTATATCAAAGTATATCTCATGTCAAACATATAAAAATTTATGTCCATGATATAAATGTATTGAATCAAACATGTAATCAATTCCATTTTAAATTATGTATTATCATTTAACATAAATCATGTCCAAAAAAGTATCATCAAACATGCAAATGTCTGCAAACATGTGGACATAAATATATATAATCATCAAACACATGTGTAAATGTAGATAGAAATGTCTACAAACATGTAGAAATGTCCACAAACATGCGTAGATAGAAATGTAGATGAAAACATGTAGATCTAGAGAAATGTATGAAAATACATGTAGATAGAAATGTCCTCAAACATGTAGAAATGTCCACAAACACATGTGCAAATGTAGATAGAAATGTCCATGTATACATGTAGATAGAAATGTCAGAAAACAAATATCTAGAGAAATATTTGGAGAAACATGTCTAGGCAATGCTGGTAGCCTGGTCATCATGTCGGCTGCGAATTGAGCAACCCTCTAAGTGAGCATCCTTCTCTGATGGATGCGCTGAGCCCTGGAGATAGTAGCAAGAGTAAATACATAAAAGTGTACAAATTATGTTAAATTAGAATAATGTTAAATATATATGTACATGCACATACAAATTATATGCAAACATGTAAGTACATGATTTAAAAATTTAAAACACACCTGTCCACTAACATTACTGGCATCAGCTGGATCATGCCTGCGTACATAGTCTGTCCCCAAACTAGGTGAAACATGAGCTAACCCCTACAATATATATATATGTGTGTGTGTGTGTACATTAGGACTCTATCTAGCAAAGTAATTTAACTTAATTTAATTGAAGTTCAAGTTTAAATCATGCATACATGCACATATGCATGTACATACCTGTGTATCAGGTGGTGTAGGATCCGCTGCAATGATCGTATCTGATGCCTCCTTGGCTAGCTCCAATAATGAAGAATGAAGTGGACTATGCAGGTGAGTTGGCATCGAAAAGCTTGAGTGTAGAAGCATATCCACATAACCTGATGATCCCATCTATAACTACAACTCCTCAAGTGAATCTAGGGAGGGCTAGGATGTTTGATGCTCAACACTCGCAGAAGGAGGGGTAGTTGTATCTGCCTCTGTAGCAGCCGAATGATCTGTGGGTGGATTAGGATGTGGAGTACTACTAGGCACCTGATGAGAAGGTCTCATACCCTGACTGGATCGTGACCCAGTCTATAAACGACAAGCTCTACCCACATGTTCTCTAACCTCATGTAAAGGGATACAAAGCTTTGATGCAATAAAAACATATGACTCCAATAGGTTCTCAGAAAGACAACTCATTGTAGTCTGAAGCATATGGTCTCCTGTAAGACCATCTATGTCTATGGGTGAAGGGACACCTGTGATAGCATAAGGGTCAGTAGTATGATCTGATGGTCTGGATAATCCAAGATAACTCATCAAATATCTTCCCACATGATCCGAAGATATAATAGATGTGGCAGTTGCAATATCACCAACACTGTCGATTGCTTCCCTTTGGGAAGCAATGACAACCTGATCAGCAATAGGGGCCAGGGCTGGGCAGATAGCAGGCATCCTCTCCCCAACTAAGGCCCTATAAACTAGAGCCTATCAATCTGCTCGATGATAGGCATCTCTATCAGCAACCTTGCCCCTCCCCTAACCAAAATATGCTGGCAAATCCAAGTAGTTGACCTTGAGGCCCATATGAACCTCTCCATATAACTATTGTACAAAATATAAAGGAATTTGATCATTATTGGGATAACGACCATGAGCAGAAAGAAAACATGGATATTGTTGTGTGGTTACACAACACGCCCCATTTTGACTTATCAAAACAGGGACCCAACTTTTGGCTTGGCTTGTGTTGTCTGTTTTCTGGCGGTTTGGTAAAAATGAGTCAGGTGCATCATCATCATGATATTCGATGAGGTTGGTCATCATCATGAGGTCAGTTTGTCAAAGTTCATATTTTGTTTCTATGACCTCATATTTAGAAAGAGCTTGAAATTTAATGCAGGTTTCCCTTTTACATCACTTGAAAATTCGTCCATATGAGGGAGTTATGCACAGTCAAAGTTTTGGTCAAACCTGATAATCGCAAGTGATCATCATATTTATATCCTCAGTCATGTTGTCAAGGTCATCATGATCTTGATCTATCACCCGATAAAAATCATGCAGTCCCAATATCCGGACGTCAATCTTAGGTGATAGTGCCCTTTACCCGTCAAATGACCTTATGCGCATCGTGAGCATAATGTTTTGAGTGTAACCCGATATTTCATAACAATGAGCATCATGATATTATAACATCACCTAATATTATAATATCATGCTGATATTATAATATCACCCTGCTTAGAAAATCCACTATCTGCATATTTGCGTGCGCATGTCAAAATCCTATCGGAGGGTCATCATCCTGATCTTTCAAGGGAGGGTCATATTTGCTGATATTCGCTTATATGATGATGATGTCATCATATCCTCCTGATCTCCTTTTGCATGATCATGATGATCACCCTATCTTTTAAGGGAGGGTGATATTGCATTCCTTAGCATGATCATATTTTAAATATCACCCTAGCGCTAACCTGATGATGACCTCAACTCATCCTCATGCTTCGAAGATGAATATGATGGTTACGTCATCATGATATTCGATGAGGAGGATCATCTTCCTAATATCACCGGACATTTCGTAATGTCCTCCTGCCGTTGATTATTATGAGAGGATCCTGATCCTTGGATCATTGTAACTGTTTTCTGGCATTTGTTCTATATAAGAGCCAGATCCCGATACATGGGAGATATTATACAGAAGGGAGATAGATAGGAATCTTGTTTGTCTACCCGACATTTCGTAATGTCCTCCTGCCGAGAAATATGACCTTTTGCTAATATCCTGATGATGTCATCCCGATCTGATAAACGAAGAAGCAAATATTAGGAGGACATCATCATCACATTTCCCTTCGGCAGGATATTTTCCAAAACATGATCCGGTTCGCGAATATGACGATGACGTCATGTTCTCAGTTTAACAAAAGCCCCGGATATCCTGATGATCATCATCATCCTGATCTTTCGAGAGGGTTACCTTGGCCGCAAAGGGGTCATATTACATTCACCACCTGATCATCTTCCTTAGGTGACCCGATATTACATTTATCCCCTGATCTTAACTAAACATGACGGTGACGTCATCTTTTGCATTTTAATGAAGCCCGGATATGACGATGACGTCACCATCATATTCCTTTCCTCAGCAGCAGGATCATATTTCATATCCTCCTATTTTCCTTTGACATGATGATGATGATGATGTCATTCTTTTCCCCAATATACAGAAGCGAAACATGACGGTGACATCATCTGGACATTCGGAAGGGGGAGCATCATATTTCCAAAATATCATGCAGACGAAAGTTTTTAGTCTTGCTATCGGCCTTATCTTGAGTTATCATGCCGATAGAACATGTCTTCCCGATGGATGGACATCATCATGAATTTTGGCGTCGGTATAAGTTTAACCGTCGGCCTAATGTAAAATTTGTCATCCCGACCGTGTGTAGTCACGCCGATACATACATGCATAATATACAGAGCCGGATTCGAAGGAAGGTTAAAGGTAGTTTTTAATCATTGTATATGTTGCGATGCATGATCATATTTGAACCCGATATACAAGGAAATGGGCGGGAAAATGAAACGATGGTTGACCTGAGTTTTTTGATGCTGTTTAGGCATTTAGTGCATAATTTCCACTGACTTGGAGCCCGATTGCCTGTAGCTGCACATTTTGAGGCATGGTTAATAAAATGTTTAAATTCCTGTTGTTTATCCACATGATGATGAACTTAATGTTTGTCTGTTTACTTGCAGGAAGTCATGATGCTGTTAGAGCTGTTGCTGAGCATTACAAAGTTGCACATGGAGGCAACATGAACCAGAAGTGAGGAGGATATTGTCAAATATGCTGTTTGCCAGCTGGAGACCGAATCAAATCAAAGATGCTGGAATATTCTGTGCCAGCTGTACATTTGCCAACTGGCGAAGCATGTGCTTTTCATCTGGACCGTTGATTGTTATGAGAGGATCCTGATCCTTGGATCATTGTAACTGTTTTCTGGCATTTGTTCTATATAAGAGCTAGATCTTGATACATAAGGGGAACAAAAAAAAGAAAAACATCTGGCACATTAAGGCCGATTACTGTAGAATCAATTAGGAGATTGGATTACTGAGACTAATGAGGATAGAATTGTTGAAATGTCAAGGTTCTTTCTTTAGATCACTGTAAATGTACCTGTTCTTGAGCATACTGAATGCATATGAAGTTTCAGATTACATCCTAATTGTAAATTTTACGTAATCTTCATGTTGATTTCTGGATATGTACTGGTGAATGCTGTGTTCAACTGGAAGCGCTTTCATTTCATTACATGTTGTTGTCAACTTTTCCTTTGAAGACTTGCACTAGATCATGCGGATTTGTGGAATGTCCTGGTGAAGTATGATTCTAGTTTCCTTCTTTTCATTGCATGTATGGGAGCTTGTATGTGGATCAGTGATCTAAGTCAAGTAGTTTTGGGAATCTCATTCTTTAACCCTTTCCTTTTTTTAATTTCATAAATTCATCATCATAACTGCAAATCATGATAAATAACAAGCAGAACAGAGAAATATGCTGAAATCCCGTAGGTAATTGAAAATCATTAGCATATTTGAGTTAAATGCATGTAGTATTGAAAATATCATGCAAAGAATTGCAAATAATGGTAGAAATCATGCAAATATCAGCCTGTAGGCACATTATTTGACTAAATTCACAGTGCAGAGGTAGAATTGTTGGAGATTTATGCAGAGCAGACATACAGAGCAGGATATTTGGAGAAACAATGATGAACTTTGCAGAAATACGTAAGGCCCCTGAATGGAAAACAGCAACACACATCAACCACTGAGTAACGTCGGTAGATTAAGACCTAATCAACGGAGACTTGGGATCATGAATTCTCTGAATTCATCGTATCTTTCAAGATGAGTAAAGGTTGTTGTGTAACTTTTATTCTATGTTTGTGAATGACAGAACATCATCATCAACATAAATTGGCGCTAGAAGGAGGGCCGGTGATATGTTTGTATATGATCAACATCATGATCAACATAAATTGGCGCTAGAAGGAGGGCAGAACATCCTGACCAACATAAATTGGCGCTAGAAGGAGGGCAGAAGCTGTTTCTCAGCAAATAAATTCTTTTCAGTTGAAGTGATATCCCCTGCCTCTGTTTATCAGCCCGCTTTAAATCTTATAATTAATTTGCAGGCCCCTCGCTCCTAACGCAACATAAATTGGCGCTAGAAGGAGGGCAGGCTCCTCGCTTCTAACATCATCATCAACATAAATTGGTGCTAGAAGGAGGGCCTGAGCTATGAATTTCTGGATTTCTACAAATATTGCATAAATGTTTTGGCATTTGAGGTTAATGTCTGCAAATATCTCTTATCTGAGATGTTTTGGTTGTACCTTTGCAAAGATCTAGCTTGAAACATCAAAGATTAGTTTGATTTTCTGAACTTTCAAGTTTTATTCTGAGATATGATGGATCTCCTTAAAATTTCAAAATACTAAAAAATTGAAAAATAGAGTCTCATTTTGATGGATGTATATGAAGGCAATTGTCAAGTTAACATTCCTTTATTTCAGGAAACTTTGAGTAGGTAGCTTTACCCTCACAGTTTGTCTAACTTTGGTTTATCCACCTGTTGCAGGATACACCAGACTGTGGAACACAGCGAAATAAATTGTTTAACTTTCCTTACAAGGTTGGATTTATATTTGAAAGGATTAATATTCTTCCCGGATGTGTTTAGGGCTGAAGTCTGGCAGGAAAATGAGGAAATTCTGGAGCAACAAGCAGATGCAGCACCAGAAGTTATTAATTGTCCAGACACTGAAGTGGATCGTTCTGAAGATTTTGAATTATACTTGTCCAGAAATATACAGTGTAGTCAAATATTAGGTTTACCCACTGATGATGTCTTGATTGAAAGCTGGTGCAGATTACATGATGAAGAGCATTCAGAAAGAGATTGTTACGCCTGCTTGATCATGTTGAAAAAGACTCTAGAAAATACAATAGCTAAATCAGTTCCAGAAGGTAATGAAGAGGAAACATCTTTCCTTGATTCATTTTATGGTGAGATTGATAGGAGTTCTCTACTTCCTAATACAAGTAAGGACCAGTCAGTATGAAGGTATGAATCTTGTGAAAATTTTAGAGAAGAAACCACTCATCAGGATAATATTTGTGATTCTGATCCTCATACTTTTGATAAAGAAGATGAAACGTCTTTCCTGGAGTCATTCTATGGTAAAGAGAAGTGTAAACAGATAGTAGAGCAATTTAAATGCACTACTGATGATGAAGTTCCTATAGTGGTAACTCAGGGAGTCATAGAGAAGAAAATAAATGCTGATTTACTACCTAACTTCTTTGAATTGAATGATCAAATACAAGAATGTTGCAGGTTAATGGAACCAGATCCTTTACTAGATAGAAGATGTGAATTATTTAATGAACAATTCCTGAAAGATGATGTAGAAGACTTTGGAGTTGTTATGCATAATCAGATGTCACTCCAGAAATATTTTGAGAATGAAACAGGGGAGTGTCCTTATCAAGTGAAAGTTGTTTCTCTTTTACAGTCACATGATTTAGAAATGATAAATTTCTGTATATCAGGTTGTGATAATAAAGATACTTATTTAGATGCTGATGTGCAGGAAATTGAAGAAAATATTAAGAAGTTTCCTAAACTGGAGGATAAACTGAACATCCAGAATGAAGGGATAAAGTTGGATAAAGATGAAGAATTAATACATCAAGAGTCATACATCCTTCAATTTGAAGAGAGACCAGACACTGAGCCAAGCAGTGAAAATATAATGACAAATGGAAGACCAACTGCCAATGAAGAAGCATGTCCAACAAAATCAGAAATACACCAGGTTGTATTTCTCCTTTCCACAGTGAATGATGTTGATTACTATTTTGATTATGGAAATTCAGGAGATAAGACATGCATATGGATTAATCATGAACATGATGAGCTGCCTCAGTTGCTGATCATCAAGAGTTATTCTGTTGAATACAGTGAATTCAGAATATCAGAATATTTTTCAGAATATAAAGATAAATTTGCTAGGTTGAGAACCATAACTAATACCCTAATGCTCCTGCACAATCAAAAGAAGTATGCAAATACAGGTGTATTTGGGTCGTTTTCTAGTTTTTGTTTGCCTAGTAGTGGTTTGTATATAATTTTGTAGGTTAGTTGTTTGTACAGTTTGCTTGTTTTGCTTTCTTGTTCTGTTTCTGTTGTTTCCTTTTGTAGGTTAGCTGTTTGTACAGGTTGCTTTTTGCTTTGCGTTGTTGAGTCTTTGTTTTGGTTGGGCAAAACTGGTGCACCTGGTTACTTAAGAACACTGCATAAATTGTTAGAATTCGAAAGTTGGATATAAGTTTTTACATAGGTTGTAACTCATATCAGTATAGGTATTCTTGATCAGGTCTGTGGTATCATATTCATCAGTACTACTTTTCTTGAGTCAAGGTGATCCTCACAATGACACACCTAACAGCCTTGGGTTTGTTGAACATATTAGTGTAGGTGTTAAGTGAAAAATCTAAAGGTTGCCCTTGCTACCATTGCAATTCTCAACTTAATTTCAACAAGTGACCATTCCTTGTATCATGAGGCTACAACTGTTATATCTTAAGAATTAAATTCAAAATATAAAATAAATAAAATAATAAAATGGATTTTCTGAAATCCAGATTAAGTCATCTAAGTAACTCTACCGGAGCTATAGACACTTGCTGGCAATGGGGCTCTACTTAGGGGAATTGCAATGATAACCTTGTCGGGGCTATGGACGCCTGCTGGCAGCAAGGCTCTATCTGGTTGGCTATGAGGGATGAACCAAACTATGTAGCTTAACACCAGTCACTGACTTATTCAACTCACTTTCAAGATGAGTATATGAATCACATGCACACAATTGATCCCTTATCAATTCACTGTTACATTGATGAACATGATACCAGTTAGAAAGGATTAGGATGCTCATGCTTAATAGGAGTTGGAAATTTATGTTTTAACTTATCCTCACCTTTTGAATTATTTGAATTTTGTTGTTTTCTTTGGTGGCAAGTTGTTGTGTGGTTACACAACACACCCCATTTTAACTTGTCAAAACAGGGACCCAACTTTTGGCTTGGCTTGTGTTGTCTGCTTTCTGGCGGTTTGGTAAAAATGAGTCAGGTGCATCATCATCATGATATTTGATGAGGTTGGTCATCATCATGAGGTCAGTTTGTCAAAGTTCATATTTTGTATCTATGACCTCATATTTAGAAAGAGCTTGAAATTCCATGCAGGTTTGCCTTTTACATCACCTGAAAATTCGTCCATATGAGGGAGTTATGAGCAATCAAAGTTTTGGTCAAACCTGATAATCGCAAGAGGATCATCATATTTTTATATCCTCAGTCATGTTGTCAAGGTCATCCTGATCTTGGTCTATCACCTGATAAAATCATGCAGTCGAAATATCCGGACGTCAATCTTAGGTGATAGTGTGTTTTACCCGTCAAATGACCTTGGGCGCATCGTGAGCATCATGTTTTGAGTGTAACCCGATATTTCAAATTATACGAGCATCATGATATTATAACATCACCTGATATTATAATATCATGCTAATATTATAATATCACCCTGCTTAGAAAATCCACCATCTGCATATTTGCACGCGCATGTCAAAATCCTATCGGAGGGTCATCATCCTGATCTTTTAAGGGAGGGTGATATTCCATTCCTCAGCATGATCATATTTTAAATATCACCCTAGCGCTAACCTGATGATGACCTCAACTCATCCTCATGCTCCGAAGATGGAATATGATGGTGACATCATCATGATATTCGATGAGGAGGATCATCATATTTTTATCCTGTCATGTTGTCAAGATCATCATGATCTTGTTTGTCTACCCGACATTTCATAATGTCCTCCTGCCAAGAAATATGACCTTTTGCTAATATCCTGATGACGTCATCCCGATCTAATAAACGAAGAAGCAAATATTAGGAGGACATCATCATCACATTTCCCTTCGGCAGGATATTTTCCAAAACATGATCCGGTTCGCGAATATGACGATGACGTCATGTTCCTTTAAGTTTAACAAAAGCCCCGGATATCCTGATGATCATCATCATCCTGATCTTTCGAGAGGGTTACCTTGGCCGCAAAGGGGTCATATTACATTCACCACCTGATCATCTTCCTTAGGTGACCTGATATTACATTTATCCCCTGATCTTAACTAAACATGACGGTGACGTCATCTTTCGCATTTTAATGAAGCCTGGATATGACGATGACGTCACCATGATATTCCTTTCCTCAGCAGCAGGATCATATTTCATATCCTCCTATTTTCCTTCGACATGATGATGATGATGTCATTCTTTTCCCCAATATACAGAAGTGAAACATGACGGTGACGTCATCTGGACATTCGGAAGGGGGAGCATCATATTTCCAAAATCTCATGCAGACGAAAGTTTTAAGTCTTGCTGTCGGCCTTATCTTGAGTTATCATGCCGATAGAACATGTCTTCCCGATGGATGGACATCATCATGATTTTGGCGTCGGTATAAGTTTAACGGTCGGCCTAATGTAAAATTGTCATCCCGACCATGTGTAGTCACGCCGATACATACATGATCATATTTGAACCCGATATACAAGAAAATGGGCGGGAAAACAGAGCGATAGAAATTTGAAAGCCTGATTGCCTGTAGCTGTACATTTTGGAGGCCTGTTTAATAAAACGTTTAAATTCCTGTTGTTTATCCACATGATGATGAACTTAATGTTTGTCTGTTTACTTGCAGGAAGTCATGATGCTGTTAGAGCTGTTGCTGAAGCTGATAATTACAAAGTTGCACATGGAGGCAACATGAACCAGAAGTGAGGAGGATATTGTCAAATATGCTGTTTGCCAGCTGGAGACCGAATCAAATCAAAGATGCTGGAATATTTTGTGCCAGCTGTACATTTGCCAACTGGCAAAGCAGGTGCTTTTCATCTGGACCGTTGATTATTATGAGAGGATCCTGATCCTTGGATCATTGTAACTGTTTTCTGGCATTTGTTCTATATAAGAGCCAGATCCTGATACATGAGAGATATTATACAGAAGGCAGATAGATAGACACATCTGGCGCATTAAGGCCGATTACTGTAGAATCAATTAGGAGATCGGATTACTGAGACTAATGAGGATAGAATTGTTGAAATGTCAAGGTTCTTTCTTCAGATCACTGTAAATGTACCTGTTCTTGAGCATACTGAATGGATATGAAGTTTCAGATTACATCCTGATTGTAAATTTTACGTAATCTTCATGTTGATTTCTGGATATGTACTGGTGAATGTTGTGTTCAACTGGAAGCGCTTTCATTTCATTACATGTTGTTATCAACTTTTCCTTTGAAGATTTGCACTAGATCATGCGGATTTGTGGAATGTCCTGGTGAAGTATGATTCTAGTTTCCTTCTTTTCATTGCATGTATGGGAGCTTGTATGTGGATCAGTGATCTAAGTCAAGTAGTTTTGGGAATCTCATTCTTTAACCCTTTCCTCTTTTTTTAATTTCATAAATTCATCATCATAACTGCAAGTGATGATAAATAACAAGCAGAACAGAGAAATATGCTGAAATCCCGTAGGTAACTGAAAATCATTAGCATATTTGAGTTAAATGCATGTAGTATTGAAAATATCATGCAAAGAATTGCAAATAATGGTAGAAATCATGCAAATATCAGCCTGTAGGCACATTATTTGACTAAATTCACAGTGCAGAGGTAGAATTGTTGGAGATTTATGCAGAGCAGACATACAGAGCAGGATATTTGGAGGAATAATGATGAACTTTTTAGAAATACGTAAGGCCCCTGAATGGAAAACAGCAACACACATCAACCACTGAGTAACGTCAGTAGATTAAGACCTAATCAACGGAGACTTGGGATCATGAATTCTCTGAATTCATCGTATCTTTCAAGATGAGTAAAGGTTGTTGTGTAACTTTTATTCTATGTTTGTGAATGACAGAACATCATCATCAACATAAATTGGCGCTAGAAGGAGGGCCGGTGATATGTTTGTATATGATCAACATCATGATCAACATAAATTGGCGCTAGAAGGAGGGCAGAAGCTGTTTCTCAGCAAATAAATTCTTTTCAGTTGAAGTGATATCCCCTGCCTCTATTTATCAGCCCGCTTTAAATCTTACAATTAATCTGCAGGCCCCTCGCTCCTAACGCAACATAAATTGGCGCTAGAAGGAGGGCCTGAGCTATGAATTTCTGGATTTCTATAAATATTGCATAAATGTTTTGGCATTTGAGGTTAATGTCTGCAAATATCTCTTATCTGAGATGTTTTGGTTGCACCTTTGCAAAGATCTAGCTCGAAACATCAAAGATTAGTTTGATTTTCTGAACTTTCAAGTTTTATTCTGAGATATTCAATGGATCTCCTTAAAATTTCAAAATACTAAAAAATTGAAAAATAGAGTCTCATTTTGATGGATGTATATGAAGGCAATTGTCAAGTTAACATTCCTTTATTTCAGGAAACTTTGAGTAGGCAGCTTTACCCTCACAATTTGTCTAACTTTGGTTTATCCACCTGTTGCAGGATACACCAGACTGTGGAACACAGCGAAATAAATTGTTTAACTTTCCTTACAAGGTTGGATTTATATTTGAAAGGATTAATATTCTTCCCGGATGTGTTCAGGGCTGAAGTCTGGTAGGAAAATGAGGAAATTCTGGAGCAACAAGCAGATGCAGCACCAGAAGTTATTAATTGTCCAGACACTGAAGTGGATCGTTCTGAAGATTTTGAATTATACTTGTCCAGAAATATACAGTGTAGTCAAATATTAGGTTTACCCACTGATGATGTCTTGATTGAAAGCTGGTGCAGATTACATGATGAAGAGCATTCAGAAAGAGATTGTTACGCCTGATTGATCATGTTGAAAAAGACTCTAGAAAATACAATAGCTGAATCAGTTCCAGAAGGTAATGAAGAGGAAACATCTTTCCTTGATTCATTTTGTGGTGAGATTGATAGGAGTTCTCTACTTCCTAATACAAGTAAGGACCAGTCAGTATGCAGGTATGAATCTTTTGAAAATTTTAGAGAAGAAACCACTCATCAGGATAATATTTTTGATTCTGATCCTAATACTTTTGATAAAGAAGATGAAACGTCTTTCCTGGAGTCATTCTATGGTAAAGAGAAGTGTAAACAAATAGTAGAACAATTTAAATGCACTCCTGATGATGAAGTTCCTATGATAGTAACTCAGGGAGTCATAGAGAAGAAAATAAATGCTGATTTATTACCTGACTTCTTTGAATTAAATGATCAAATGCAAGAATGTTGCAGGTTAAGGGAACCAGATCCTCTAATAGATAGAAGATGTGAATTATTTAATGAACAATTCCTGAAAGATGAAGATGTAGAAGACTTTGGAGTTGTTGTGAATGATCAGACGTTACTCTAGAAATATTTTGAGAATGAAACAGGGGAGTGTCCTTATCAAGTGAAAGTTGTTTCTCTTTTACAGTCACATGATTTAGAAATGATAAATTTCTGTATATCAGGTTGTGATGATAAAGATACTTATTTAGATGCTGATGTGCAGGAAATTGAAGAAAATATTGAGAAGTTTCCTGAACTGGAGGATAAACTGAACATCCAGAATGAAGGGATAAAGTTGGATAAAGATGGAGAATTAATACATCAAGAGTCATACATCCTGCAATTTGAAGAGAGACCAGACACTGAGCCAAGCAGTGAAAATATAATGACAAATGGAAGATCAGCTGCCAATGAAGAAGCATGTCCAACAAAATCAGAAATACACCAGGTTGTATTTCTCCTTTCCACAGTGAATGATGTTGATTATTATTTTGATTATGGAAATTCAGGAGATAAGACATGCATATGGATTAATCATGAACATGATGAGCTTCCTCAGTTGTTGATCATCAAGAGTTATTCTGTTGAATACAGTGAATTCAGAATATCAGAATATTTTTCAGAATATAAAGATAAATTTGCTAGGTTGAGAACCATAACTAATACCCTAATGCTCCTGCACAATCAAAAGAAGTATGCAAATACAGGTGTATTTGGGTCTTTTTCTGGTTTTTGTTTGCCTAATAGTGGTTTGTATATAATTTTGTAGGTTAGTTGTTTGTACAGTCTGCTTGTTTTGCTTTCTTGTTTTGCTTTCTGTTGTTTCCTTTTGTAGGTTAGCCGTTTGTACAGGTTGCTTTTTTCTTTGCGTTGTTGAGTCTTTTTTTTGGTTTGGGAAAACTGGTGCACCTTATTACTGAAGAACACTACATAAATTGTTAGAATTCAAAAGTTGGATATAAGTTTTTACATAGGTTGTAATTCATATCAGTGTAGGTATTCTTGATCAGGTCTGTGGTATCATATTCATCACTACTACTTTTCTTGAGTCAAGGTGATCCTCACAATGACACACCTAACAGCCTTGGGTTTGTTGAACATATCAGTGTAGGTGTTAAGTGAAAAATCTAAAGGTTGCCCTTGCTACCATTGCAATTCTCAACTTAATTTCAACAAGTGACCATTCCTTGTATCATGAGGCTACAACTGTTATATCTTAAGAATTAAATTCAAAATATAAAATAAATAAAATAATAAAATAGATTTTCTAAAATCTAGATTAAGTCATCTAAGTAACTCTACCGGAGCTATAGACGCTTGCTGGCAGTGGGGCTCTACTTAGGAGAGTTGCAACGATAACCTTGCCGGGGCTATGGATGCCTGCTGGCAGCAAGGCTCTATCTGGTTGGCTATGAGGGATGAACTAAACTACGTAGCCTAACACCAGTCACTGAATTATTCAACTCACTTTCAAGATGAGTATATGAATCACATGCACACAATTGATCCCTTATCAATTCACTGTTACATTGATGAACATGATACCAGTTAGAAAGGATTAGGATGCTCATGCTTAATAGGAGTTGGAAATTTATGTTTTAATTTATCCTCACCTTTTGAATTATTTGAATTTTGTTGTTTTCTTTGGTGGCAAGTTGTTGTGTGGTTACACAACACGCCCCATTTTGACTTATCAAAACAGGGACCCAACTTTTGGCTTGGCTTGTGTTGTCTGTTTTCTGGCGGTTTGGTAAAAATGAGTCAGGTGCATCATCATCATGATATTCGATGAGGTTGGTCATCATCATGAGGTCAGTTTGTCAAAGTTCATATTTTGTTTCTATGACCTCATATTTAGAAAGAGCTTGAAATTTAATGCAGGTTTCCCTTTTACATCACTTGAAAATTCGTCCATATGAGGGAGTTATGCACAGTCAAAGTTTTGGTCAAACCTGATAATCGCAAGTGATCATCATATTTATATCCTCAGTCATGTTGTCAAGGTCATCATGATCTTGATCTATCACCTGATAAAAATCATGCAGTCCCAATATCTGGACGTCAATCTTAGGTGATAGTGCCCTTTACCCGTCAAATGACCTTATGCGCATCGTGAGCATAATGTTTTGAGTGTAACCCGATATTTCATAACAACGAGCATCATGATATTATAACATCACCTGATATTATACTATCATGCTGATATTATAATATCACCCTGCTTAGAAAATCCACTATCTGCATATTTGCGTGCGCATGTCAAAATCCTATCGGAGGGTCATCATCCTGATCTTTCAAGGGAGGGTCATATTTATTGATATTCGCTTATATGATGATGATGTCATCATATCCTCCTGATCTCCTTTTGCATGATCATGATGATCACCCTATCTTTTAAGGGAGGGTGATATTCCATTCCTTAGCATGATCATATTTTAAATATCACCCTAGCGCTAACCTGATGATGACCTCAACTCATCCTCATGCTTCGAAGATGGAATATGATGGTTACGTCATCATGATATTCGATGAGGAGGATCATCATATTTTTATCCTGTCATGTTGTCAAGATCATCATGATCTTGTTTGTCTACCCGACATTTCGTAATGTCCTCCTGCCGAGAAATATGACCTTTTGCTAATATCCTGATGACGTCATCCCGATCTAATAAACGAAGAAGCAAATATTAGGAGGACATCATCATCACATTTCCCTTCGGCAGGATATTTTCCAAAACATGATCCGGTTCGCGAATATGACGATGACGTCATGTTCTCAGTTTAACAAAAGCCCCGAATATCCTGATGATCATCATCATCCTGATCTTTCGAGAGGGTTACCTTGGCCGCAAAGGGTTCATATTACATTCACCACCTGATCATCTTCCTTAGGTGACCCGATATTACATTTATCCCCTGATCTTAACTAAACATGATGGTGATGTCATCTTTTGCATTTTAATGAAGCCCGGATATGACGATGACGTCACCATCATATTCCTTTCCTCAGCAGTAGGATCATATTTCATATCCTCCTATTTTCCTTCGACATGATGATCATGATGATGTCATTCTTTTCCCCAATATACAGAAGCGAAACATGACGGTGACATCATCTGGACATTCGGAAGGGGGAGCATCATATTTCCAAAATATCATGCAGACGAAAGTTTTTAGTCTTGCTATCGGCCTTATCTTGAGTTATCATGCCGATAGAACATGTCTTCCCGATGGATGGATATCATCATGATTTTTGGCGTCGGTATAAGTTTAACCATCGGCCTAATGTAAAATTTGTCATCCCGACCGTGTGTAGTCACGCCGATACATACATGCATAATATACAGAGCCGGATTCGAAGGAAGGTTAAAGGTAGTTTTTAATCATTGTATATGTTGCGATGCATGATCATATTTGAACCCGATATACAAGGAAATGGGCGGGAAAATGAAACGATGGTTGACCCGAGTTTTTTGATGCTATTTAGGCATTTAGTGCATAATTTCCACTGATTTGGAGCCTGATTGCCTGTAGCTGCACATTTTGAGGCATGGTTAATAAAACGTTTAAATTCCTGTTGTTTATCCACATGATGATGAACTTAATGTTTGTCTGTTTACTTGCAGGAAGTCATGATGCTGTTAGAGCTGTTGCTGAGCATTACAAAGTTGCACATGGAGGCAACATGAACCAGAAGTGAGGAGGATATTGTCAAATATGCTGTTTGCCAGCTGGAGACCAAATCAAATCAAAGATGCTGGAATATTCTGTGCCAGCTGTACATTTGCCTACTGGCGAAGCATGTGCTTTTCATCTGGACCGTTGATTGTTATG
The DNA here is from genome assembly GCA_027924645.1 of Cunninghamia lanceolata. Classification (NCBI taxonomy): domain Eukaryota; kingdom Viridiplantae; phylum Streptophyta; class Pinopsida; order Cupressales; family Cupressaceae; genus Cunninghamia; species Cunninghamia lanceolata. The sequence continues at coordinate 382,919 of BSBN01001716.1, forward strand.
AGAGGATCCTGATCCTTGGATCATTGTAACTGTTTTCTGGCATTTGTTCTATATAAGAGCCAGATCCTGATACATAAGGGGAACAAAAAAAAGAAAAACATCTGGCACATTAAGGCCGATTACTGTAGAATCAATTAGGAGATCAGATTACTGAGACTAATGAGGATAGAATTGTTGAAATGTCAAGGTTCTTTCTTTAGATCACTGTAAATGTACCTGTTCTTGAGCATACTGAATGGATATGAAGTTTCAGATTACATCCTGATTGTAAATTTTACGTAATCTTCATGTTGATTTCTGGATATGTACTGGTGAATGCTGTGTTCAACTGGAAGCGCTTTCATTTCATTACATGTTGTTGTCAACTTTTCCTTTGAAGACTTGCACTAGATCATGCGGATTTGTGGAATGTCCTAGTGAAGTATGATTCTAGTTTCCTTCTTTTCATTGCATGTATGGGAGCTTGTATGTGGATCAGTGATCTAAGTCAAGTAGTTTTGGGAATCTCATTCTTTAACCCTTTTCTTTTTTTAATTTCATAAATTCATCATCATAACTGCAAATCATGATAAATAACAAGCAGAACAGAGAAATATGCTGAAATCCCGTAGGTAACTGAAAATCATTAGCATATTTGAGTTAAATGCATGTAGTATTGAAAATATCATGCAAAGAATTGCAAATAATGGTAGAAATCATGCAAATATCAGCCTGTAGGCACATTATTTGACTAAATTCACAGTGCAGAGGTAGAATTGTTGGAGATTTATGCAGAGCAGACATACAGAGCAGGATATTTGGAGAAACAATGATGAACTTTGCAGAAATACGTAAGGCCCCTGAATGGAAAACAGCAACACACATCAACCACTGAGTAACGTTAGTAGATTAAGACCTAATCAACGGAGACTTGGGATCATGAATTCTCTGAGTTCATCGTATCTTTCAAGATGAGTAAAGGTTGTTGTGTAACTTTTATTCTATGTTTGTGAATGATAGAACATCATCATCAACATAAATTGGCGCTAGAAGGAGGGCCGGTGATATGTTTGTATATGATCAACATCATGATCAACAGATATATCAACGGTGCCATACAAGGGTCTACACATCTAGTCACTTGGTAGCCCCTCACATTAGGCCTACGAACATAATATGGGAAACATTAGGATTTTATGGTCTCTTTCGAGACACTAAGCTGATCAGAAGCAAGAGAAACATCACCAGTCACCTCTTGCCACATATGGGCAAGAATAGAAGCAAGAGTATCACCTGAATAAGCATGGGTATCTCCTAGACTCTGCCTAATGTGTTGCAAGCTAGATAAAATTGATTCACAGGTGTCCCTATAAACCCCTGTTGTGTTGGGGTCAGAAAGAACACCTCTCAATCTCTAGATCTCAGTATCTATACGAGTAAATATAGAAGGTCCAGGAGATGGTGGTGCATGTGCCATGATATATCTTGACCTAAATTAGACATCCAGAGATACATCATGTGCATGTAGAAATTCATAATTCTCATGTGTATAAATATATTATATATAAATAAGAAAACAAGAAAAAGAATAAGTAGTACAGAATACACACAATATACAATACAAGAACATTTTATATAAATTTTATATTCCTTAAGAAAAGCAAGGAAAGTACATATTATATGCCTTTGTTTGAGTATGTTATTTATGAATCAATTTATTTACTATATAGTACATTTGAAATACATGCTCAATATTTTAACATGTTATCAAAGCCATAAATTATCTCATTTTTTATCAACTATAATTCTTGTAAGATTTTGAAACTTTATAGAGAAAAAGAGATGGTAGTAGAAGGCATTGGAGAATCATAAAGGCTTATAGATCAATTCAATTATTAAGGTTTTAATATATATGAAAGCTTATAATGAAGGTGTTTTTGCTAAAACATAAGGACTCGTTTTAGTTGATAAAAAAAAGTCAAGCCTCCACAAAATTTATCAGCAAGTGGGAGGTAATATGGATATATGGTAAAGTTTTCTTTTGGATATTATATAATTTAATTAATAATGTGATTCTACATGTTAGTGAATCAAATATAGCAAAGGATGCTTTGTATTAATTGACTTAAATCACAGTAAATCAAGAGATGACTTAAATTAGTAGATGAATCATACAGTCTACACATAAAATTAAATTGTTTTCAAAATTTAAAAAAAAATATATGTTGAATTATATTTACAAAACCTTATTTATACCTCTATAGTTGCATTAGGATGGCCATGCTGAACCAATTCTCTACACTTGATGACTGATATGTCTCACCAACATCATTGATAGTGTCTACTTTGGAAGTTGTGGATCAAATGTATCAATGTATACACACCTACATCAGAGTAGATATGGATGTTGTGTTGCGCTCACCTATCAACATACAATTTCTTACTTCTGACTTGTTGAGCTCACTTATCCCTGGTAATTTAAGCTCCTAACACAACATCTCTCTCTCTGATGTAGGTGTGTATGTTGATTTTGTTCCACAACTTTCAAAACTTAGACACTAGTTATCACTAAAGTTGGTGAGACATATCAGTCATCTTGTAGATAACTAGTTCAACATGGCCATCTTAATGCAACTATAGCTCGGTATAAATAAGGCTTTGTAAGTATAATTCAACACATAATTGTCTATTTCAAACAATTTAATTTTACGTGTAGACCGTGTCATCTACTAATTTTTTAAAAAAATGTGTACTTACAAAACCTTATATTTATACCTCTATAGTTGCATTAGGATGGCCATGTTGAACCAATTCTCTACACTTGTTGACTGGTATGTCTCACCAACATCATTGATAGTGTCTACTTTGGAAGTTGTGGAACAAATGTATCAATGTATACACACGTACATCAGAGTAGATAGGGATGTTGTGTTGCACTCTCCTATCAACATACAATTTCTTGCTTCTGACTTGTTGAGCTCACTTATCCCTAGTGATTTAAGCTCACAACACAACATCCCTCTCTCTGATGTAGGTGTGTATGTTGATGTTTTTCCACAACTTCCAAAACTTAGACACTAGTTATCACTGATGTTGGTGAGACATATTAGTCATCTTGTACAGAATTGGTTCAACATGGCCATCCTAATGCAACTATAGCTTGGTATAAATAAGGTTTTGTAAGTATAATTCAACACATAATTACCTATTTCAAACAATTTAATTTTATGTGTAGACTATGTCATCTACTAATTTTTTAAAAAAATATGTACTTACAAAACCTTATATTTATACCTCTATATTTGCATTAGGATGCCCTGCACCAATTCTCTACACTTGATGACTAATATGTCTCACCAACATCATTGATGGCATCTACTTTGGACTGTGGAACAAATGTATCGACATACACACCTACATCAAAGTAGATAGGGATGTGTTGCACTCACCTATCAACATACAATTTTTTCTTTGATGTAGGTGTGTATGTTGATGTTGTTCCACAACTTCCAAAGTAGACACTAGTTATCACTGATGTTGGTGAGACATATCAGTCATCTTGTAGAGAATTGGTTCAACATGGCCATCCTAACCTATCTCCTTCCTAACCATTAGCTTCCTTTTATCCCTTTTTGTTTTACTACTTAGACACGGTAGGCTATATGCTAGAGTAGTTTTTTGTTCTATATCATTTAGTTAGTTTAGTGTTAGGTGTAGAATACAAGAGGAAGCTACCCTTATCTATAGGTTTTGACACAATTATTTAAAGAAAATATTGATATGTAGGTTCCCTATCTATTGGATCTTCTCAAACTGTGCCAATAAAAATAGTAAGCACAATAAATTCACATTTTTGTTATATCTAGTAAGTGAGGGCTATGTATTTAGTCCGTATAGTTGAATCAATTAATTGAAGTATCTATTTTTTGTGTTTTTGCACTAGCTAGCTTAGGTTTCTCATTACAAGGAGACAAAGCTCACTTTATTTTTAGGTGTCCAATGTATTATGAGATATGTGATAGGTTTTACTACTTCTGAACTAAAGAGAAATTCATGGCTCTCACTAAGATCTTATTCATTACACGAGGGTCAAAGATACATATACAGTTGCAATCATTAGAGACATGACCCAACATAATTTTGCATTAGATTAAGAGCTCATAACTTGAATTATGAATTTTCTTTTGAAATTTTTTTGTTAAGATACATTTTCCTTGCAACTTCCCATTAACCTATTTTGGTTACTACAAATGGACATTATTTTTATATAAATTTCAAATTTCAAAATTTTCATACACATTGTAGTAATCTAGTAGACATTTTTTTATTTTCCTATCAAATGATTAAAGTCAGGTAATATATATAGGATAGCCTTAAAAGGCATTGAACTTTCAAAGTCAACCTTTTATCCTTAAAGCATATGTTAGGCGTGCACATAATACTACATTTGATAAAGGATACCTTGATCATAAGTTCTCTATTTTATTGTTGAATATAAAGTTGTAAAGAAATAAATATATTTTATTTATGCTTTAGATAAATAATATAGGCTAATAAATAAATGCACCTGGAATTAAACAGAATTAACCTAGATTAAATCAAATCTGGGTTGATAAATTATTTTCATATATATAACAAGGTTGCAAGTGCAATTGTAGCAATATATATCTTCACATAATACTTGGCATGTACAATAGACCATAATACTTATTCTATACAATCTCCTCATCAAAATATGCAATCAATGGCATGACATAGAAGGAGAGGAAGATCCACTTTACCTACAGGTGAGATCTACTCAAGGGTTTTCACTAAAACCAAGTGTTGTTGTTCCCTTAATTATATTTAATGATCTATGTTTTAACAAAATACAATTTGGCAAAGTAGATAACATATAGTTCAGATGAACACAACTAGTGCCAATTGCATCTCACTCCACTTTACCTACATGTGAGATCTATTCAAGGGTTTTTATTACAGCCTTGATGTTGTTCCCTTAATATATTTAATGATATATTTTGATGAAATAGAATTTGGCAAAGTGTAAGTAGATAGATTAAAGCTACCCAAACTCTCAATGAATTTTGAATTGAGTTAGGGGTAAATAATCTGTGACCTGTGTATAAAAAGAATACGAGTATGAAACTAAGACTAATCATCCTAAAAATAATAATGAGAACATTAATATTGAGCTTAAATGTAGTGGATCTATTTAATAAAAGAATTAGGAATTTAATAATTATAGACCTAAGGAATTGTTGAGAATGGCATACAACTTTATATCAATTTTAAAAAGTAGAAATTGAGATATTTATTACCAAGTGGAAAATAGATGTGTTGGTGCTCCAAAATATATACTAAATCTCTAGAGAATGCACATCAATCTAAATACAAGGAACTTAGGGCGGTTTAGACTAACAAGAAAGACTCACATGATCATGCTACAAGTGGTTTTGACCAACTAAGAAGAGAAAACAACACTTCTACACTTCTAGCTTTGGTATACCAAAGAGGGTATTCCTAGAGATATTTATAGGACAATCAAAGAGAAATAAAGAGAAAATGGTTAGATAGATTAGCTATGCCCTTTGCACTATGAGATATTCCAAATATTGTTCAATAAGCACCCCTTACATTGGCTTATTGGTCTTACAAATCAAAGATCTCTTATCACTAGATTAATATATCAACTTACATGTGCAACTAAATATGCAAAAATAATTTATATCCCCAAATATAAAACCCTTTATAGTCCATACTTCATATGTAACTTAGAAATCCAAAACTAGTTGCAATTTCATTTAAATGCAATTCAAAGAGTCAAGAAACTTCACATAACTAGACATTATTTAATCATCCATAAATGAATAATTAATCTCATATTCTATTTTGAAAAAGGAATTTTCAAAGAATTTCAAAATATTTTACAGATGTTGCAATAATTAACTAAGAAAAATAAGAACAAGCTAGCAAATATAGTAGGACTAGGGATGATTTTATTATCCCCTAAAATTCCTTAATAAATATGGAGACATTTAGATCATGGAGGGGATTTCCTCTTAACAGTGGACACCTTCTCCATATTTTATGAAATAAGAAATAACACAAGACTTCATAATTGAATTATAGAATTTAACACCAAATATTATGCTAAATAGAGGAAAACCTAAAAAAATTTGGCCCATGAGGTCCAAATGTTGTAACAATCTAGAATTTGGTAAAAGATCATCCAACCCAATTGGATAGATAGAACTTACATTTATACCTAATGATTTTACCATAGATCTACTACAATAATAACACATATTTGAATCTAAATATTAACTTTTTTTTAACAATGGGTGATTAGGATAAAGTCAATACATAAATTATACAACTCTAAGGTCTTATATATGTTTTGAAATGGCAAGAAATGTGTTTTTTAGTGGGTATTGTAGTAGGATTCTTATTGAGAAGTTTAGTTTGATATTTGTAAACTTGCTATATGGTTGCTACCTATTTATGAATTATTTGAGAATGAAAATGTGATTTAGTGTGGTCACAAGCCTTTATTTAATTAAAGACTTATGAAGAGTTTCTTCTTAAATACTCATTGCAGATGGTTGGGTTGTGATAAACCATTCCAAATTAATAGTTGTTTAGGTTAAAGCCCTCAAAGGTTGAGTTACACTTGTTATGAGCCTTGTTGAAGTCTTGGACTTGTCTTATGTGGAACCCACATTGGGTCATGAGATAATTATTATATAAAATTGATTGAATTCACATTGGTCACCCTTAGTGCTATGAGGCAATTAGTATGATTGGGTTGAGGTTAACATTTCATTGCAATCATAACGATGTTGCACACTTAAAGCACTCTTGGGGTCATGAGGATTGATCTAATTCTCAAACATTTACAAAATCCTAAAGACTCATTTCCAAGTTGTTTTATCATTGCAACCTTTTACTACAACATATAGATGCTAATCACTCAATAGGTATTTGTTTCATCATGAGATGATTTGACCATATGTTTATGTATGGTTCACTAGGTTCTAGTGGTTCACCCTATCTAGGTAATTGATATGTCAATTGAACTAGTCCTAAACAAAGTAAAATCATAAGACACTTTAATGTAGCATGACATTTGACCAACATCATTATCATCGATAACATTATTAATAACAATTGCATGTCTACATGTTAGAATTTTTTGGAAATGGATTTATATATATCTTTAAATTATTTTTAGCAAGTGCCACCAATGGATTTCTATTGTCATATAACATGAAATAATTAAAATAAGATAAGGGATTTTGATACCTATCACATTTTAAGCTGAACATGTTACATCTAAACTACATACAGTAGTTACGATTTTTGAACTGGTTCTTTGCCTTCAGGTGCAAAAAGAGAGATTGGTTGTGTGGCTACAAATGTCTTATTGCAATGAATATAAGTAATTCTCTTGTAATTTGTTAAGTAATATAAGAGGCATGATTTCATAAATAATAAATGAGCTTTTTTTTACAAAGTTGTGAGCTATTGAATGGAATCTCTCTTTTAGGTATAGTCATTCATAGTTGCATAGAGCTCAAGAGTAGTTTTCATGGAAAATAGATTCCTTTTTTCATAACATGGATCTCTATTATCTATTATCCAAATAGAGAGAACATGTTATATAGTTGAGAAGGTGGCATGAAAAAACCCTAGTTTGGCAAACTAGGGTTTGTCAAACCATAGTTTACCAAACTAGGGTTGTAGTTTTCATGGAAAATAGATTCTTTTTTTCATAATATGGATCTCTATTATCTATTATCCAAATAGAGAGAACAAGTTATATTGTTGAGAATGTGGCATGAAAAGACCCTAGTTTGCCAAACTAGGGTTTGACAGTGAACTAAATTTAACTACTCAAGAATTCAACAATGTAATGGAATTTTTCATTGCATGTAACCTATGTATATGTAAATGAGAAACATTAAATATTCTATGACAAACTATGGACATATATAGTGAAACGACATGCTTATATGAGCATATATCAGTAGGTATGCACATGGAGGGATGTTGGAATACTGATATGGATGCTGGAATGCTGATGTGGGGCCTTGTCGTAGCCTTTTTTGTTGCCCCCTTTGAACACCCTATCACCTCCTTCGAATGCTCTGTCAACTTCATCCACCAATGTGAACACTTTCACTCTCAAATGACAAAAAAAACTATCATTTGAGAGTTCTAAGATTTTTATTAAAAAATAATAAAATAATACCTTCGATCGAAGAGGGTCTTCGATCGAAGGTATTATTTTATTGTTTTAATTTGGCACCCAAAGACCTTCAAATGGAGCCCCCCTTTGAATGAAGGCCTTATTATTTTAAGATTTAAAAAGGCTAATAGGACCTTCGAACAAAGGAAATACCTTTAAACGAAGGTGCCTGCTATAGTTTTTTTGGCACCTTCAATTTTTCTTCGTCCACAAAAGTGTAACCCACTATTGTGGGATGACCCATGGGTGAATAAAAAACTACAGCATGTGCCACACTTTGAATATTATTGGGTTGATTGTGATGATGAGGAGGATGTATGAAAAAGAGGATATCAAAGATTAACCCTAAATCAGATCAGGACATTGGGATGTTTAGAGGTCCTTCCCCAAGTCAAATTAGATGATGGGAAGGTGTTGGATCTAGAGTATGAATAGAAATAGATATACAAGGAGCCCTTGTTCCTTCCAAACTGGAATCAATTGGATGAGACATCCATTGATGTCATCACAACCAAGGTAATGACTATTACTAAGAAATGGGTGGAGAAGAAACTAGGTGAATTGAAGGCCAAGGGGGTGGCAATCACCTATGAAAAGAAGAGAAAGATGAAAGAAAGGGATGACCTGGAATATGATGACTTTCTCATTCACAAGAGAAGAGTTATGGAGGTAAAACTTGCACAACTAGGACCTTCTACATTAGGAGAAGAGTTAACATCAGAAGGCATAACAGTGGCTAATATACCTTCACCTCCATGAGATCCCCTATTAGCCATAACTATTACTACTAAGGCTATAGAAGAGCCAATGCCAACAGATTTATTGGGAGGGATAAATATCCCAAAATAGAAAAGAGAATTTGTGACAGTCATGAGAGGTTCCACCTCTAAGTCAACAAATGTCTAGATGGAAGCCTTAGAGGGACCCACTAGAATGGATCAAATGTTTGGTCAAGATCAATCCCAGGACACATCATCACCACCCACTATGCTTCAAGCCCATCTAGCATAGAAAATTAAAGATTTTTTTGATCCTACAGTTGGGGAAGTGGTAAAGGAATTACAACATTATATACTAGCCCCTTAGATTATACAAGTAAAAAGAGAAATGGTTGAAGAAGTAAAAGCTACAGAACAATCAAGAGTTGGGGAGCAGCCACTATCCCTAAGTCAAGTCATTGATTTGAAAGATGATGAAGTCACAAGGGATGTGACTAAAAATCCAATAGGGTCATTGCTTACACCTTCAATGCTTTCGCATCAAGAGCTACTCCAAGAAGAAGGAGTTGAAGGGAAAAAAGATCAGGACATTGAAGAGATAAAGAATCCAGAGAGGGTGAAAGATCCTTAGATCTAGGACATATCTGATACAAAGAAAGAAAGATCACCTCAAGGACAAATTGTTCCTAAGCAATTGAATGACTTGGTTGGCAGGATAACAAGTCCTGAAGATATTGACTTGTCTTATCTAACAAGAGCAAGTACAGAAGATAAGGATACTACTCAGGATAGGCATGAACAAGAAGAAATGGTTCAAGACACCACCATGGAAGAGGATGCTCAGGATATCTCTTGGGATGAAGGAGATAAGCCAATAGAAGTCTATATTAAGAAGGGAACATAGTAGTCCATAGAACAACAAATGGAAGCATTTGAGCAGTAGGCTCTAGAGAATAAAGGGGATGAGGAGATGATTGAAGCAAGTAAGAGCCTTGAAATCCATCAATAGGTTCCCAATGAAGAAATTCTACTACAAGAACATCAAGAGGAAGTCCATCATGAAGATGAACATCAGGAAAAAAGTCTAGAGAAAGAGCTCCCACAGGATGTACATGATATGGATATAGGACACTAGGAAATTGAGAACCTTGATGATAATAGAAAGAGGATACATAGGAGGTTCTAAAGGATAATCCACCTAAATAGGAAGAGATTCATCCATAGGAAGTACCTGAACAAGAAAGAACTCGGGATAAAGATGGTGATACAACAAGGAGAGATGGTCACATTGAGCTCATAGGTCAAGGAGGACAAAAAAAAATGTCCCAAATTGGTTTGCATATGAGGTAACAGAGCCTCCTTCTAATGTAGCTCCATTTGATTTCAAATCTTTATTCTTAGTTGAATATCCAAAACCTAAGCGCAAAGTTAGGGCCATGTCTGCAATAAAATGAGATGCTACTTTAGGATGGAGGACAACACAATTGGTTGTACCTACCGTGGATAAGAAAAGAGGAGAAATAGAAGTTAGTGAATATCAAATGACCACTATAGATTTGGGGCATGCCATGGTAGAACAAGAAATAGAAGAACTTAAGGGTAGTATAGAGGTAGTGGCTACCTATATTCAGAAAACTAAAATTAAAAAATAAGGAGTTGAAAGGGTGTAGTTCCCAACTCCAATCATTCATTAAGGGGTTGATCACACTGAGGACGCAAATAACAAAGGCACCAGTTGCCCTCACATTGGTGAGTCAATATGAGATAAGTGGCCTGGATGCTACAAAGCATCAAGCTCAAGTTATGTAGAAGTGGTTTGCTAAATTCATATCAGAAGGTGAGGAAATAATCTAGACATCCCTGTCCAATTGGGATACCTTAGCATATATTAGGACAAAATTTGATATGATAACAGAGGAATGTGCTAAGAATCTTGATCAAAATGATCAAGACCTACCTAAACTGAAGGGTGCCAAAAAAACTAGATGATCAAGTGTTACTCAATCATCACATCTTGACATTACAAAGTATGCTAAGGATATCTACATGGATAAAGGATCTAAAATTTGAAGTGGATATCCTGATGAGATGTCAAAATGAAACAAAAAAATATTAGCACTAAAGCACAAGAGTTTCTAACAGATGAAATAGATATTCTTGAGGAATTGTTGGGGACCTTTATAGATGACAAGGAGACATATGATGAGCAAGTCTCCAAACAAACATTCAAGGCCAAATTCAATCCTATGATGAAGGATCCCATATCACATTTTTCAGAGGTGGCTATAGAACAACTAATGGAATTGTCGAGGAAAATAAAGGAATACAAAAAGAAAATTGGATAACATGACAAGTCAATGGGTATCCATTAGCGATCAACTACAGATGCAGGAATATGCAAAAGTCAAAGTGTAGAAGTTTGATAGAATAGAAATGGAATAGAAATGGATGCAACCATAAAGGCTTATGAATTGTATAGGAGGTATGACTCTAGAGGAATGGTGATTGGAGAAGATTCATCCAAGGAAGAGGAATAGAATATTCATTAACAATATGATAATGTAAAGATATGGGAATATTCCATTTTGCTAGTTGTCCTGTGCTGTAGATCTTGGCCATTGATATTTTGAGAGATATCCTAACCATTGATGCGTTTTAACTAATCTCAATTCCTTATTCTATAAAAGGGCCTAGATCACCTTGTATTAAAGAGATTGAATTGATGAATTTTTAGAGCACTAAGTATGCAAATTTGACATCTCTATGGATTTTTCATGGTGCTTTCTCACAATCAGTGTAAATGTGTATATTTCTTTACATACATAATGAAAATTAAGCTACAGACTACCATTTCATTGTATATCTTAAGTAATCCTTAGCTGATTTCTAACTTGTAATGGTGAATTGTTGTGTTCATTTTGAAGTGAATTCAATTAATTGCATGTTGTCATCAACTTACCTTTGAAGATTTGTACTAATCATATGTAATTGTGGATTTCTTGGTGAAGTATGGTTTGGTTTTTTCTTCATTTCATTATTGTGTCAGAGTATACATGTGGATCATTGGTAAAATTCAATTAGTTTAGGATCTTATTTATTTAAATCCATCTTTAACTCTTCATTTTACAAAATATAGGGAACGAATGCAAATAATGACATATCTAAAGCATACATAGTAAAGGTTGAAAATAATGATAAATCATACATAAGTAATCACAAATATTGATGAATTACATACTTTAAAGAAGATCTTTAGGTGAATTCATAGTTTACATGCAAACATTAGTTCAGACAGAGATAGTTTCAGAAAAACTAATCAAAGTTAGAATAATTCTAGAAGAACTAATTAAAGTTGAGATAGTTTCAGAAGAATTGATCAAAGTTATGCTCAATTTATGCTTGTATGCCTAAATCTCAACTAGATACTATAAGATCTAATGCAATTGTCAAGGATTTATGTAACTTAAGCTTAATGGATAGGATATTTGTGAAATTCAACTAAATCTAAGAAATAATATAAATAAGAAGGTGTAAGTACCCAAAATGGAACAACATATCACAATGAACCTTGAGTGACTGTCAGATGGTCAAGACCTGACTAACAGAGCCTTGGGATTATAAATTCATACTAAAATTATCATAGCTTTTAAGATGAGTAAAGGTTCATTGTACACCTTTTATTCTTATGTATGTGACTAACAAACACATCAACAGGATGGAAGCTCAATTCGACAGTGTAAGTTTGCATAAAATGAAAGTCATCCATTTGGTTTGGAGAAGGCTTTATTTGTAGATTTTTGATGACGGAGAGATAAAGATTTGATTTTGGAGATATGGATTTGATTTTTTCTTTATTTGATCAAAAGAGGAAATAAATTTAGAAGATAAGATAAGATTTGAAAGTAGAGAAGGGATTTGATTTTTGATTTAAATGGAAATAAATCAAGAAGAAGATAAGATGAGATATGAGAGGATAATTGGTAAGATTATCTAATTAATTTAATTAATTAGATACACATGAGTTAGAAATGGAAAGAAATCAAGAAGAAGATGTGGCTTAGATTCATTAATTAAATAAATATTTGATTTATTTAATTAATGTTGGAATATGATTTAATTAATTAAATAATTATAAATTATTTAATTAATATTAGAAAAATGAATGCATTAATTAAATAATTGTAAGTTATTTAATTAATGCTAGAAAGTGGGAAAATTAACTTAATTGAATAATTAATACTTATTTAATTAATGTGGAAGAATAAGGTAGAATGATTTTAATAAAGATAGATGAATTTAATTAAATAATTAAGGATCATTAATTGATGTGAAAATATAGAAAATGAATAATTAAGTTGGGAAGTAATGTGAATGCGATGTGAAAATGCATTGGCAAATTTTAGGTGTCTACATTTTGCCCCTCTTTGAGATGGTGTTGTGAAGTAACATCATTTCAAAGAAGTTTAAGACAGTGTTGTGTTGGATAGAACAAGACTTTGGTTTTGAAGAATTTGATTGGAAGAAAATGATTGGATTAAAGATGGTAATGCCCTAGTCATTCAAAGCGAGGGTGACAAGGAAAGATAATGGTAAGTTAATGAATAAGATGAATGATGATGATGCCCCCTCGAGAGGATAGGTGGGTTCAAAGAACACAAGTGTGCTCTCGAAATGAAAGAGAGGAAATTGTTAGTAGGTAGAGAGATGTAAAGGAAGATGAAAAGGTTAGATGAAAGATGGAATAATGATGGAAGAAGAATGGATGTAGTGGTGTAGGATAATAGAAGAATTGATCAAATTGTGAAAGCTAAAGATATTATTAGGATGGATGGGTGAGATGGATGGGATGATTTACTTCATGTTATGCTTGAAAAATATAAAGAGCAATCCTTATTTTTATATCACAATGGATTTTATGCACCAGGATATAGAAGACCAAGGTGACGATGTATCCAATGCATAGGACATACACACAAAAAGATAAAGGTTAGAACCAACCCTATACTAGATAGCACCATGATATTGAAGACCATGATACCATTGTGGCAATATGCTGCCAGGACTAATACAAATGAAACATAAAAAGATAACACACCTAAGCATTCATTCCATGATCCTATAGCAATGATGAACTGTAGGATATGATAGTCAAAAGGTCTTATCTAGGATAACAAGGTGTCTAGGGAGCCCCCGATATACACTAGGTATGGTGGGGTCCAAGTCTGTGAACACTAGTTTGTTGAAGGCATGTGACATAAGCGATTAAGAAAACATCACTTCACCTTGTGTCTAAAATCACCCAGGGCCCCAAAGTTGTGCCAATAACTACATGACTAGATTGAGGTAGAGCTTTCACTCTCACCCTATATATACCCCACTAGAACACATGGTTGAGGTTGTCCCTAGGGGTGATGAAATCCCTTAACAGGCCTCCTAGAGAGGATACCAAGTACTTATGATTCTTAAGATCACCTTTCAATGCGAGAGAAGAGCATATGTATTGATCTTGGGTCCCCAAGAATAAAAGTAAAGAAAGAGAGTAAATGAATTTACTAGTGCTTTTGATCTCCAAGATAACCTTTTGGTGCGAGGAGAGAGCATATGCACATAGAAAATTCAAGACATATCAAACAATGTTCAATTACTATCTCCCTAGGTTAGACTAAGTGCCTAGATTAGTGATTAAAAAGATGTCTTTGACTGGTGAATCTATAGCAACTTGTTAGTAGTTTCATTAGTTTTTCTTTGGCAAGTGAATCTATAATGATTTGTGAGTAGTTTCAATCATTTGATCTTTGGCATGTGAAAAAGCTACAAAACAAGGGTTAGACCAAAATGATGGAATTCTAGAAAAAATCCAAAAAATAATGGACTGATATGGCATAATAGATTAGATGAGCAAATTCTACATAAAATTATAAGCACTTTCAAAAAAAATCATGAAATTTTGTTAAATTTTGCAAAAGTTATGAGCAAACAAAGTTTGAAAAGAAAGGTTGACTTTGACTTATTATACCTAATATTTTGGGCTAAATCTATTGATGAAGCCTATATCTCTATGAATTTGGGTGAATCAGCTTTCTAATGCCTATAAAAACTTAAAAATCTGACATGATATGTAAAAGTTATAGCATTTTTAAAAAGAAAACTATTTTAAGCCTTAAAAACACTATTCACGATCTAAAAACACTGTTCATAGCCTACAAATACTGTTCACTGTCTAAGAACACTGTTCACTTTTAGAAACATTGTTCACCATCAGAAACACTGTTCACCATTGAAAACATTGTTCACCCTCAAAAACATTGTTCACTACCGAAAACATTGTTCACTGTCGAAAGTACTGTTCACTACCGGAAAGTACTGTTCACTACCAGAAAGCATTGTTTACTGCTAGAAAGCATTGTTCACTACCAAAAACACTGTTCGTCACCCTACAAACATTTACTCAAATTTCACCTACACCAAAAAGGGTCAAATTATATGTTTTTTCACCTCTTGGCCCTTCTAGACGTAATTGTGAGATCTGTTTTGTGCAACGAGACTCTCTATAAAAGTGTACCCTCAATTTTCCCCCCCAAAGAGCATAAACTTGCAACAAAAAACCTCAAAAACACTTGCAAAAAATGGGGGTTAGATCACCAGGCGTGCCCAAATGTATATGTTATAAATTGGAAAGTAAACAAGAAACATAAGAGATTCTTATTCCAATGCCTACATAACTCAAGAAATAATTGAATGTGCACAATAATTAACTTTAAAGAAAACAATAATAAATGTTACCACACAACGATGCCTATTCCTTGGTCTATTGAAATGTGGATTCCTCTAAACATAGTGTAACCTTGATTGCAAATCGTGGATGGGAGCTCAATTCGACAACGTAAGTTTACATAAAATGAAAGTCCTCCATTTGGTTTGGAGAAGGCTTTATTTATAGATTTTTGATGATGGAGAGATAAGGATTTGATTTTGGAGATAAGGATTTGATTTTTGTTTCATTTGATCAAAAGAGGAAATAAATCAAGAAGATACGATAAGATTTGAAAGTAGAGAGGGGATTTGATTTTTGATTTAAAAGGAAATAAATCAAGAAGAAGATAAGATGAGATATGACAGGATAATTGATAAGATTGTCTAATTAATTTAATTAATTAGATACACATGAGTTAGAAATGGAAAGAAATTAAGAAGAAGATGTGGCTTAGATTTATTAATTAAATAAATATTTGATTTATTTATTTAATTAGTGTTGGATTATGATTTAATTAAATCAAATAATTATTATTTATTTAATTAACATTATAAAAATGAATGAATTAATTAAATAATTGTAAGTTATTTAATTAATGCTAGGAGGTGGGAAAAATAACTTAATTAAATAATTAATAATTAATAATTATTTAATTTATGTGGAAGAATAAGGTAGAATGATTTTAATAAAGATAGATGAATTTAATTAAATAATTAAGAATCATTAATTAATGTGAAAATATAGAAAATGAATAATTAAGTTGGGAAGTAATGCGAATGTGATATTGTAGTGAAAATGCATTGGCAAAAATTAGGTGTCTACACTAAGGACTCATAAGCTTGTTGATGGGAAGGGGTCCAATATAGGACTCCATCACAATTCAATAGGTCAATGAGAAAATCAAATTCATCTTGCATATAGATTTTAACTTCATTGTGCTCTACATACTTTGCAAGAATTGAAACAATTTGAAGGGAGTTTGAGGCTCCCTTTGCTCCTGTGGAGGAGAAAAGCTTATTCTTATCTTCTCATTTGGCTCTAGTCATAGATCCATGGAGTATCCTATATATTTCTTGGGTAATTCAAGGATAATGAGACCCTCTACTCCTATAGTTATTTTCCTTTTGCGCTCTTTCCAGAATTCTCCTTCACTAACCTCATCTTCATCAAAAAATCTTTCAATCATTTTGATTTGAACTTGTAGTGCTTCCCATGTATCAGTATCATTGGATTGTATTGAGGTTAAAGTGGAAAATCGCTCTTGGGTATCTGGAGCTATAAAATCTCTTAATGAATCTTTTGGAGCATTTGTTGACTCATTATCTATTGATCAAGTTCAGTCATGTTTTGCAGCCTCTATATGGGTAAGTGGTGTCCAAGGTGTATACCCCTGAGATGGTGACAATGGGGTGTAGGAATCACTTTTCCCTTGAGTCAAAGGGACATATGATTCACTTGACAAAATTTATTTTGGATGGGTTAAGGGTGTGTAGCTTTCTGATAGTTCATCTTCAGGATCAAAGAATGCACCTGGACTTGCTTCTCTCAAAACTATTGTCACTGTTTGAAATTACATTTTGAATATGGGAAAATTTGTTAGAGGGAGGGCTTCATCTATGGTAAATTATTAATTGGGATAGGTTGACTAGTTTTCTCATCCTCGACATTTGAGAATATGTTGATGGTATAGATGTTTGAGGAAAATTATAGAGGGTCATCCTTTTCCAATAGTTCTATGATCTTAGCTATAGTGTCTTTCAAGACCACTTGTCTTTGCTTTGATGTTCCACCCCTCTTGAATGTTTTCACCTATATGTTGTTGATTGTCTCATTATGTGGTTCAGTATTTTTCAATCATAAGGTTTGAGGGGTGGGATCCAATATGTAAATTTTATTTTTAGTAATTCATAATCAATAGGGATCCCTATCTTCTTCTTAGTGGCATCTACTTTAACCATACTAAATGGATTAGGATCTCCTTTCACAACATAGACCTTTCCCAAGTGTAGGAACTATACTTCTTGAAACAAGGTGGAAGGTACCACCTTCATTTTGTGAATCTAAGGCCTTCCTAACAAGTTATAGCATGTATCCTTGTCAATGACAGAACATAGTGGGGACCATTTTAGACCCCAAGGAAATAGAAGCATGATCTTTCGTATTGTTGCTTCCTTTAAGTTATCATAACCTCTTAGTGTATCATGACATGCCATGATGTTTGTATGTCCATACCCCATCCTTTTGAGAAGTGAAAAAGGGACTATATTTATTGTCACTCCATCATCAATTAATGTTCTCTTAATGCAAGTTCCATACATCCACATCTATAGGTATAGAGCTAGGTCTCCTTTCTTTGTCAATTCTACCTCTGAAGGCATTTACTTTAAATCAAACAAGAAACCTGAGTCTTTTAATTTGGTGTTAGGTGGGTTCATATCGAGGTCTACCTAGTTGATTTGTTCATCTAGAGGAGGGGTAATATGATCTAAATATTTCAACCCAATTTCTTGTAAAAGGGTCGATCAATGTGAAGGTGAGTTCCTTAGGAGATCTATGAAAGAGATGTGGGCATAGTTATTTTTGAGATCCTCCACCAAGTCATAAGGTCCAATTGGGGATGGTGTGGGCTTTACAACTAAGATGGATTTTCCATGAAATTCATCTTCCTATGTGAACTTTGGATTGATACTCCCTTCATCATGTACATTTTCTACCAAGCCTAGAATCCTTGTTTCTCCCTTTGGCCCTAATTGAATGAGGATGTTTGCTTCAGGGGCTTTACTGCACTGGTCGACCCTAGGGTTGTTGTATCTTGACTATTTTCTTCATTATTTTGATGGATGGGAAAAATATCTTGAAATATCTTCATATCTACATTTTACAATGCAATAGGTGTTTGCTTCATGTTGTTATTATTTTTCATCACCTCTTGGGGATTAAGGAACATCTCAATGAATAGGCGTTGTTGGTCCTCTAGAAGTCTAGCTATGAATCTATTATATTCATGACATGATTCAGTACTATGCCCCCTTATCTTATGAAAGAAAAAAAACTAATTGTATTCATAGGGAGGATAGTATGAATCATGTTAGTTATCATTCCAGTTCCTATTACATTGTTGTTGGTTATCTCTTGGGTGATAGTTTTTTCAGGGATGTTCTATTGCATTGAAGTTTTGAGGGAAATAATCCCTCTTGTTATAGTCATCCCTTACTTATTTTCTCATTGGTAATTGATTTGTTACCCCATCTATGGTAGCATTTCTATTATTCTTCTAAATCTTAACCATAGAAGGGTTATTACCATTGTTATCATTTACAGAAGTTGATAACCTCCCATTTTGGCCATAGGTTTTTTGTCCACAGGTTTTTTGTCCACTATCGATAACAACTTGATCAATTTGTAAAGCACTCTCTAATGCTTCCTCATAGGACTTGTATGGAAAATTTTGCACTTTCCTCATGTATCCTTGTTAAGGGAATGCAAGAAAGGTCGCACAATTCTTGATAGTCCATATTTGGGATACTTGTCGATGAGTAGAGTACTTGTCTCCATTGTGTAATGAAATATGCCACTAGTTCATTTATGTCATGTTTCATGGTTAAAAATTCACGTATTCCAGTCTTGATGAGTTTGTTCATGTCAAAGGCAATGAAAAACTCTCCTATAAGTTGGCAGAAAGAGTGGATTAAAGCCTTAGGAAAATGGTAATACCAATCTAGGGTAATCCCTTCAAGTGTCTTTAGAAATTTTTTTACTACAAGTCCATCCCAAGGAAGGAGTTCTCTTATGGTAGTATTATAGGCTTTAATATGCGAGTTAAAATCTCCTTCGCCTTTGCACTTTGGCAAGTCAAGGAGAGGTCATGGGAGAAACACATTTAGTATGGGTTAATCAAGGGTTTATTTTAGGTACACAAGATAAGTTTCTAGGAACGTGCTTTGAGATTGTGGGGTCGAGAGCATCAACAACATTGCTGGACTTCATTGATTCTGCATTTGATATCTAGGCATAATGGAGTATGTTGGTTGGTAGTTTTGAATAGTCTAGAAGTTGTGTATTAGATGAGCTCCATTTGGGAATGTGTCATTGCTTCCATTGTGTGAATAAAAGTTTAAGTACGAGGGTTTTGAGATGCCCCTAGTCTTGTTTAGTTATAGCATTATGTGTATTATCTTGTAACTTGGTTCATTTGTCTTGAGGAGGTTGCTCTATCCCTACTGCCTCTAACATCGTAATCTATTGGACCAGTATTTCTATGAGGTCTATAGGAGTAGTGGTTCATGTTCTTTATAATTCTCCACTTTGTGGATTTTCATTATTTGCTCCACTTAGTTGTTCTCTTAAGGAATTTTCTTGTTGTTCTTCTTGACAAGTGACACACAAGGCTTCTTGATCCTCCCTAGCCTCTTGCAAGTGTCTCTCTTAGGGTGTCTCACTTCATCATCTAAGTGTGTTGTTGTGTAAGTTGTTGAGGGTTGAGCCAATTGGTGGATTTATGATCATACAAGCACTTTGTGTGCTCTATAGTGAGCAAGTTTAATTACTATTACTTGTTCCCATGATAGATTGTTGAAAGTGAGAGAATGATGAGGTTCTCTTCTATTTTTTTCATAGTTAGAATCCTTGTAGTCGATTCAATTTGTGGTGGGTTCTAGAGGATCTGGTGGCATATATATGTCGAGTGAAGGTGTTTCAAGTTCTTTTGAGGGGATATCCCCTTGGTTTTCTTTAAAATCCATCATATTCAAGGGTTCCATGGACACTGTAGAATAAATGGAATGGAGGATGAAGATGATGTGAGAGAAGATGAAAATGAAGATGATGGCAATGGTAGAAAGTGGGATCAATGGAAATGTGAAAAACTCACCCAAAAGAATTTGTCTTCATGTTGTGTTCACCAAAATATGTATTCTCTGAAATATGACTCAAGCACAATGTGAATGAGTCATCTTTCATATCACACACATGAACCATCTCCTTGCAATGGATGACCTCTAATTCACTCTCACTCTCATGGAAAAAGTAAATCGAGTGGAGGTGTAACCCAGGGGTGATTCTATTCATGTGGAAGTAGAACATCATGGAGGGCAATTGGCTAGTCTATGGGCTAAATATATATTAATTATTGATGAGCATGCTCTATGACTATTGTTGTGGAGATAACTATATGACCCGAAGGGTCATTAGTTCTAAGTCTCTTGTTGGTGTTTCGTAAGTTCCAACACCTAGCATTAAGACTATTTTGTTTGTTGATTATCCTAAGGCATTATAATATATCACCATGTGCTTGAATGACTTCTTGTATGTTGTTCCTTTCCTATATGACTCTAAGAGTGTGTTCTTGTTTGTCAACCATTTGTGGTGTATGTTGTGGTCTAGGATGGATTGCCTCTATCTCTTCAAGAATAGTTTTAATCCAATCTTCTCTAATCCCTAGGCACATCAAATGCTTTGGTGAGAGAGGGAGAGAGAGTTTGTTGTGTTGACTTAGGTTTGACCAAGTGTTGACTTTTGAGTTCATTTTAACTTTGACTTTGTCTTGTAATCAAAGGTTTGCTACACTTTTGTTTAGTTGTCGACCTCATGTTGGAACCAAGGAGTTTTCAAATTATTTGTGTGTATTTGTTTTGTTTTCTATGTTTTTGTATTTTTTATGTATGCAGCTACTTATGAATGAAAAACAATATTTTTTTTCTTTTTCTAATTTTTGAATGTTCTAATTACTATGAAGTAAATATGAATGCAATATTTTCTTATGTAAAGTTTAACCTATGTTTTTTGTTTTTGAGAATTGATTTTTGCATCTAAAATAATGAAAAAAAAAATTAAATTAAAATTAAAGCAATGAAGGAAATTTAACTAGGAAAAAAAATAAAAACTATGCTAAGCAATGGAAAGCAATTCTATTCTAACAATGCAAATCCTATCAAGAGAATAGAAACAATCAATATTACTTTCCCAAGAGAAAATTGGTGATGTAATTACCTAAGAATATGAAAACCCTAGCATGAATTCAACACATGAGCCTAGTGTATCCTCAGAAGTCCTTTTGTGGCAACCTCCTCTTCTCTATAGTAGCGGGGTCCTCCTCTTGGCAACAAGGATGAAGATAGAAGCAATGGATTTGGGTATGAATTGAGCAATTATGCTATGATGAAATAAATTGAGCTATGAAAGCTATGGGAGCACTATGGATTGGGATTTTGAAAGAAATTAGAGAGCATAATGATGTTATGAAGCTATTGAATCTTGGGCAACTAAGCTAAGAAGAAAGAAAAAGGCTCACAAAGTCCTGCAATGAGCATATGAAGGCTATGGAGAGCAAAAAGAAAAGCTTGAATGAATGTGAAACAATAAATTTACCTCCCATAATGCATATAAGAGGGGGTATTTATAGGTTTGAGAACCTCATGAATGGTGTAATTTATTGGAGAGTTAACTTTCTTGATTGGAGATTTAACAATGGTGATTGGATAGTGAACTGGGCTGATTAGAAAGTGAACAAGCTTTGAAATCTTATCACTGGAAGAATAATAGAGTTAGCATGAGATGGATAGGGAGATAAGAATAGATTAGTGGGAACTAAGAATGGAGTGATTGAGAGTTTAGAATGAGTTAGAAATAGATTAGGCTTAGTTACCTAGGGTCGAAGAGCCATGCAAACTGGAGAAAAAATGGAGTTATTTTGGGCCCGAATTAAAGAGAAACATTCATGTCAAAACACAATAGGGTCACCCAGTTTGCTAGGGTAGGTCACCCCAAGGAGATTCACTTAAAATGTAGGGTCACACTTGGGAGATCCAAAGCCAAAGTGGGTGACACTAGAAATGGTTTGGGAGGTCAACTAAAGGTGTGTAGAGGGTTGAAATGGTTGAATAGGGATTAGAGAAATTGGATTTCCCATATTGTGATGTAGGTAGATCATGTCAACAAGGTTAGAAAGAAACAAAAATTAATTGTCAACATAGGGTAATTGGTGAAGATGCAATACCTTAGAAGGTAGGCTAGGGGATAGGGGAGGTACAAACAAAGTGAAGAACATCAATCCACATATTTCCAAGAAGAATACTACTGAGAGGTCATAGTTTTTAGGACTATAGCTCATCATCAGATTACCATGAAGGCTCACGTGTTTTTTTAGTGCTTATAGACCTTTAGCATGTTCCAAATCCTCCCCTATCATGGTATGTAGATAGGATATTATTGACAACGAAATTCATTACATTCGTATTCCCTAATCTACAAATTTAACCAATTGTGGCCTTCTCTTCTAACTTGCATAAGTGGGTTTTGGAGTCTTGGAGGCTTCTCACCGAGGGAAAAATTAAGTTTTTTCCTTGTGCTAGAGGTTTTTTATTTCATTATTTTCTTCTCATGCTAATAGAGAGCTAGTGAGTGATGGTAGCGTTCCTTCTCATACAAGCCATGGTTTCCCTCCTTTAACCCCCTTATAGAATCTCTCCATATCATGCTTGTTTGGGTCAGATTACCCAACCTCCCTCTTCACTTCTAGAAAGACTCTTGTTTTGAAGCTATTGGCAATACTATTAGACAATTCCTAAAGGTTGATTCAATGGCTTCAGATATGGGCCATACTACTTATGCCCATAAACTGGTGGACATTGACATCTCCAAGGATCTCCTTGGAGATGTACTAATGATGGAGGATAGGCCTTAGACTCAACAACTCGATTATGAGGGTCTCCCCTTCCATTGCAAGCGATGCTTTTCTATTGGGTACTTTGCTTCTGATTGCCTCTAATCTAGTTGCAAGATTATTGATTTGGCTATGTGGTGGTGGAATTCCCTCCTTGACCACTTGATAGTTGATGATTCAAATGGTTCTAACTCTCGGGATGTTGATTCTTCTCCTCCCAATTCCCTAATGGAAAAATATGTGGTGAACATGCTAGTGTCCCCTATGGTGGCTCCCCATGGTGTTGGTGCAACTCAAACAAGTTTTGTTCCCTAGCCGTTGACATCTCCCACTTCCAGTCCCACACCTCTCAATGTGGTTGGTGTGGGAAGTTTAGCTTTATCCCCTGCTAGATCTCCTCAATGTCTGGATTCACTAGTCAAGGATTCTACTCCCTATGCATTGGACTTGGAAGGGACTTCAATGAGGGATCCCCTCCCCTCTCTCCTTGGTTTTTGGACCTGGAGAATTATTTTCTTAGACTATTGTTCAAAGGCATAAGAGAGATCTTCCCAAGATTGTTTATCAATCAGTCACTAAGAATGGGACTATGCCTAGATGACTTTCTTTTTTGGTGTTGTGATGTTCATAGTAGCCTAGCTATAGTTGTACTATTTATGTTTCTATAAGTTGTTCCATTCCTCATGGAACATGTTTAGTTCACCTTTGGATTGTCTATTCTAAAAGGGTTTGGGCCCTTTGAAAAACCCGCTTTTTACCAATATCAAAAACATTTTCCTTCTACCACATGCATACTTAAGCATATGAGAGATTTCTATTGGCAATTGAAACGCTCCCCAAAATAGAAGGATGTAAAGTGTTTTTAAAGTGTTGTTTTTCTTTTTTGTTATTTTTTATTAAACAATGTTAAATTATAATAAAATAAATAGTTTTTTTTTTTTTATCAATGAACAGCCGAAGCCTTTGATTATATTAAAAATAAAATTTACATGTCCTCCATTCAAACGGGCACTGGTAGGAAAGAACAGGAAAGAAAACCTCCAGTCTTGCCTGGGACATTAGTCCAATACATACAAATAAAACCTAGGGGCATACCCCTGTTTATATCTTATTCACTATGCTACAATTACACATGTTGTGAAGATGTTGTTACATTACATTATTTCACAGAGGCATTCCCCTGGTTGTATGTTATTCATAATTGTACAACGAATGGTCCTTTAACAGGAGATACATATTCAAAAAATAATGACATTACTCAATGATGACTATTGGTGTACAAGTCTTCCTTTTCCTGTCCTGCATTAGAAATAAAAGGCAACCACCATCCATTCTAAAAGAACACTTATTTTACATGTTAGTCAAATTAAAGGGTCAGTACAAAGGGTATAAGATCAAGAACATAAACCGATGGCCACTAATAGAAATAAAACAAGACTATTACTCTACTACTAATTACCTTAAAAATGCGTGACATACTATTCGAGCTACTCTGGAAAGTAATCTAAAAGAACATTAAAAACTATATGTGAGTAAGGGCCTTATAATACTAATCTAATTTGGTTATCTGATTTCTTTATAAATCTAGACTAAATGAAAGATAAAGACCTTAACAAGTTTTTTTAAAAAATCATGTAATGTCCGAACTGACACAAAAATCTAATTTTGTTTAGCATTCTTACCTGAGAAAATTTGTGTGTAAATGATAGAGCCTGAATTTAAAAATCGGTAGAGGGATGATATTTGTGGTCAATAAGAGGATATAAATTTAAACCAACAAGAGGGGAGGGGAGTGATAATGAAGAAAAGGTGACTATGAAGGGTTTGTGGATTTAAGAATGTCTAACCCATCCGCACCAAGGTTAGCAAGATTGTCAGCTTTTTGATTACCTTCCCTGAAGATGTGATTAATTTGAAAAGCTTCAAATTTATCTAGTAGTAGCAGGATTTCTTCGAGCTTAGAGTGGAGAACCCAGTTCGTGGTTGATCTATTGCGCAATGCATTTAGAACTATTTGGGAGTCCCCTTCTATAATAACTTTCGAAATACCCATTTTATGACAAGATTTGATACCTTCATGGAGGGCCTCAAGTTCTGCCATATTGTTAGTGGTTGGGTCTATATTTTTTGCTCTTTTGAAAATCCATTCCCCTTTATCATTATTGATAATACATCCAATACCTGATTGGCCTGGATTGCCACGGGAGGCTCCATCAAAGTTGAGTTTGTACCATTCAGGGGGGGGACAAGTCCATTTACAGTTTTTCCTTGCCTCAGCGTTTTTCGTTTTATAAACTTGGGGGGGGTTGATAAGTTTTGTCCAATTTTCTTTAATCTTACAGTCCCACATAGAGAGGGAGCCTTCTTCGAAACTAGAATTCCTAATGTGGGAATTGAGGGTTTCGGTAATGCATACTTCAATTTTGTTAGTAAGAGTATCAACCTGCATTTCTAGATTTTTGAAGATCCTTCAATTTCTTTCCTTCCAAATTTCCCAAGACATAATAGCCGGGCAGATATTCCAAATCTTACTGTAAATACCTTTGGATAGGCCCTTGGGCCATCCACTTAGGAGATCCTGGTAGGTTTCTGGTAGAGCGGTGATCCATCCTAATTTAAGTTTTAGCCAATCCCAGCAATGTTTGGCATATGAGCAGTTATACAGGAGATGATCAACATCCTCGGTATTTTGTTTACATAGAACACAACGGGAGGGACCATGAATACCTCTTTTTTGAAGGTTATCAGCAGTAAGGATCTTATTTTGAAAGGCTAACCAGAGGAAAAAACCTGCCTTAGGTAAACAGGCTTTGTCCCAGCAGAGATGTAGGGGGATATTAATTTCTTCCCATCTCTGAGAATTGATTATAGATTTATAGCCCTCTTTAACACTATATTGGCCAGATTTGGCAGTGGCCCATACCAATCTATCATCCCTATTAATCTGTTTTGCTTTCCTCCGATTAATCATTTGATTGTAAGAGGTTATTGAGGCAGGATCCAGATCTAATCCTTCTAAAGATTTCCATGTCCATTCATGGTCGTTATGAAGGGTCATATAATCTTTGACTTTATTACCCCATATTTTAGTGAGGAGATTTTTGCATTTTTGAGGAAGATTTAGAGAATCTATGGGTGGTAATCCATCCCAAGAATCTTCCCAAAATAATGCATCTTGTCCCCTGCCAATATCCCAGGAAAGATGATTAGTAATAATGTGCCTATTGTTAGCTATGAAATTCCAGCTGCTCGAGCCTTTAGGAAGGGTTTTCATTCGAAATAAAGATTCAGGTTTATCAGCATCCAGATATTTGTTATATAGAATTTTAGCCCATTTTTGCTTGTGTTCTTTAAATAATCTCCAAGATAATTTAGCCCCGAAGGCTTCATTTTGCCAATTTAAATTCTTTATCCCTAAACCACCATGTTCTTTCGGTTGTCTAATCTTATCCCACTTGATGAGGGCCATCTTTTTACTTTCTTCACAATCTGTCCACAGAAAGTTCCTAAGCTTAGTTTCAAGTTTGGAATTAATGGATTTTGAGAGAGGGAGACATGAGAGAGGATAGATGGGTAGAGCTATAAGAACTGATTTTATTTTAGTTATCTTGCCTGTTTTGGATAGCCATTTATCTTTCCAGGTTCCTATCTTGGAGTCTATTCTTATCAAAACCTGTTTCCATACTTTATTGTGTTTAATACCACTTTCTAAATCTATTCCTAGGTATTTACATGGGAAAGTTCCTTTCTTGAAACCCAAAATACTACAGATTTGATTTTCTGAAGTAGAATTAGTATTTAAAAAGAAAATTTTGGACTTGTTTGCATTGATATTTTGACCAGAAGCAGCCGCATAAGATTGTATAATGGTTTTGATAGTTTTTGCTTCAGCTATAGTACTTTCACTAGGAAGAATTGTATCATCTGCATATTGTTGGTGAGTTATATTTGGAACATTTTTTGTAACTTGGATACCACTGATTTTCTTTTCGATTTGGGCTCTTGAAAAAGCTCGGCCAAAGGCTTCCGCCATGATTATAAAAAGAAAGGGTGAGAGTGGATCTCCCTGCCTTAAGCCCCTTGAGGTCTCGAAGAAACCTTCTGGCGAGCCGTTAATTAAAAGGGAGATTTTAGTCGTCGAGATACATTGAAATATTAAATTAATCCATTGATGGTTAAAGCCAAATGCTTCTAGTGTTTTACAAAGAAATCTCCAATCTACCATATCATATGCCTTTTGAAAGTCAAGTTTAATAAACATGCTTGGAGTTTTGCTTTTGGAAGCTGAGTGGATTGCTTCTTGGATGATCAGGATACCATCTAGAATGGAACGTCCTGGTACAAAGCCAGTTTGTTCTTCCGATATAAGTTTAGGTACATGAGCTTTAGGCGGGAAGAGAGGATTTTGGAGTATACTTTGTAGATAGTATTACAAAGCGCAATAGGTCTGTAATCTCCTGGATTAACAGGATTTTCAGTTTTGGGTATTAAAGTAAGGAATGTAGAGTTAATTTCAGATAATAAGGATCCGCCATTTCTAGAAGCTTCTATAGCTTTCCATAGATCTGTCCCAATTGTGTCCCAACTTTTTTGGAAGAAGAAGGCCTGGAAGCCGTCAGGACCCAGGGATTTATCGGGATTCATGCTAAATAAAGCTGACTTAACTTCTTCCAATGTAATAGGTTTATTTAAATTTTTATTATCTTCTACCGTTATGAGGGAGGGGATTGAACTCAGCATTTTGTCCTAGGCTATCAAGTTGGAGCTCTCAAAATTATTGAGAATTTTATGGAAGTGATTCACCATAGTTTCAGCAATAAGATTTGGGTTTTCTGTCAAATTACCAGCCTCATCTTTGATCCTTGTTATACTTTTAAAGGCTCTATTTGCTATTGTGCTATTGTGAAAGAATTTTGTGTTTCGGTCGCCTTCATTGAGCCATTTCTCTCTGGATTTTTGTCTCCAGAATGTTTCCTCTTTTGCTAAAATGTCTTCTTCTTTATGTAATAGTTCTTTCTCCAATAGATAAGAATTATTGTTCATGCCGTTTTTAATAATTTCAGAGTTAAGATTAATTAATTCTTCTTCCAAGTCTAATTTTTCTTTAAAAATATTCCTGAAATGTGTTTTGTTCCATTCTAGGATCCTTTTTTTAGTGTGTTTCAATTTTGAAACGAAAGTGAACATTTTTGAGCCTTTGAAGGTCACTTCGTTCCACCAAAGTTTGATTAGATTCATGAAGTTATTGTCCAAAAACCACATCTTTTCGCATTTGAAAGGGTTTCTATGTGGTTTTTTTGGTTCTGTTAAGGAAATTTGGACTAGAAAGTGATCAGATCTGGCTATTGGAAAAATCTGAGAAGAGATATCAAACTGGAAGGAGCTACGGTCTCCTTTAAAAAGAAATCTGTCTAATTTTTCAGCTATATAGTTAAAATCCTTTCTCCTATTATTCCATGTGAAGATACCATTATTGGTTGGGATATCTTCTAAGCAATGATCATCTATCCAATTTTTAAACTCTATAGATGCTAAATGTATATGTTTTGTACCTCCAGCTTTTTCTTCTAAGCTAATTATTGTATTAAAGTCTCCACCAATGATAATAATTTCATTGATATAACTGAGGAAGAAATTACTTAGATCTGTCCATACAGCTTTTTTGTCAAAATTAGAAATGGGACCATAAACATTAATTAGCAGGAATTGAAGATTAGAGACGGTACTTTTGACTTGACAACTCATCCAGTTATGCCTTGACTCAATGATCTCAAGGCTTACCTTCCTCTGATTCCATATAAAGCCCAAACCTCCTGAAGCCCCTCGTGATTCCTGAAAGTGCAAATTCCAATAACTCAGTTTTTTTCCCAGTTTCAACCCTTCTTCTGAATTCAGTTTTGTTTCCTGTATCATAACAATTTCGGATTCAAAGGCTTTTAAGTTCTGTCTTAAAAGCCTTTGTTTGCTAGAGGCATTTAAGCCTCTAGCATTCCATGTAGTGACTTTCATGGAGCCTTGGGAAGGATCTTCCCCTTCCCAACATTGAAGATATCACTGATCTTTGGTTGCTCTCTAACCTGACCATCTGCTTCTCTCAATTCTTGTAAAGATTTCCTTCCCCTTTTAGCTTTGGCAGTCCCATATCTAGGGGATCTGATACCCTCTTGGTTCATGTAGATCCCCAACTGACTTTGATTGGAATGACATGTTTCCTCGATTTGATCCCCTTCCAGCAAAGTTTTTTCCTTTTCTGCAAGTGCTAAAAGGATCTGCTCATTTAGGGTGTTCTGTATCTCATCAGGTCCTTTGATGCCAGTATCAATCTTTCCATCAGGACATTCCTCCAGATTTGACCTCTGTATGTGATCTTCCTGTTCTATTCTCATTAAATCTCTCCTTAGATTGTCAAAGGTGTAGTTTTCCCCACCTAGTTGAAGGACTCTTTGTAGAAGATTCTCTTTCTGCAGGATGGTACTTTCATTGTGATTCTCTAGATTGAAGACGTGGAGTAATTCTTCAGTAAGGAGGTCTATCTCCTCACTTTCTGTATCATCTATGTTTATGTCTTCATTGGTGCTGATTTCTTCATTCAAGAATTTGCTGAACTTGTGGGATAATTCTTCAATTTCCATATCTCTATTAATTGAGCCTTCATTGCAACCTTTAATGCTCTTATTCTCCAGAGTTTGCCAAAATTTGTTGACTTTAGGTGTGACATCAGAAGCTACTTCTGGAATTGAGACTTGAGCTTCTTTACTTGCTGCCAGTTTGGGAAAGTTGTTGATAGGTTCCTTGATTTCTTTGTTGTGCTCTGTTTCTTTACTTCTTTCGTTTTTGAGTATAGCAGGGGAAGTCTTCTTCTTTGACTTTTTTGTTTTTTTGATATTTTTCCTTTTTGTTCTGCTAAATCTGATTTTCCCGGGCTGCCCTTGTTTGTCCTCGTGACTCTTCTGCTGAAGGTTCATTTCCTTACAGATAGGAAGACCTTCTGGAATAGCTTCTGTGTCAGGATTTAAATTTATGACTGGATTGGGGTACTCTGAGTATCTTGACTTGATTGCACTTTTTACACTGTGCTTCAGAAGGTTTGGGCTGTTCTTCTTTTGCCTGTTATATTTAATCAAAGGGAGGGCCTTCTCAAGATCTGAGGTCAGTAGCATAGAATGATTTTCAATTGACAGTTCCGAATCTAGATTAATAATTTCAGAGACCTCCAGGAACTTCCTTTGACAGTTGATATTATAAATGGCATGATTAGTAATTACTTTGATTGGTTTGAAAGAGAAGGTATTGACTTTACATTTGATTAATAAATTAATATTATTGCAGGTATTATAGGATGTATCAATACCAATAGGATCTCCTAGAGATGCTCCTAGTTTTTTTAAAATTACTGGATGCATCAGTTCTGGAGGTACTGATTGCAAGGTAACCCAAGTGGGGATATGAAAATCTAGATTTTCCTCCTTGCAATCAGGTATCCAGCCGAAAAATTTAATAGCATAACCTTTAAAGAGAGATTCAGATATATGAAGGAAGTTCTTCTTAATCAGTGAGCTACCACAATGCATATATAGTAATCTATTAGAATAGTGATAGATACTTACCTGTTCAGCATAGAAGTCGGTAAGCCAGCTGATAAGACTGGGGATGTGATCTGATGGCCCATTCCAGTAAGCATAGATGCCAAGATCTTGGCAATCTTTCCATCTAGTTTCACTGTAGGGATTGCTGATGATGACCACATTATCCTCAATCTTAGAAGCTGACTCAATATAAGGGATAGATTGATCCTTAATGTCTTTTGGCGTCTCTCTCTGTCTGTGTGGGGGGATATATATCGGAGACTGATTATGATGTAAAGGGGTCGAAACTTTGATATAATTTGACCTATCAACCTCTGTGAGATTAGAGAAGATTCGAGCTTCCTTCTTCACATACTTTGTGAGGTTGAAAATTCTGAGTTGCTGATCTAAAGTTTCTGTGGAAAAGATAACTGGGCGCAGTTTGAAAGTCTCTTTCCTTTCAGGAGCTGACTGTGTCTTTGCCGTGAATTTGTTGGACACTTTGATTCCCTTCCCAGATCTCGCCTCTTCCACGTTCTCCGCATTTTCTAAAGGGAGAAAGGGATTTGTTACTTTTAGTGTAAAGGTCCCTACCGGGATCTTCTTCTTATGTCCTCCTTTAATTTCTTTCCAGGCATTTTCTTTGTTTTTTACTGGCTGTATTTTTGATCCACTCCCCATTTCTGACCTAGTATAGGGCATTGGGTCCCGAGTGGATGCATATTGATACGAATTAGGGTTTTTCGAATCAGGTGATAAATGTTTTCGAACTTGGTGATTTAGGTGACATTCCTTCCTCTTACCTACATGTACTTTGTCTGTGTGCGTCACACATCCATGGTTTTCCTGAGTATTCTTGACTGAAGAAGATCTGAAGTGTAGCTTTGAATTATGCCGGCATTGAAGGGAGCCTAAGGAGTCAACCGTGGAAGGCACCTTAGGGCATTTATCTACATCGGGGAGCTGGGCGGGCACTACTACTTTGGCTGTGTCTTGACTCCTTCTCTTCTGCTCAGCGATGGAGGGCAGCAAATGATCATAATTATTGTGAATTGCCTTAGGTTTCCTACATTCCGCCTCCTTGTGCCCGTAAAGCCAGCAATTGTAGCAGTATGGCGGAAGATGCTTTCCAAAGGGGAAGTCTGAAGACGAATTCTGTTGCAGCTTCTTGGGGGGGGGATGCTCCTGAGCCCAGGTTAGGGTTTTCTCTGCCATCCGAGGGATCGACAGCTACAGGATTTATGTCTGTAGATTTTCGCTCGCTTTTTTCCATTTTCGACAAAAAACATGCAAATATTTATCTATAAGTATTTGTGACCATAATTTAAAATAATTTAAAAACAAATCTAAGTCATCAGGATTCCATGTTATATTATGACATTACCCATATGTTAAAATAAATTATGAGAAAATCTCTGTGTATAATAAAATAAATAGTTACAAAGTGTTAATTAGAACAAAATAATATTAACATGCAAAATATTATTATGAAAAAAACAAAGACAACATAAACAACAAATTATTCACAATTACTATATATTCATTATTTACTTTGAAAATATGAAGTCACATCCACAAAGAGCGAAAGGTGTTATATCAATAGAAATCTTATTTTTCTTTCTTAACTTATTATTTATATTTATGCATTGAGAGGGTTAAAAGTAGAATGCATATTTCCTCATCTTTTTAAAATTACTTGAGAGCGTAATATATGAGAAGGGTCACATCTAGTAGGCACAAAGCAAGACTATAGTTTAAGGCATAGATGACTACCCTAAAATGATTATATGTTATAATATCACATTTTAGAGCATGTAATAAATTTCTAGACAATAACATTATTCTCTTGTATTTTTTAATTTTTATTTTGTTAGTTAAACTGTAAATTTATGATGGCCAAAGGATTTAGAGTAAAAATGGCATTTATTAACTTGCTCCTCTTCAAATCTAGATGTAATCTAAAATTTTAATGTTAGATGGAGCCTTCAAACTCCTTCCTTCATTTGGAGTAAGTGAGTTCAAATTATTTGAAAAGTAGTAGTGGAGCCCAAGTTGGCTCACTTTGCCTAGTATTCATTACCCTAGCATCTTACCATAGGTAAATGCTTGGTTCATCTAGGTCTTTCAATTCCTAAATGTCCTTTCGATGGTTACATTAAAATGATCAAACCTCAATTTTAGTATTGCACCCATGCATAAGAATGTTTTCTCATGGATGTGATTTTTTTCAAACCCTTCAAATTAGAGCCTTTTACCTACAATAATAAATTCTATTAGGGAATGTGGCTCACTTCCTTGCTAAATCTTAGTTGTGGCATGCTTTCAAGCTAGAGATTTTATTTCTCATTTGGAAAACATTGAAATTCAACTATTTTTAGTCAAAAATTTCTTGATACCAACTTTTCTACTCATACCAAGTCTTTTGTGATTTTGAATGTGTTAATGTAGATTCAAGTCTAGGACAATAAAGTGGCCCTAGAGGTAACAAATTTAGAGACTTTATTGGACCACTGGGGTAATGTCACATGTATTATTTCCCATGTATCCCCAAAATGATCCCCTCATAATTGTTCACTGCAATAAAGCTAAAGGAATCACTGATTTCACTCCAACCGAGGTTATGTTTAGAGCCACAAAGGATGGCCCTCTCCTCAACCAACTAGAAATCCCTCCTTGGTGTCTTTTGATTGACATGGGTGAACTTGTAACATCGCTATCCATAATGCTCAAGAGTTAACTTAAACATGTATCTTAATCAAACAATTAATTAGCAAATTGATAGAGATAATCAAATTTGAACCAAAAGAAACACAATCTTTTTCATCAATTAAGCATGTTAATCAAATCAAGACATAACAAAGCTTACAATCTAGCAAACATTTACAATCTTTAGGGAGTAACCATCACTAATCAAATACAATATATGTTGTAGGCGTCATAAATCAGTTATACATTACAATAGACCAACTGGTCATAAAATGCAACACTGTATCTAGAACCAATGACATATGTCTTCATAAGCCTTGGCTTGTCTCATGCTTGGGAAGGAGAGCATCATCCTAGTGCTTTTCTTCCAACCATGGACCTGCAGTCCCTCACTCAACTTCCTAACTAGAAGAGGCCCTACCCTTCACAGAAAGTTTAGACATTAGAAACCATATGGATAGCCATCTGAGTATTTGGTGTTGTGTCCTTCCTAATGTCTCACAGTCACACACTATAGATCCACTCTAAGTTGTATGACACTATTGGAGACACTAGGCCATCTGGAACACTGTGGACTGACAATGCATGCAAAGACAGATGCATTACTTTGGCCAAAGTTTTACATACATACATGTTGCACAATGAGCATCGTCATATGTCCACCACCCTAACTTAACTTATAAGTTGTCATGTCCTACAATGAGCTCTTAACGACCTTGTTCTTTAGGTCTAGTATGAGTGGGATCCATTTGATTCATTGTCCATACTTGGACATTCTATTGCAAGTATAGGCCTAATCAGTGTTGTCATTAATGTCAACATAATCCTGTTGCATTGATGGTAAGGATTGGATGAGTTGTATGCTAAGGATATTGAGAAAATTAGTCCTATCAGGAACAGAGAAGAATAGTGAAGACAGTGAGGTAAAGATCCCAGCTAAGATGAAGATCAAAGGATGCGCATCAAAGGTTTTGTAGATATGTGTCTTAAGATGATCCAATAAAGATTTCAGAGGTCCGCATGAAGATCTGAAGAAGTTATGGCCACTTAAGTAAAACTGGTTTTGGCAGGTGTTCAGAGGTGACAGAGTGACACAGATAGGTCCAGTAAGATCTGGAAATACAATAGCTTGTTCTACATATTTGGTGGAGTGTTTAGGAAGTCAATGTGAATTGAAAACTCAATTGGTTCATGATCTGGAGGTCCGCAAGCATCTATTCCAATATGACAGTAATGATAGACTATGTTCTTGAGGTTCCGGATGAAGGAGAGGATGATTTCAGCAAGCAGTAGTGTGGATGCTCTTGGTGATTTAGGCAAGCTTGTGGAGGTCTTTGGATTGTGTCTAGTTCATGTTGGTGGTTTGCATTGAAGATTGAGCTCGTAATTGAAGAATTACTTCCATATGATGATGTTCTTCCTAAGTCTGGCCGAATGGATGAGTTACACATCCTGCAGATGATATTGAAGATGTTCTGTGAAGAATGGCGTGTTCCTAAATGAAGATTGAAGTCTCAGATTTGTGTGGCCGATAGTTTGTTGATCTGTGTGAATTCTTTTTGTAATTAGTCATGTTGTATTTGCTCTGTAATGTATGCCGACTTGGATTATTATCCCTAAGTTGATGTCTTGTATAAATAAGGAGTTGTAAAGTCATTTCAAAGAAATATTGTGGAGATGAGAGTGTGGTAGAGAGGAGGAGAGAAAAAGGTAGAGCAGAAATATTAGGATTAAATGGAACTGACTCAAGCATGGTGAAGATGCTATTCTTTAGTTCAAGTATGTAATACTTATTATTCTGTAGATAGTGTGTCTCTTGTAGGCAGTGGGCCTCTTGTGAGTAGTGTGCTCAGGCAGGGAGCCCTAATTGGCATGTGTCATTTGTTCTTTCTATTCTTTTAACAAAGAATACAATCTTGGGTTAGTCACCTCATGGTTTTTCCCTTAAACAGGTTTTCCACATTAGAAATCTTGGTGTCATATGTGTTAATGTGTCTCTTCTATTGAATTGATGCATTATGTTTCCATGATTGATTTATTATTATGTTGTTGATTAGGAAAAGGATTTAAGTGATTAATTGCAAGAAAGTTTTGGACAACTGATTCACCCCCCCTCTTAGTTGTCTGTCCTAAATCTAACAATTAGTATCAGAGCCAAGTTCCTCTAAAAGGAGCTTAACCGCTTGAGGAGATCTAGGATGTCATCCTACAAGAAGGATAGTCCGAGGTTTGATGGAACCAATTTCACTCTTTGGAAAAGTTGCATGGAATGCCACTTGCAATGTATGGGAATGTAGTATTGGATCATGGCTTCAAAGAAGTATACTCCTCCACAGAATGGTCCGAGTACCATAGATGAAATTAGAGATGCTGAAAACAATCTGTGGACTAAAGAAGCTCTTCTAAGTGCCTTATTTGATTCAGAGCTGACAAATGTTATTAATCTAAAAACTGCATATGAGATTTGGCAAAAACTGGAACTTCTACATGAAGGAGACAAGTATGTTAAATGTGCCAAGCTACAGAGTCTGAAAGGGAAATTTGAAAACCTAAAGATGAGAGAAGATGAAAATCTCACTACATTTATGCCAAGAGTAAATGAGCTTGTTTGTGGCATTAGATGTGTTGGTGGAATCTTGGATGAAGATGAGATTATTGGCAAAGTTCTCAGATCCCTTCCTGATTCTTACAAATATAAGGTTGCTGCTATTGAAGAATTCAGATCCTATTCAGGTATCACAAGAGACTAATTGGTTGGTAAATTGGCTGCATTTGAATTGACCGAGTCTGGAGATGCACCCCCAAGACTGAATCTGCATTCAAATCTAGTGCCTCTATAAAAGGAAAACAAAAGTTTGATCCAGGAGAAAACTCTTCAAAGAAACTATCATGGTATGAAAAACCTAGAAAAGACCTGGAAGAAGATGAAGCAGAAACTACTCAACTTGAAGCCCTTATTGCAAAAAGACTGCTAAGAGGATCTAGTAAGTATGAGGGGGAATTGCCTTTTAAATGTTTTAATTGCAATAAGATTGGTCATTTTGCCTCAAGCTGTCCGGAAAGATTTTCAAGGCCAAATCCTAACAGATCAAGGTTCCAAAAGAAATGTTACTATGTTCATGAAGATGAAGATGATGAAGGAGTAACAGATGATGAATCAGAGATAAGAAACAAATTTGGAAGTGACTGGGTGTTTATTGCCATCAAGGAAGAAGATCCAATGCCCTCTGAATCTGTCAATCATAAAATTGTAGAAAGAGCTCTGGCTGACCAAGTTGAAGAAAATGATGATTGGGTCATTAACAGTGGATGCTCCCACCATATGACAGGTGACAAAAGTAAGTTCATAGATTTGGAAAGGTATGAAGGAGGAGTGGTAAAATTTGGTGATAATTCTATTGGCAGAATCAGAGGTAGAGGAACTATTTCTTTTGATGGAAAGAACAAAACTAGTAATGTATTGTATGTTGAAGGCCTGAAGCACAATCTTCTTAGTGTTGGATAGTTGGTGGACAAAGGCTATGATGTCCAATTCAAAAATGGAAAATGCAAGATCTTTGAAAGTTCTGAAACAGAGATTGCATCCAGTACTCAAACTAAAGGTAATATCTTCCACTTGGTTGGTACTGATAAAAGTTGCTTATTTTTTCAAATTGATCAGATTTGGTTGTGGCATAGGAGAATGTGTCATGTGAATTTTGATAATATCATCAAGATAAGCAACACTCAGGCTGTAAGAGATCTTCCAAGACTGGTGAAACCTGAAAGGAAGCTAGGTGTGCAGAAATGCTTCCTACACTAATCTATTGAGGAGTGGGCTATGCAAATTCAACTTTATCCTAACTATTACAGTGATGTTAAAATATTAACATGAGATATTGCAGCAAAACACAAGAACCAAAAAGTAGACAGAAGAAGAGAGACAAAGATTTACGGTGGGGAAAACCCTTATCGGGTGAAAAACCCCACACTCAGAAACCTGCACAATGTATTAACAAATCTAAAAGAATGTTTACAATACACTTGCAATGCAAGCTTCAATGGTATTTGACACTCATGTCTGGAGTAAATCTGGTAGCATAACAGTACCTGTAAACTTGTGATACAAACTCCATCTCCAAGCACCTGTATATAAAGGAATTACAAGGCAATATTGGACCTTTCTTGGAATGGGCATCCAATATGGCATCTTGGACCAAAACCCATGCCTAGGGACACTTGGTCAACATTGTAGAATGTGTCTGACACTTGTCCATAGCTCCCATCCCAAAGAGGTCACCTATTTCCAAAATGGGCTATGACAGATGCTCTTATGACACTTACGACCATCATAGAATCTGTCATAGCAGTTACAACTTACAGCTATAAGAGAATCTGTCATACACATGCTATAAATAGCATATTCTATTACAACACATCATATTCCACCTTGGGGCATCCAAATATGCCTCATTCAAAGATGCTACATGACACATGTCATTACCTATCTTATAACCTTCTATTCTTGACTCTTACATGTCATAGATTCGTCATAGGAATCCGTCATAACCATTTCGGTCAAACATTCCTTACACAACATAGAAGATGCCGACACATGGCAGAATATTTCTACCACTAAGTGGGATGCCTATCTCCTTATGTGAGGACAAAATAACAAGTTGTCATAATCCATGTAGGATTGACACATCACCGTGCCACATCTCACAATATGACAAAGTGGAATTTCCAATTATTTACAACATAGGCAATGAATAATAAATACAAACATTACAAATGCAGAGAATTACCAAGGTTGAGACACCTTAATTCCCAACATTCTCCCACTTGTCAAACACCTTGTAAGAGCCAATAGAAAAATAGGATATAACTCCTATAGGCCGAGAGGCCTATAGACTCCGAACACCATCTAAACTTCTTTGTGCCCACTGGTTTCATCAATGCATCTGCAACATTCTTCAAAGTATCTACCTTCTCCAAATTTACCTTTCCATCCTCAACCATGTCCCTCACAAAGTGAAATTGAACATCAATGTGCTTGGTTCTAGCATGGAAAGTTGGATTCTTTGCAAGGCAAATTGCACTCTGACTATCATAACTGATTGTGATCTGACCTGCATCAACACCAATATCTGAACATAATCTCTTAAGCCAAATGGCTTCCTTACAAGCATGAGTTGTTGCCATGTACTCAACTTCTATTGTGGACAAAGCAACAACTAGTTGTCGCTTACTCATCCAACTAATAGCACCACCAAATAGTGTAAAAACATAAGCACTGGTGGATCTCCTACTGTCAATGTCACCTGCCCAATCTAAATCCACAAATCCATGAATATCAACAGAATGCGGAGGTCTTGAAACATTACCATGATAGCAAATGGAATACTCAAAAGTACCCCTCAAATATCTGAACACTCACTTAACTGCATTCCAATGAACCGGTCTAGGATTAGCCACAAATCAACTAAGGACTCCCACTGCCTGGGCAATGTCTGATCTTGTGCAAACCATAGTATACATCAAACTGCCAATAGCACTAGCATAAGGTACTCTGCTCATGTCCTCCACCTCACTTGGAGATTCTAGACAATCCTCAATAGACAACTTTGTCCCCACAGAAACGGGAACACACAATGGTCTACAATCTACGATGATGAATCTGTCCAACACGGACTTCACATACTTACTCTGGCTTAACCAAAGTTTTCTGTTGGTTCTGTCTCTTCTGATTTCCATTCCTAGAATGTACATGGCTGCCCCTAAATCTTTCATTTCAAATTGAGCTAACAACTGAGATTTAAAATTAGAAATCATATTTTTACCCTTCCTAATGAGCAACATATCATCAACATACAGTGCAACAATGAGAATACGATCACCATCAAATTTATAATACACACAGTGATCCGATTTTGATCTCACAAATCCAATTGACAACACAAAGGCATCAAACTTCAAATACCATCTCCTAGGGGATTGCTTCAAACTATACAAAGACTTCTTAAGTTTGCAAACCAAATTTTCTTTACCTTTTACCATGTAATGCTCTGGCTGTGACATGTAGATTTCTTCCTCCAAGTCACCATGAAGGAAAGCTATCTTCACATCCATCTATTCTACCTCTAAGTCATAAGCTGCTATAAGTGACAACAGGAATCGAATGGATGTCAGCTTTGCAACGAGAGAGAAGATCTCACCATAATCTATACCCTTCAATTGTGAATACACCTTTGCAACCAATCTGGCCTTATACTTCTCAATACTGCCATCTGCACCAATCTTCTTCTTGAACACCCATTTGCATCCAACAGGTTTCCGTCCAAGAGGCAAAGGCACCAAGTCCTAAGTTTGATTCTTATCCAAAGAAGCCATTTCTTCCTCCATGGCCTCCTTCTAGGAACCTACATCCTTCATATCCAAAGCCTCTGATACAGTTCTAGGTTCATCACTATTAGTAAGCAAAGCATAAGCACAACTAGAATCAAGCAATGTAAAACCAAACCTTTTAGGTTGCTTCCTTATCCATGTAGACATCCTCAAGAGCTAAGGTTGAGGTTCAACTTCTTCATCTGAGCTTTCAGAGCTGCTAGAGCTCTCCTCATCATCAAGTCCAACATTGTCTTTCTATTTAGTCTTCTTAGGGGTGAGAGGAAATTGAACAACATCCTCTTTCTTTTATTTTTCTTCTGGCTGCAAAACAGTGGAAGAAGGTGTAATCTCTCTGAAGATGACACTTCTTCTATACAACACTTTTTCAGCCACGGGCTCCCAAATCTTGTATCCTTTCACACCAATACTGTAGTCGATGAAGATACACTTAACAACTTTGTTCTCCAACTTTGACCACTTCTCCCTAGGCACATGTGCATATGCCTCACAACCAAAAACATGAAGATGCCTTACTGAAGGCTTTCTACCAGACCACACCTCCATGGGTGTCTTTCCAACAAGAGCTAATGTAGGAGATCTGTTTACCAGATAGCAAGCAGTGGCAACAGCTTCAGCCCAAAACTTTTGTTCTAGACCAGCTCCACTAAGCATACTCCTAGCCTTCTCCATCAGTGTCTTGTTCATCCTCTCTGCAACTCCATTTTGCTGCGGGGTGTATGGAGTTGTCTTGTGCCTTTCAATCCCAAGTTCCTTGTAATACTTATCAAATTCTGTAGAACAAAACTCACCACCGTTGTCAGTTCTCAAACATTTAATCTTTTTACCAGTCTGAATTTCAGCATAGGCTTTAAACTCCTTAAACTTGCTATAGACTTTAGATTTGCTTCTGATAAAATAAATCCATGTCCTTCTACTGTAATCATTTATAAAAGATACAAAGTATATAGATTTTGATAACGAATGAACATTAACAGGACCAAACACATCAGAATGATTGAGGTCCAACACACCAGAAGACTTATGAGAACTCGAGTAAAACTAAACATGGTTTTGTTTTCCATAAATGCAATGTTCGCAAAAGTTAAACTCAAGATTACAATCATCTAACCCCTTAATGAGGTTCTTATTTTTCAGGGTACGTAGACCCTTCTCACCAATGTGACCAAATCTCTTATGCCATAACATTGTCTTTTCTGCAGGAAGTTTAACTTCCAATGCACGATTACAACCATCAAGACTAGAAACAACAGATTTCTTCACTGCTCGTTTAGATGGTGGGGATGAAGTGACTGCTGCCCTCTTCCTTGAGTTAGAAGAACTATTGCATTGTGAAATGCATGCCTCTAAATGAAACAGAGTACCTCTCCAAGTACCCTTAGCAAGCACCATAGATCCTCTAGTCATCTTGCATCCTTCTTTCGAAAAGACAACCTGCACACCTGCATCATTCAAACTACTCATAGAAAGTAGGTTCCGTGCTAAGCCTAGGATGTGCATAACCCTAGAGATCCCCTTCACTCAACCATTAGGGAATCAGATAGAGACTCTTCCATGACCAACGATCTTCAGATGAGAGTCGTCACCCAGATACACCTTTCCACCATCGAACTCCTCATACTTAGTGAACCAGTCTCTATGCGAGGTCATGTGGAATGATGCACCAGAGTCGATTAGCCACACATCATTAGATGCATGGGTTGCCAAGGCTGCGATGAAGGCATCACCGTCATCTTGTGATTTGTCAAAATCTGAATCAGGAGCTTTCATTTTTTTCTTCTTCTCCTCTTTGCATTCCTTTTGGAAATGCCTAGTCTTTCCACAATTCCAACATAGAGCCTTGGACTTTCCAAGAGATTTGGATCTCCCACGGGATTTGGATCTACCCTTCTCAACTTTCTTGTCCTTCTTCTTCCCTTTCTCCTTGGGTCTTCCACGAACTGCAAGGGCTTCTTTGGCTTTCTCAAAAGACTTTCTCTGCATCTCTTCAGATAACAGCGAAGAAACCACCTCTTCCATTTTGAATGTGGATGTGGTGCTTCTGATTGCCATGACAAGATGATCCCATGAGTCCGACAGAGAACAAAGTAGGGTCATACATCGATGCTCCTCCTCCATCTTTACACCAATAGATGTTAATTGTGCAACTAGCATATTAAAGGCATTCATATGCTCAGCCATGGATCCTCCGTCCTCCATTTGAAGAGAATACAACTTCTTTCTCAGGAAAAGTTTATTGACTAGGGATTTGGCTTGATACACATCCCCCAACTTCTTCCAAGAGAGTTTTACAGTGGTCTCTTCATGGACATTTAACAACAAAGAATCAAGAAGACTAAGTCTTATGAGACCCTTAGCCTTCCGATCCTTGAGATCCCAATCAGCTTGTGTCATTGTAGCTAGTTTAGTTCCGTTCACACTTTCCCAAAGGTCTCGGTCAACTAACATGTCTTCCATTTTGAGCTTCCACAGCTTGAAATTACTGCCGTTGAACTTCTCTACTTCAAACCTTCCTGATGTGCCTGCCATCTCCTTTCTGCAATAAGATACATAATGCTCTGCACAGACTCCCACTCAACCTAAGATTAGCTCAAAAAAACCCTACCCTATAACTAGGACCAAAGGTGATTGATGCAGAGGCATCCACACTAAAACCTTAACATACAGCATGTATGTCTACAACCCATCATCATCATCATATTTTCTCTTGCCGACCGATATCCTCCTGCAGACAAACCTTCGACCCTTCGTCTGTCAGTAGCATCATCACATTCGGCAAGCGGAAACATCCTCCTGATGTTCACTGTTCATCTTACCGCCAACCTCTATCTTCATCATCATGATGTTCAACATCATGTTCATCAGCAGGATATAAAATATCCTGTTCCTCCCATATATCCTGATGACGACAACCTCATGCACCTTTCCTTCGATGCTTACGTCACCCCGATATCCTGATGACGATTATCCTGATGATGATGACGTCACATGTAGCTCCTCCAATATCCTGCTGTCGGCCAAACTTAACATTATCAGCCCACGATGGTTTTATCAACCCGATCTTCTACCTTATGCCGATACGCTCCTCCTCGGCAACACCTGATGATGATCACCCCAATGCACATTCACCTTATGCAAACGATTGCATCATGCTCACCTCCATCTACTCGGATGATG
Source organism: Cunninghamia lanceolata (assembly GCA_027924645.1). Lineage (NCBI taxonomy): Eukaryota > Viridiplantae > Streptophyta > Pinopsida > Cupressales > Cupressaceae > Cunninghamia > Cunninghamia lanceolata. Next base: position 426,114 of record BSBN01001716.1, read on the forward strand.
CCCGAAGTAACCGCAGGATATACACAGAAATATCCTGATGATGCCGTTGTGACGAATTTCCAACCTTAGCGAATTTCGATCCGCCGAACCTCCTGAGGTGACCCGATCTGCTTTCAGGGCGATCTTCTAGACTCTAACTACCAGCACGACCTAGCACATACCCATGCTAGGGTTCTCAACACATCTCGACTGCGATCCTGCAAACATGCACATGAACAAACGGAAAATGCAAACTAAAACCTAAATTATTGTACATAACCATTCCACCGATTCGATGAATCAACCGGTGGAATGGATCAGCGAATCCATGAAACCACCAGAACAGCAAGTCGATCACACAATGGAATCCAAATAGAGAATTGACACAACAGGATCTCTTTATTGATTTCAAAGGATGTAAATACAATACTCAGTCTCTCCTTCTGTCTCTCTCTGTCTCTCCTTTTCAATGCAATGTCTAAAATCAACCGCTCCTACTACATAAATAGGAACTCCTGCGAGTACTACCACTTGATTCCCAGCGGCTGGGAGCTTCCAAGCAGCTGTGAGGATCCAACCGAACATACATCATAACAGCTGTCCTAACAACCTACCTAAAAATAGTAAAGTATGGTCAACATGACCTTATTACATGCATTGGTCTTACAAGACCTTCTTGGAAACATTAACAAGACTCAAAACAAACTAACTGCCTCATGGAGGCCAGCTGTCAGGTAGGTGCTCCTGCACCATACTCCCCAACAGAAAAGAACTCATGTCCCATGAGTTAGGATGTGGAAGTCCTCCACCTTTACACTTTGCCATCTCAGTGTTCTGACCTGTTCCAGCTTTGTCCTCTGCTGGCTCTCGGCTGCTCCAAGACTTCTGAACTGTAACTTGCTTTCTTGCAAGTAAATCCTCATGCCTGTCAATGTAGGCCCTTCTCTCACATACCTTGTGTTTGTCAGGTTGTCTGACCAGAACCTCTGTCTAAACTGCCTCTTGAACTTCTGCAATGTTCAACTCTATCTTTCTTTCAACCTTTATAGGACAAACAATAGTCCCAACTATGACAACATCCTTGTCATTCCTCTCAATTGGTTGCTATTTGCAAACCTATGTCTGAACCTGCTGCTGACCTCTGTCAGTCAAAACTAAAACTGTCTTCAACCTGTTGTCCTTAACAACTTCTTTCCCTGCAGTGTCCTCAACTGCTTTATGCCTGCTCCTATAGGCATCTGCACAAACTCCTTCTTTCCCACTAAAATGATTTTGGCTGCCCCCTGTGCTGCAGCATTTGCCTGCAATGGCATCAACATAATAGTCTTCCCATCTTTCTTGATGGTGTAGGTATTAGCATACCCATCATACAGTACCCTCCTATCAAATTGCCATGGCCTACCCAACAGTAGGTGACAACATTCCATGGGCAAAATGTCACACAAAACTCTATCATGATATGCTCCAATCTAAAAATCAACATATGCCTATTCATAGACAAAAAGTGATTGACTATCACTCACCCAAGATGCCTTGTAAGGCTGATGGTGTGGAATCCTTTCCAAATGCAGTTTATCCACCATTTCCTGAGATACCATGTTGTCTGTTGAACCAGTATCAATGACAACCTTACATACTTTACCTTTGCTCTTGCATGTGGTCTTGAAAAGAGCTCTTCTTTGCATCATATCCTTTGATGCCTGCAAACTAGTTCTCCTTAGCATCAATGCTTCTCCCTCCTCAGGATACCCATAACCGTCAGGAACTCTATCTCCTTGATAAGTGTTTGAACTCTGCACACTTTTCTCTACTTTCTCTTCTTGCACAAGTTGTACTCTCTTGTCATTCGTTCTATCATCTCTGGATGATGAACTTTTGTTTTCTGGACATTTGAAAAATGGATGACCAAACTCACCACAGGTGTAACACTTGCCTGAAAATGTAGTAGAACCTCTATCACTTCCAAATCTGCCTCTGTTACCTTTCCATCCACCTCTGAAATCAGACTGTCCCTGTCCTTTACCAGTGTCTTCTTGACCCTCATTGGTTTGCCTTGTTGTAGGGGCTAATCCTCTTCCCCTCATATTGTTTCCTCTTCCTCTCATGGACTTATCTTGTCTCCTATTCATCTTTTCTTCAATCCTGATTGCCATTTGATAACAATCCTCCACATTCTTAGGGTTAGCTAAAACTAACTCATCATGTATGTTCAATCTCAAACCAGCCAAGTACCTAGCCACCTTTTCTACCTCATTCTCATGATGACCAGATCTCATACTCAACTTATAAAACTCCTCAGTATATGCCTTCACATCCATTTCCTTCTGCCTGAAAAATTGCAACTTCTTAAACATCTGAATTTCATAATCCTTGGGCAAGAATTTACCTTTGATCCTTGCTACCATTTTATCCCATGAAGTGATCTTTGACTTCCCTTGTTTCCGTCTCTCGGATTGTACATAATCCCACCATACCAAAGCATGACCTCCTAACTTGGTCTTTGCAATCTTTACCTTCTGATCCTCAGCAACATCTTCACATTCAAAGTGATTATCAAGTGCAGCAATCCAATCCAGTAACTCATCTTCATTCAAACTTCCATTATACTTGGAAACATCAACCTTTACCTTAGGTTTATCACTCTGCACTGCCTTTAACAGTTTTGCAAATCTCTGGTCTTCAGCATCCAGATCTTCAGCTACCTCTTCATACTCTTCAACAGCATCTTCATCTTCTTCAGACTCACTGTCTTCCACTTCCCTCTTTTTGTTCTTTTCCAGGGCTACAAGCCTGGCTTGAAGTGCTTCAGCAAGCTCCTTCATCTTCCTCATCTCTCTGGCATGTTTTTCCTTCATCTCCTGCAATTCCCTTGCAGTACCACTACCTTTCGGAGGCATTTTGTCAACCTCTCACTCCTCTACCTCTGTCCTTTCAGTGACAGAATCAACTCTACCTTTGCCCTTTCGGTGACAGAATCAACACACAACAGCCCAGACCTTTTGCTGAGCTCTGATACCACTATGATGCAGAGGCATCCACACTAAAACCTTGACATACAGCATGTATGTCTACAACCCATCATCATCATCATATTTTCTCTTGCCGACTGATATCCTCCTGCAGACAAACCTTCGACCCTTCGTCTGTCAGCAGCATCATCATATCCGGCTATCGGTAGCATCATCACATTCGACAAGCGCAAACATCCTCCTGATGTTCACTGTTCATCTTACCGCCAACCTCTATCTTCATCATCATGATGTTCAACATCATGTTCATCAGCAGGATATAAAATATCCTGTTCCTCCCATATATCCTGATGACGACAACCTCATGCACCTTTCCTTCGATGCTTACATCACCCCGATATCCTGATGACGATTATCCTGATGACGATGACGTCACATGCAGCTCCTCCAATATCCTGCTGTCGGCCAAACTTAACATTATCGGCCTGCGATGGTTTTATCAACCCGATCTTCTACCTTATGCCGATACGCTCCTCCTCGGCAACACCTGATGATGATCACCCCAATGCACATTCACCTTATGCAAACGATTGCATCATGCTCACCTCCATCTACTCGGATGATGCCCGAAGTAACCGCAGGATATACACAGAAATATCCTGATGATGCCGTTGTGACGAATTTCCAACCTTAGCGAATTTCGATCCGCCGAACCTCCTGAGGTGACCCGATCTGCTTTCAAGGCGATCTTCCAGACTCTAACTACCAGCACGACCTAGCACATACCCATGCTAGGGTTCTCAACACATCTCGATTGCGATCCTGCAAACATGCACATGAACAAACGGAAAATGCAAACTAAAACCTAAATTATTGTACATAACCATTCCACCGATTTGACGAATCAACCGGTGGAATGGATCAGCGAATCCATGAAACCACCAGAATAGCAAGTCGATCACACAATGGAATCCAAACAGAGAATTGACACAACAGGATCTCTTTATTGATTTCAAAGGATGTAAATACAATACTCAGTCTCTCCTTCTGTCTCTCTCTGTCTCCCCTTTTCAATGCAATGTCTAAAATCAACCGCTCCTACTACATAAATAGGAACTCCTGCGAGTACTACCACTTGATTCCCAGCAGCTGGGAGCTTCCAAGCGGCTGGGAGGATCCAACCGAACATACAGCATAACAGCTGTCCTAACAACCTACCTAAAAATAGTAAAGTATGGTCAACATGACCTTATTACATGCATTGGTCTTACAAGACCTTCTTGGAAACATTAACAAGACTCAAAACAAACTAACTGCCTCATGGAGGCCAGCTGTCAGGTAGGTGCTCCTGCACCAGTGATCAAGCTCTAATACCAACTGAAAGGAAGCTAGGTGTGCGTAAATGTTTCCTACATTAATCTATTGAGGAGAGAGCTATGCAAATTCAACTTTATCCTAACTATTACAGTGATGTTAAACCATTAACATGAGATATTGCAGCAAAACACAAGAACCAAAAAGTAGACAGAAGAAGAGAGACAAAGATTTACGGTGGGGAAAACCCTTATCAGGTGAAAAAACCCACACTCAGAAACCTACACAATGTATTAACAAATCTGAAAGAATGTTTACAATACACTTGCAGTGCAAGCTTCAATGGTCTTCGACACTCATGTCTGGAGTCAATCTGGCAGCCTAACAGTACCTATAAACCTGTGATACAAACTCCATCTCCAAGCACCTGTATATAAAGGAATTACAAGGCAATATTGGACCTTTCTTGGAATGGGTGTCCAATATGGCATCTTGGACCAAAACCCACACCTAGGGACACTTGGTCAACATTGTAGAATGTGTCTGACACTTGTCCACAACTCCCATCCCAAAGAGGTCACCTATTTCCAAAATGGGCTATGACAGATGCTCTTACGACACTTACGACTGTCATAGAATCTGTCATAGTGGTTACAACTTACAGCTATAAGAGAATCTATCATACACATGCTATAAATAGCATATTCTCTTACAACACATCATATTCCACCTTGGGGCATCCAAATATGCCTCATTCAAAGATGCTACATGACACATGTCATTACCTATCTTACAACCTTCTATTCTTGACTCTTACATGTCATAGATTTGTCATAGGAATCCATCATAACTGTTTCGGTCAAACATTCCTTACACAACATAGAAGATGCTGACACATGGTAGAATATCCCTACCACTAAGTGGGATGCCTATCTCCTCATGTGAGGACAAAATAACAAGTTGTCATAATCCATGTAGGATTGACACATCACCGTGCCACATCTCACAATATGACAAAGTGGAATTTCCAATTATTTACAACATAGGCAATGAATAATAAATACAAACATTACAAATGCAGAGAATTACCAAGGTTGAGACACCTTAATTCCCAACAAAACCTACTAATAGTTTGTGTAAAGAATGTCAGTTGGGTAAGCAGAGCAGAGTCACATTCAAAAGTAAAGAACAATCTTCTTCCAGATTATTGGACTTAGTTCATACTGATCTATGTGGTCTGGCAAGAATTAGGAGTGTGCAAGGTGATAGATACTTCATGCTATTAATTGATGACTACTCTCAGATGATGTGGGTGACTTTTCTGAAAGAGAAATCAGAGGCTCTTGAGAAATTCAAAATATTCAAGGCTATGGTAGAGAATGAAACCGGATTGAACATAAAATGTTTGAGGTCTGATAGGGGTGGAGAATTCACATCCGGTGAGTTCATAGAATTTTGTGAGAAACATGGAATAAAAAGACAGTTGTCTACTCCAAGATCTCCACAGTAGAATGGAGTAGTGGAGAGAAAGAACCAAACCATCCAAGAAGCATCCAGAACCATGATGATGGAAGCAAATGTTCCTCAGATCTACTGGAGAGAAGTTGTAAGCACTGCAGTCTACACTCTTAATCGAGTACAAATCAGAAGCAATACTGGTAAGACTCCTTATGAACTCTGGTTTGGTATCACTCCCACTGTGAGGTATTTCAGAGTCTTTGGTAGCAAATCTTACATTAAAAAAGATGAAGATCTAGGAATATTTGATGCTAGAAGTGATGAACGAATATTCTTGGGTTATTCTACTCAAAGAAAAGCATACCAGTGTTATAACAAGAGATTGAGAAAGATTATAGAAAGTACAAATGTGAAGGTTGATGAAGGTATTGAAAAACCCTCAAGGTTTTATGAATATGATGAAGATGATGAGAATGATGTTTTGATCCAAGGAGTCCAAGCCCCTTCTGAGATTCAGATTCAAACTGATCTGATGAACTAGGAAGAAGAGACGAGTTTGAATGAACCTGTTCAAGAGATAGAAGTGCAAGTCCCAAAATTCCTAGGTATGTAAGACTGAATCACTCTGAAAATCAGATCATAGGTGATAAAAGCAAAGGTGTTCAAACAAGAAGAAAGATTGCTCAAGACTCAGAAGAGTATTGTCTAATTTCAAAGATTGAACCAAAGTCAGTAAATGAAGCATGCAATGATGAAAGATGGACTAATCAATGGAGGAAGAGCTGAAGCAAATTAAGAAAAATCACACTTGGGATCTTGTTCCTAGACCTAGAAACAAGAATGTGATTGGAACCAAATGGGTATTTCAGAATAAACTGAATGAAGATGGTGAAGTAGTCAAAAACAAAACTAGATTGGTCTGCAAGGGTTACTCTCAAGTAGAAGGAATTGATTTTGAATAAACATTTTCTCCGGTGGCAAGAATTGAAGCAGTCAAGTTATTTCTTTCTTTTGCTACGTTCAAGGACTTCAAAGTATATCAGATGGATGTCAAATCTGCCTTCCTGAATGGTGACTTGGAAGAAAAAGTTTACATTGAGCAACCGGATGGATTTTAATTATCTGATCATGGTGATATGGTCTACAAGTTGAAGAAAGCACTATATGGAATTAAACAAGCCCCAAGAGCCTCGTATGAAAGATTGGATAAGCATCTTTTGAAGATTGGTTTCAACAAAGGTACTGTTGATAGTAATTTGTACTTCAAAATTGATCATGAAAATATCTTGATTGTTGAAGTGTTTGTTGATGATATCATTTTTGGAGGAAGAGATGTATGTGCAAAACTTTTGCAAATCAAATGAAAAGTCAATTTGAGATGTCCATGTTTGGGGAAATGAATTTCTTCTTGGGTCTACAAATCATTCAAACAAAGAAAGGAATCTTCATTTCTCAGACAAAATATGTGAAAGAATTATTGAAGAAATTTGGGATGGAAGACTCAAAACCAATGAGTACTCCCATGGCAACCGGATGTAAATTGAGCAAAGATGATGACTCTCCTAAGGTTGATCAGAAAAAGGACAGGTCAATGATTGGAGGATTATTGTATCTCACTCAAACTAGACCTGACATTATGAATGTTGTTGGTCTTGTTGCTAGATTCCAAGCTGATCCTAGAGAATCTCATGTCATGGAAATCAAGAGGATTTTTAGATATCTAAAAGGGATAGTTGAGTATGGTTTGTGGTATCCTAGAGATCATGATTTCTCTCTTCATGCATATACAGATGCGGATTGGGCAGAAGATGTGGATGACTAGAAGAGTTCCAATGGTGGAGCATTCTTTTTGGGGAAGAGATTAGTTTCTTGGATGAGCAAGAAACAAGAGGCAATATCTCTGTCCACTATAGAAGCAGAATATATTGTAGCAACAGATAGTTGCACTCAAGTATTGTGGATGAAGCAAATGCTAAGAGATATCATAGTGGAGTATGAAGAACCCATCACAATCTTCTGTGATAATTCAAGTGCAATAAACATATCAAAAAATCTGGTGTTTCATTCAAAGACTAAACATATATCCATCAAGTTTCACTTTTTGAGAGAGCAAGTGAACAAGAATGAAGTCAGATTAGAGTTTGTGCCTTCCAAGGATTAGATTGTAGATATTTTTACTAAACCTCTACCTAAGGACTCTTTTGAGTATCTCAAGGAGAAGTTAGGGGTTATTACCCCTCTGGTTCTAAATTAAGGTGCACTGATGTGCATCAATCCGGTGGATCTCATAGTCATATCTTGTGGTCTAGATTGATGATGGGAAGCTGCTACTCAGGGGGAGCAGCTGGTATGATTCTGAAGTGATGCAAGTATGTGCCCTTTGCCATTGATGTCAAAGGGGGAGAGAAATCATGTGAAAAACAACTGGTTGCTGATCAAAGGGGGAGCAGTAAAGGAAGAGAAGACATGTGAATGGTTGTTGTTGATAGGGGGAGTTATGTCAGTGAGGAGAAGTTCTTGTCTTGATGGTTAAAATGGTTTTTCACATCATATGTTGCCATCAATGACAAAGGGGGAGATTGTTGCAAGTATGGGGCTAACCGGTGTTGTTATTGATGTCAACATACTCCTGTTGCATTGATGGTAAGGATTGGATGAGTTGTATGCTGAGGATGTTGAGAAAATTAGTCCCATCAGGAACAGAGAAGAATAGTGAAGACAGTGAGGTAAAGATCCCAGCTAAGATGAAGATCAGAGGATATGCATCAAAGGTTTTGTAGATATGTGTCTTAAGATGATCCAGTAAAGATTTCAGAGGTCTGCATGAAGATCTGAAGAAGTTATGACCACTTAAGTAAAACTGGTTCTGGCAGGTGTTCAGAGGTGACAGAGTGACATAGATATGTCCGATAAGATCTGGAAATGCAATATCTTGTTTTGCAGATTTTGTGGAGTGTTTAGGAAGTCAATGTGAATTGACAACTTAATTGGTTCGTGATCTGGAGGTCCGCAAGCATCTATTCCAATATGACAGTAATGACAGACTATGTTCTTGAGGTTTCAGATGAAGGAGAGGATGATTTCAGCAAGAAGAAGTAGTGTGGAAGCTCTTGGTGATTCAGGCAAGCTTGTGGAGGTATTTGGATTGTGTCCAATTCATGTTGGTGGTCCGCATTGAAGATTAAGCTCATAATTGAAGAATTACTTCCGAATGATGATGTTCTTCCTAAGTCTGGCCGACCGGATGAGTTACACATCCTGTAGATGATATTGAAGATGTTCTATGAAGAATGGCATGTTCCTAAAGGAAGATTGAAGTCTCAGATTTGTGTGGCCGATAGTGTGTTGATCTACATGAAGTCTTTTTGTAATTTGTCATGTTGTATTTGCTCTGTAATGTATGCCGACTTGGATGATTATCCCTAAGTCGATGTCTTGTATAAATAAGGAGTTGTAAAGTCATTTCAAAGAAATATTGTGGAGATGAGAGTGTGGTAGAGAGGAGGAGAGCGAAAGGCAGAGCAGAAGTATTGGGCTTAAATGGAACTAACTCAAGCATGGTGAAGATGCTATTCTTCAGTTCAAGTATGTAATACTTATTATTCTATAGACAGTGTGTCTCCTGTAGGTAGTGGGCCTCTTGTGAGCAGTGTGCTAGGGTAGTGAGCCCTAATTGGCATGTGCCATATGTTATTTCTATTCTTTTAATAGAGAATACAATCTTGGGTTAGTCACCCCATGGTTTTTCCCTTAACCAGGTTTTCCACATTAAAAATCTTGGTGTCATATGTGTTAATGTGTTTCTGCTATTGAATTGATGCATTATGTTTCCATGATTGATTTATTATTATGCTGCTTAATTAAGAAAAGGATTTAAGTGATTAATTGCAAGAAAGTTTTGGACAACTGATTCACCCCCCCTCTCTCAGTTGTCTGTCCTAAATCTAACACATTCAACTCCCATCATAGGTTGGTTATGATTAAATATGTTATCCTCATAGTGAGGAATTAGTGACTCCTCGTCACCTTGTTTGTTTTCATTTCATATCAAATTTGACCATTTTGACCACCTTAGTCTCCCATGGTTTACATTTTTGATAATAAATCATCACCTATGATGAAGTCAATTTCATGGTGGTACTCTAGGCATACCATGCCATAGTAGAGTAGATTAGTTTCGTTAGGATGAATAGCTCTTATTATCCTATTGAGATTTAGGTGTTAGTCACCAATCCTATTAGTTTATACTTAAGTAAAGAAATTATAACTCATAACATTAACCAATGAGTTTTAATTCAGGCACATGAAGAACAAGTTGGTATTCTTTTATAAGCACATTCTAACTGTATCACGATGAGACCATGTTCTCAAATGGCCTCACCACCTCCATAGTTGAGGGTTTAAATATATAGTCTTTGACAGTTTAAGTAACCCTATAAAAGATTCATAGTCAACTTTCCATACAAGCCTGACTTAGTTTTAGTTTAGGTGTTGTAAACACACTAACATTTAATTTCCTTCCCAGCTATCACCACATTCGAATGATTGTATTATTCATTTGTAAAAATCATCATACTAGAGTTATTCTTTACTCCATTCAAGATATCTTAAGCTCTAACTATGTCATTATTTGACATGTTTAACATGCTTTGATATCAAGCTCAGCCGTAATGGCTTCAAGTACTGTAAAATGCAAAATGTATGATAGTTGGGTTGTAAGACCCTAGCTCAGATATAGAAAATAATTCATTTCTAAAGACTCGACCTCGTCGCCTCAAGCAAGTGTCACAAATAAAGCATGGTGCAGTCGCCACTCAGTTTTTAAGCCTCAAGCTTAGCCACCGGTAGGAATACAATACTTTACTGCCTCAGCCTCATGGCGTGGAGTGCAGTCTCAGATAAGTTTTCAATGTATCAACATTCGGCCATATGACCTAAAGTGTAGTCTCAAAAGATTACAGTGGGTTTCAAAGCTCATCTTTAGTTCATTCATATGGGAGTTTACTAGTGTTGTTATCTCAGCAATTATTGCTTCAAGCCTATTCTCATCATAAACATAACATGGTAAGCTCAACCTTAAGGCCTTGAGCCATAATATGAAATACAACTTTAAAACATTGATAGTTCAGCTGTAATAGCCTCGAACCACAACTACAAAAAGATTTACATATATCATGGCATGGCCTCACAGGCCTTGAGCCTCAACATAAAATATACAGTATGACAAATAACATCACACTATCTCTGATAGAGATTTAACACAGTTAAGGTTTAATATATATCGAATGCAAAATGAGATTTTACCCACCATATTACCTGGACAGTGCTTTCAATGGGAACGTCATTTTAGTCCCAATCTCTTTCGAGCTGCACATGGCTTCAAATATGCCAGTGCTATCCAATGTAGCTTTCACCACCTTGCTCACAAAAACCCCCACAATGAACTCTCTCCCACAATCATCTACTAACCAAAAAAAAAGAATAATCCAAGCTTGGTTATCCAGCCCACTCTTGGCATGCCATTTTGGAAGGTAACTACCTTTCCACTTGATCTGTTCCACAAAAACTGGCTCAATCAAGGCATTGTGCAAGAAAGGATGATCTCAAAGCTCTCCATCATTTCTCAAGGCCAACCAAAACAAATTATTAGCATTCCATAGCATTCGAATGTTATGATAAGAAAAGTAGTAATAATAATATATATTATTGTAATTCAACCTATAAAAAGGTTTTTGTCCTTACTCAAGGATTATCACTATATAATAGAAAACACAAATTGGGTCACAACAAGATTGTCGGTTGTCAGGGTCAAGTAATACTCCCTTGAAATCGACTATCTCCATTAGTTGAATGATTATGGAAATAATAATCCCTAAGAACAAAAGGATAATGAGAGATCTCCTCATCTCTTAACACTATTGTCATCTTGATTAGGGATGATGCTCCAAGAACATCGCTTGGTCATCACAACTTGTCATGATAACTCCAATGACATAACAACTTACAAACAACATGAAAGTTAAAGAAAAGAGACAAGACACGTGTCAACTTACGAAAGGAGTTTAGAAGGACATAAAAAGTTGATACACAGATGGCTATCCAACCCTTTTCTTTCACAACGTCTAACCCTTCCTCCAGGATGATACTCTTCTTCCTTCTTCAAAGGACATTCATTTCTTGTTCACACTTAGGACCACAAGATCATGATCAATGTATCATTATCATGTCTCATAATATAAATCAATTATTTTACAAAACTAATTAACATCAGTAGCTACTTCATAATCAAGAGTTAAATCAGATATTTCCACAATATCAAATCAATTAACTATGAGTAATCCTCCAAATTATAATGCCAAGTTAATGATTAAGTTTAATTGTAAGTTGGGGATGTAACATATTTCCCCCCATAAGAATCATCATCCCCGATGATTAATTATCTTTAAGATAAACCGGCATAATATGAAAATATTTTCCAAAGCAAAATATCAAATGTCTTAGGAAAGATGAGGAAATCTAGCATGGAAGACATCATAATTTTCCTAGGTGACGTTTTCCACCAAACATTGGTCCCACTGGACCTTGCACTATGTTATTTCCTTGTTACGTAAGAGTACCTTACGTGTTTCGAGCACCTTGATGGGCACGATCACCACCACTCCTAGGTCTTTCACTTGTATAATATTCCAATCAAGCATAGGAATTTGATTATCAATAGAATTAAACTTTTTCAAATATGAAACATGAAACACATTATGCATCATGACAAGTGCTGGTAGTAGAGCAATTTTGTATGCCACTAGGCTGACTTCTTCTAGAACTTCAAATGGGCCCACATATCTTGGTGCCAGTTTGGACATTTTTCCAAATTTGATGGAGCTTTTCTAAGGTTTTACCCTTAGGAGAACTTTATCTCCCACAGTGAAATGCCTTTCAATACGCTTTGCATCTTTATAACTCTTTTTCCTGTCATTGGCTTTTGCTAGCCTCTTTTTAATCAGATGGATTTGTTCTTCCATCTTAGGTAGCATTTCTGGACCAAGGCTAACCCTATCTTCTAGCTTATCCCAGCTTATAGGGGTTCGGCACTTCCGTCCATATAATGCCTCAAATGGTGCCATCTTAATAGCTGAGTGATAAAATTTATTGTAGGCAAATTCCACTAGAGGAAGGTAATCCTCCCACTTGTATTGCTGATCCATGCAATACATCCTTAATAAGTCCTCCAACACTTGGTTCACCCTTTCAGTTTGTCCATCTGTTTCAAGATGATAAGCAGATATTATGTTCAATTGTGTACTAAGTGAAGAGAACAAGGTTTGCCAAAACCTCGATGTCATTCATGCATCCCTATCTGACATAATCTTCTCAAGAATGCCATGTAGTCTAAAAATATCTTGAACTAATTTTTGAGAAATGATGGATGCCCCGTCCGTCAAGTTTCCAAGTATAAAATGGGTTTCTTTGGTGATTTTGCCCACCACAACCAAGATAGCATTGTTCCTGTTCCTTGACATAGGAAGCCCTTGCACAAAGTCCATGCTTATAATGTGCCATTTCCACTCAGGAATTTCATGAGGGTATAATAATCCTACTGGGTGTTGGTGTTCCACCTTCACCCTTTGGCATTCAATACAAGTAGCTACAAAATTTGCAGCATCCCTCTTCATTCCTTTCCAAAAATATAAAGGTTTCACATCAGTGAGTAACTTGGTTACTCCAGGATGCCCAAAATATGGTGCAGAATGAACCTCTTTCCAAACCATATTCCTTAACTCTATTGAGTTAGGTACATACATCCTTCCTTTAAACCTTAATAATCCATCTGGTTCAAGGTTGAATCCCTCATATTTTGGATTCTATTGATCCTTCTTAAGGGCCTGTTTTACCTGCTCGTAAAACTCATCTCCCTTAGATTTTTGTAATGCCTAATTTCTAAAATTAGAATGTATAGAGATCATAGAGGAGATATGCCTTCTCCTACTTAAAGCATCTGTCACTCAATTTTCTTTTCCCTAAATATACTTAACCTTGAAGTCATAATCTGAGATAAATTCTAACCATCTTCTTTAACAAGCATTAAGATGGGGTTGAGTGATAAGATATTTTAGTCCCTGGTGATCTGTTTTCAACTCAAATGGTTTTTTGAGTAGACAGTGTCTCCACATTTGGAGTTCGTGAATAACTGTTGCCAATTCTAAATCATGTGGGACATAGTTTTGTTTATAGTTTTTCAGTTTGCACGATTCATATGCAATGACATGTCCATCCTGGACTAGTACACCACCTAAACCTTCCTCTGAGGCATTGGTAATGACTACAAATTGACATTCCAAGTCAAGTACTTTCAATATAGGGGCTGAAGTCAATTTTTCCTTCAGTAGATCAAAGGCCTCCTAGCACTTTTCTGACCATTCAAACTTCTTGCCCTTTTTTTGCAAGGAAGTTATAGGATGTGCAATTTTGGAGAAGTTTTTTACAAACTTCCTATAATAACCAACAAGGCCCATGAAACTTTGGACCTCATGAACATTTTCTTAGTTCTGGCCATTCAGAAATAGCCTTAATCTTAGCTGGGTTCACAGGTATTCCCTTAGCTGAAATTATATGACCCAAATAATGTACTTCTTTCTAAAAGAAAGTGCACTTAGAGAGCTTGCCATATAGTTTATGCTCTCTTGATCTTTGAAGAACAATTCTCAAATGCTGCATATGTTCTTCTTCGTTCTTAGAATAGATCAAGATGTCATCAAGAAATACTAAAACAAACTTGTCTAGACAGTCTCTGAACACACTGTTAATAAGATTCATAAATGCCACTGGCGCATTTGTCAACCCAAATGGTAGAACAGTGAATTCATAATGTCCATATCTGGTTCTAAAGGTTGTCTTATGGATGCCTTCAACCTCAATTGGTGATATCCAGATCAAAGATCAATCTTGGAAAATACTATTGCACCCCACATCTGATCAAAAATATCATTGATGCGAGGTAAAGGATATTTATTCTTAATGGTTGCTTTGTTTAACATGCGGTAATCAATGTACAACTACAAAGTGCCATATTTCTTTTTCACAAAAATGATCGGCATTCCCCATGGTGACACACTGGGTCTAATCAACCCTTTATATAGCATCTCTTGCAATTGAGCCTTTAACTCCATTAGTTCTATTGTGGTCATTCTGTAGGGGGCTTTAGAAATAGGTTCTGACCCAGGAATAATATCAACAGCAAAATCAAAGGCTTTTTTAGGGGGTAACCTCGGTAGTTCATCTAGAAATACATCCTCAAAATATTTGAGGAAGGGATACTTGTCCATATCTAATTCTTTCTAACCTATGGACCCCTTCATCCCTACTTCATTAAGTTTTTGGGATTCATAAAACATCATGTCATCTTGGAAGTAGGTTTCCTTTGTTTCATCTATTTTGTCCATCTTGATAGCAAAAAGTTGGCATCCTTTTCTTTGTGCCCTTTTCATTTGTAAGGTAAAAATTTGCCTTAGTTTGACTTCCATAGGTTTCCCTTGGAGAAGGACTTTGTTTCCTAAGTCATTCAAACATTCTACTATCTTGGCATAACAATCAACTTTGGCTCGATGTCTCCATAGCCAATTTATCCCTAGGATAACATCATATAAGCTTGGAAGTTCAACCTGAGCCTCAAACAAGCATTGCTCTACCTGAGCCTTGGTGTAATTTGCATATTCTACAAACCAAGTGTTTGCCATGAATCCTACTTTTCTAGGTATCTTATTTACAATTTTGGGAGAAACAAAACATTCCATAGCACATGTATCAATTAAAACCAAAATTGGAACTCCAAATAAAATACTTGTTGTCTCTATTGGAGTTATTTGGTACTTGTCTTGTCGGTTGTCCAAGGCCGCATGGATACATTGCTAAAATGCCACTTGCTGGGAGGGTAAAGGATTCCCTCTTGGTTACACTCCCTGTGATTTGTTGGGACACTAATTGGCATAGTAGCATCCACCAACTAGTCCTCACCTCTCTTGAGGTTTCCTAGAATTGTTTCCATTCTTCCTGGAGTGGTTGTTCCCCTTTTTCTCTCCCTTGGACTCGGTTTGTTTATTTTTGGCCCCTTTATCATTCTTCTCAGTCTATTCTTGTTTCTTCCCCTTTTTCCTTGAGGATTGAGAAGATTGAGACCAGTTATATCTCTTTCTATTTCTTTCCCTATAGGCTGACATATATAGCCTTTAGGTTTTGTTCTTATCTGACAGCCTTCTCATAGACCTGTTCCATACTAGTAGGACCATGAACATTAACCTCACCCCCAATTTGAGCGTGTTCAACCCCATTATAAACTTCTGGACACAGAATTTCTCATCTTGTTGATACTGTGGCACATACTTCAACAGTCAGGTGAATTTTTCCCAATACTCATTTATAGTCATATCAGCTTGTTTTAGGTTTTGAAAGTCTATAAGTTTTTTATCATAAACCAGTTGAGGCAACCATCTTTGCCTAAATAGTTCTACGAACCTGTCCCAAGTAAGGCTTGTAGACCTCAAGCCTAATTCCATCTTTTTGTTCATCCACCATGTGGATGCTTCACCTACTAGCTGAAATACTTCCCAGACAACTTTTGTAACCTCATTATAATTTCTAATTTCAAAATACTTCTCCATCTCCGTAAGCCATGCCTCCACGGCATCTCTGCTTACAGATCCATCAAATTTAGGTGGCATGACCTTTTTCATGTCATGAGACAATTCCATAGCCATAAGGATCCTCTTATCCCCTTCCTATCTAGCCGTGGAGTTATTTTCTCCATGCTGGCTTTGGGTGGTGTCATTATGGCATTCCTCGCCATCATAATCATCTCGCTTGTCTTCTGACTAGCCTCCCACTTTGCGTGAATGAGAGTTTCCACCCTCACCCTTGTTTCTTTCAACAAAGTCAATATTTGGTCTAATTTAGACTCAGATTGCCCTGAAGGTGCTCCTTCATCTCGGCTATCCTCCATTCTAGTTCTAACTCAAACCCTTACTGCAATCTACTTCTTCTTGAAGTTTATAGATTAATCAAGGATTAGTTTTCCATTTTATGAAATTCATTCATTTTACAAATCTATTCACATTCATGTAATCTTTAACAAGAAAGGAAAGATTGTGAAGATTTTCCATTGGATTACATTTAATCCACAAAATTACAAAATTGTGTTTACACCTTGCTTCTGCAAGTCATTTACAATTTGGGACAACTTCCCATGTTCATGTTTTCTTTTCAGTCTTAGGAGGTGAGGATACACACTAGTATTCCTTCACATCCTCCTTAGGTACATTACAATTCTAAGGGTTATTTCCCTTAGCTGGGGCTTTAGGGGTAGAGGATGTTTCTGATGCATTAGCAGAGTTAGGGGCAGCCAACCTTTCAGCTTTCCTTAACTCCTGCTTGATGCGTTTCATGGCATCAATGAAAGTTTCCTCATCGGATAACCATGCACCTACCAAGCATCCAGTTTGTTCAAGTTTCTCCTTCATGCAAGCTCATGCCTTCAAGATCTTTTGTTGGCATAGGTAACATCCATGATCCGTTACCTTCTTTTGAGGTGTAGTTCTAATTTTAACCATTCTGGCATAGAACATCCAATCATTAGCATACTTAATGTTGGATACAATAATCATCAAGTAGTGAGCTCATTAGGTCCATGTATTGAACCTGGTAGCTCTGATACCATATGTAACATCGCTATCCATAATGCTCAAGATTTAACTTAAACATGTATCTTAATCAAACCATTAATTAACAAATTGATAGAGATAATCAAATTTGAACCAAAAGAAACATAATCTTTTTCATCAATTAAGCATGTTAATCAAATCAAGATATAACAAAGCTTACAATCCAGTAAACATTTACAATCTTTAGTGAGTAACCATCATTAATCAAATACAATATATGCTCTAGGCATCATAAATCAGTTATACATTACAACAGACCAATTGGTCATAAAATGCAACACTATATCTGGAACCAATGACATTTGTCTTCATAAGCCTCAACTTGTATCATGCTTGGGAAGGAGAGCATCATCCTGGTGCTTTTCCTCCAACCACGGACCTGCGGTCCCCCACTCAACTTCCTAACTAGAAGAGGCCCTACCCTTCACAAAAAGGTTAGACATTAGAAACTATTTGGATAGCCATTTGAGTATCTGGTGTTGTGTCCTTCCTAATGTCTCGTGGTCACACACTATAGATCCACTCTAACTTGTATGACACTACTGGAGACACTAGGCCATCTGGAACATAGTGGACCGACAATGCATGCAGAGACGGATGCATTACTTTGGCCAAAGTTTTACATACATACACGTTGCACAATGAATGTCATCATATGTCCACCACCCTAACTTGACTTATAAGTTGTCATGTCCTACACTTAGCTCTTAACGACCTTGTTCTCTAGGTCTAGTATGAGTGGGATCCATTCAATTCATTGTCCATACTTGGACATTCAGCTCCCATCATAGGTTGGTTACAATTAAATATGTTATCCTCGTAACAAGGAACTAGTGACTCCTCATCACCTTGTTTGTTTTCATTTCATATCAAATTCGACCATTTTGACTACCTTGGTCTCCCATGGTTTACATTTTCAATAATAAATCATCACCTATGATGAAGTCAATTTCATGGTACTCTAGGCATATCATTCCATAGTAGAGTAGATTAGTTTCATTAGGATTAATAGCTCTTATTATCCTTATGAGTTTTAGGTGTTAGTCATGCCAATCCTATTAGTTTATACTTAAGTAAGTAAAGAAATAACTCATAACATTGACCAATGAGTCTTAATTCAGGAACATGAAGAACAAGTCTGTATTCTTTTATAAGCACATTCTAACTATATCATGATGAGACCATGTTCTCAAATGGCCTCACTACCTCCATAGTCGATGGTTTAAATATATAGTCTTTGGCAGTTTAAGTAACCCTATAAAAGATTCATAGTCGGCTTTCCATACAAGCCCGACTTGGTTTTAGTTTAGGTGTTCTAAACACACTAACATTTGATTGCCTTCCCGGCTGTCACCACAGTCGAATGACTGTATTATTAATATATGGCCTTCTCAACTGTTACCATAGTCAAATGACTGTATTATTCATTTGTAACAATTATCATACTGTAGTTATTTTTTACTCCATTCAAGATCTCTTAAGCTCTAATTACATTATTATTTAACGTGTGTTTAACATGATTTGATATCAAGCTCAGCCATAATGGCTTCAAGCACTGTAAAATGTATTATAGTTGGGTCATAAGACCCTAGCTCAGATATAGAAAATAATTCATTTCTAAAGACTCAGCCTCATGGCCTCAAGCAAGTGTCACAAATAAAGCATGGTGCAATTGCTACTAGGCTTTTAAGCCTTGAGCTTAGCCACCAGTAGGAATACAATACTTTACTAACTCGGCCTCACGGCCTAGAGCGTAGTCTCAGATAAGTTTTCAATGTATCAACATTCAGCCATACGGCCTAAAGTGTAGTCTCAAAAGATTACAGTGGGTTTCAAAGCTCAACTTTATAGCCATGAGTTCATTCATATGGGAGTTTACTAGTGTTGTTAGCTCAACAATTATTGCTTCGAGCCTATTCTCATCATAAAGATAACATGGCAAGCTTAGCCTTAAGGCCTCGATCCATAATATGAAATACAACTTTGAAAAATTGATAGCTCGGTTGTAACAACCTCGAGCTGCAACTATGAAAAGATTTACATATTTCATGCCACGGTTTCATAGGCCACGTGACTCAGAGTAAAATATACAATATGACAAATAACATCATACTATCTCTGATAGAGATTTAACACAGTCAAGGTTTAATATATATCAAATGCAAAATGGGATTTTGCCCACCGTATTACCTGGACAGTGCTTTCGATGGGAACATCGTTCCAGTTCCAATCTCTTTCGAGCTGCACATAGCTTTAAATATGCCAATGCTATCCTAGTGTAGCTATCACCACCTTGCTCACAAAAAACCCCCATAACGAACTCTCTCCCACAATCATCTACTAACCAAAAAAAATGAATAATCCAATCTTGGTTATCCGGCCCACTCTTGGCATGCCATTTTGGAAGGTAACTACCTTTCCACTCGATCTGTTCCACAAAAAGTGGCTTGATCCAAGCATCATGTAAGAAAGGATGAGCTCAAAGCTCTCCATCATTTCTCAAGGCCAACCAAAACAAATTATTAGCATTCCATAGCATACGAATGTTATGATAAGAAAAGTAGTAATAATAATATATATTATTGCAATTCAACCTATAAAAAGGTTTTCATCCTTACTCAAGGATTATAACTATATAATAGAAAACACAAATTGGGTCACAACAAGATCGTCGGTTGTCAGGGTCGAGTAATACTCCCCCAAAATCGACTATCCCTATTAGTCGAATGATTAGGGAAATAATAATCCCTGAGAACAAAAGGATAATGAGAGACCTCCTCATCTCTTAACACTATTATCTTCTCAACTAGGGATGATGCTCCAAGAACATTGCTTGGTCATCACAACTTCTCATGATACTCCAACGACATAATGACTTACAAAGAACATGAAAGTTAAAGAAAAGAGACAAGACACATGTCAACTTATGAAAGGAGTTTAGGACATAAAAAGTTGATACTCAGATGGCTATTCAACCCTTTTCTTTCATGTCTAACCCTTCCTCTAGGATGATACTCTCCTTCCTTCTTCGAAGACGTTCATTTTCCTATCCACACTCAGGACCACAAGATAATGATCAATGTATCATTATCATGTCTTATAATATAAATCAATTAATTTACAAAACTAATTAACATCAGTAGCTACTTCATAATCAAGAGTTAAATCAGATATTTCCACAACATCAAATCAATTAACTTGACTAATCCTCTTGATTATCATGTCAAGTTAATGATTAGGTCTAATTGTAAATTGGGGATGTAACAGAGCTCCACCCAAAGGGGATGACAAATTTTTAATTGAATCTGGTTATTTCACCTTAGTGACAAAATGTTCAAATTGAAAATAAAGATACAATGATTCATATTGATGATGGAAGGAACGAACTCCACAAAGGATAGGGTCACTCTAATGATAATGACCCTCCTTTTCCTTAAAGCTTTATGGTTCTCTCAACTTAATTTTCATTATCATGTTTTTTTATGAAATTATCTTATTGTGATTAGTTTTTCATTTTTTAGGCCAAGGTTGTTTTGTGTAGTTATTTATTTATTTGGGACCATGTGGACTCTTAAATCATTTGTTTTGATGGCTTTAGAATATGATTACATTATGTCCACTATTTTTTGAAAATAAACGTACATTTTTTTAAAGTATTATATATGCTCCATTTTATCAAAAACAAAAAATTCAATCAAAATTATTTTTTATTATATTAGTAACCCTGAATTCAAATTTTATTTATATGATCATTTCTATCTATAGAAATGTGTTTCACTCTTAGAATCCTTAATTAAGAAAAATTCTCATCTTTCACAACATTTCTTAAAAACATATCTCCTACTAATTATCATTAAAATTTGAAGGAAACAATTTTTGCCAATAGTTAATGGTAGAAATTTTTAATCTTTCTTTATTTAAAAGTAAAACCCAATAAAATGGTTCCTATAATTTCTAGCTACATGAGCTACCCTTATTCATGCAGTTGGGAATTAGAACTTGGGACCATTATCTATGCCTTTTAATGGCTTAACCATCTAGTCTATGTTGAATATATTTCTAATTTTTATATGTTTTTGTATGGACAATCCCAAAACGAACCCACACCCAAATTTTTTTTTGACCGAACCCACGAACCAGAACCAATAACTTAGATATAAATTGTAAAATCAATCCAATGTATGTGCATATTTGTAATATTCTAAAATATATACCTGGTGCAATGTACTTAGTAGGTCCCTTGAATGCATTTATGGAAGTCAATGAATCCATTAAATTCCTAAATAGCAGTTTGGCAATACCAAAGTCTACTACATATGCAGTCATATCATCCCCTAACAGCACAGTATTGGGTTTCAAGTCACAATGAATCAGTTGTACAAAACAATGATGATTTAAATATGTCATTCCTTGTACCATCTTCATTGTTGTTCTTAATCAGTCACTCAAACTTAATCTGCATTCATCTGCTCTCTCTGGATGTAGCCATCTCTTCAAACTTCCATTTGACATGAAAGGAAGAACCATAGCTTTAAAATCAAGGTTGGAACAAAATGAAATGATTTTGATCACATTGTGGTGTCTAATTCTTTTTAAACATTGCATTCTCTTCTAAAACTTTGAAGAACATTTTCATCTCTCAAATTGAGAACTTTAACAACAATATTTGTACCACTATTGAGAATCCCTCTATAAACAGACCCAAAACTGCCAACTCCCACTAGATTAATATTGCTAAACCCACCAGTTTCATCTACAAGTTCTTCATATGAAGTTCTTAGAGGTCCTACATGGAGAGCAAAGGTATTCCCACAATTATGCCTCCTATAGGAGTATATGAATAATAAAAAAGACATGATGAAGACTACAATGCCAATCACAACATTACCCTTTTGGAGAGTGGATGTTGTTCATGTTTGGAAGGAGAGCATGGCTGCAAATTTATCATGAAGTGTTGAAAAACTTTTCCCTTTGGAACCTTTCCTATTAATCTATTTGAAGAGAGATTGATATGTTGAAACATTTTCATCTTTGTGAAAGTTAGTGAGATTGCACCTAATAAATTATTTCTAAAAGATCAATGTTTGAAGATTTGAAATCTGTGAGTGATGCTGGTATTGGGCCATGAAATACTTAAATACTGCAAAAAAGTGCAACTTGACAGGGCTGTTGGAATTTCGCCTTAGAAGTGGTTGAGAGATACATTTATTGCTTAAACCATTACCCGTTTGCTCATTTCTAAAAGAGAACCATGTAACAAATTGTTGGAAATGTTTGAAAAAATATTGGAGATTTTGAAGACCTGATAATTCCGGAGGTATGTTTTCTCTTAGCTTGTTGTAAGACAAGTCCACCCTTTCCAATGTTTGGCATCTCCTTAAACTGGCAAGTATTTTCCCCAACACTTGTTTATGATCTAGATAGTCTTCTTAGTTGTGGAAGATTGCCAAGACTATCTGGAATTGTTCCTGACAGCATGTTTTCACTTAGTGCTAACAAGCCAAGCCTTTTTATCCCACCCAAACTTTTTGGAATTCTTTCATATAAATTGTTTTTAAAAGGGATAGTCTTTCAAGATTTGGAAGTTGACCAATTGTAGATGGAATGGTCCCATTGAGGTGATTGTTTGATTAATCTAACAAAACCTTGTGAGCTTACCAATTTCACTTGGTATGTTTCCTTTAATTTTATTGTTCAATACCAAAAAAGATGGTATAATTGATAGCTAACTAAAGGAAGAGGGCAAGATGCCAGTGAGGTAGTTATCAGAGAAATTCATCCATTCTAAATAAGATCAATTGGTCAAGGCAGTTAAAATAGCCCAGATGCCAGTGAAGTAGTTATCCGTGAAATTTATCTACCCATTCTAAATAAGATCAATTGGTCATGGCAGTTAAAATAGCCAAGATGGCAGTGAGGTAGTTATCAGAGAAATTTATCCATTCTAAATAAGATCAATTGGTCAAGGCAGTTAAAATAGCCAAGATGCCAGTGAAGTAGTTATCAGAGAAATTTATCCATTCTAAATAAGATCAATTAGTCAAGACAAATCCCTGCTCACAAGATGATTTCCCCACAAATCAAGCCATTGAAGGTGGAGCAATTTACCAAACTCCAAGGGTACTGTGCCATTCAGTTAGTTACTATTTAAGCTAAGCAGTTGAAGGATAGTACTATGAGAGAGAAATTGGGATTTATCTAGAGAGATGGTTTTCTACCAAATATAGATGTTGCAACTCTAATAGTTTGCCAAACTGCCCAAGAATTTGTCCAATCAATTTGTTGTTAGTATGGTTAAAAGTTGGAGATGAGTGTGGTTGGATAGAGCAGGTGGAATTGGTCTTGTTAAGTAGTTGGTGTCCAGATTCTCCATTTTAGTGGGAGTCTATTTTCCCAAATCCAAAAAATTAAAAATTAAAAAGAGGACAAGTTTCCTATTAGAGTTGGGATTGTGCTAATTAATTGGTTAGTAGACAATGACAAATGTTCGATAAGAGTGACTGAAAAAGGGCAATGGGAATAGGTCATGTGAGGTAGTTGATGTTGAGATAAAGCTCTTTTAGTTGAGTAAGCATACTCAATTCGAAAGGAATATTACTATGGAGTCTATTTTCTTTCTTCCAGTTAAAAAAGACAAGTTTACTAGGAATGCCGGGATGGTTCCTGTCAGTAAGTTTCCTCCTATGCCAAGGCCAAGCTGGGAGAGAATGCTGCTAGTCAGATTGTTATAAGATAGAATGAGAAACTGCAAAGAACAACAGTCTCCTAAGTCCTAGGGTGGAGGGATATTGGGAATCGCCCAGCGTAAACAGCTGGTGAGTTGTAACTCACCGACTGTATGGATGGGTGCTCTGGTTGACCAAAACATTTCAACTAGGAACTTAGACAGCTTGAAATTTTGTGACCATGCCAGCCATACATGTGGTCGACTGTGTTTCGACCAGATGTACAGTGCCGTACAGATAGCGACCAGCCGGTCATTTACAACGCACCAGCTGGTTAAGCTCTTCCATTGGGAATGGGGCCTTCCAATTTATTTTTAGACATTAAGTATTCTCAAGCAAAAAAGGCCTTCCAAATTGAGGTGTGATTTGGCCATAAAAGCTGTTAGTCCAGAGATCAAGTACTCTTTAGAAAAAGAGATTTTCAAAGAAAAGAGAGATGGGACCAAGAGCAGACAATGCCAGACCAAATGTAGAGGTTGTGATTGGGAAACCAATTGAGCAAAGTATTGTGGGAGTTAAAGGGACATTGAACGTTTGAAATCCACGAGACTTTCTTGAGCAGAATAATAAGGAGGAGAAAAATGTGAGATGCACGTAGGTATTCCACAAAGAAATAAAAGTAGGAAATAAGCCATAGTCATCTTCATCTTCATCTTCACCTGTATTCCAAGCTTTTGTTGCATTAAACTCACAAACAACTCATGGAGAAATATAGAGCTTTTTCCTATTCAAGTCTCTCTGCTGTTCATAAGATGTCTGGATACTTCAGAAAAAGCTGCCAAGCCATGTGCAATCGTTGAGTGTCTTCTATTTTCTGAGCTTCTTGTCATAGAATAATCTACCCTAGTTAGTTCTTGCACGCAAAGAAAACTTGAGGAAATGAGTGGAGGTCAAGCTAGCACACAAGTCTTTTCGTGGTGTAATTTAGATGGTGGTGTACATCAGTCAAGTGTTATGCTTGAAAACATTACCAGATATGTCTTCTCAGATTTGCTGGCATCCAATACCATCTAATCATATATTAGAGATCTTAAATAGGATTGATTTGTGTTTTCAACTTATCCATAATGGGTGGGAGATGGAAAAATGATATCCATAAGGAAATGAAAAGAAAAAGGTGTATATATAGTTTTTCATTAGATTAATAATATTTGTAATGATAAAAATTGTATATTGGTGTCTTTTTTTTCATGTTTTGGGTTCATTTTGATTAGAGTATTTTTTATATGTTATCCTCAAAATTAGTTGCGCTCAATTTGTAGGATGATCCCTACGAAACTTGTCTATTTCATATCCCACAACTCTAAGCTCGCGAAATAAGGTAATCTCAATTGTCCTTGCATGTGTTCTCCCAGCCTCGGAGAGTCCACCCGAGCATCGTCTCACGTTGGTTTCTTGAAATTCATAAAAATAATCCAAGTTGCAAGTTTGATGTTTTCTTAAGTGTTAAGAGTTTTTGTTGAAACATGAGGGGCGGTAGATTTTGCCACTAATGCATGTTAGTTTCCTCATTACATGCAAAGGCGATAAAATTCGCCACCACTGCATGTTTCCCCCAATGATAGTTGGGGTGGGAAATTTTGCCACCCAAGCAACTATTAGTTCACTTAACGTGTAATAAATACACATTAAGTCAGGGGGTTTAAGTGTTTTTCTTAAGGGTTTTATTTTTATTTTCTTTTGTTTTTACTCCTTGTCTCCATAAGTGCTTTGTATCCAGAGAAAGATTTCAAGTTTATTGAACACACATAGCCGAGCGAATCTGTTTAAGGAATTGAACTTAATCTTCTTTGATTGTCCCATTTTCTTTTCTAGGTAAGTTTTTCTCTTTTTTCTCATTCGTTTTCATTTTTCCTGCGTCATACGTGTTAGGGTTTTCTTAAATTTTTTGTTTGTGTTGTTTGATGCATTTTTATTTTCAAAACCCTAGGATTTCTATTTTGAACCTTCTGTTTGACTCTTTCATTTATCATCATTTTGAGTCAATGTTATACCATTGTTCAAATTAAACTCTGATGTTTTTAACCTTTTGAAGCCAGTGTTTTTCACCACCTTTTTCATGCCTAGTCTATCAAACTTTGTTCTTAAATGACACAAGCGGTGTTTTTCACCGGCATGACCTAGGGATTTACCAAATGTGCGGGGGCAGAAAATTTTGCCGCTTGTGTTAAGACTTGACTATTTTACCCTAGATGTAAGGGCAACAAAATTCATCACCCATACATGATACTTCCACAAATATAGTATGTAGGAGTGGCAAAAAAACTATGCCCATACATAATGATCCTAAGTAGTGTTGTATTAAATGGAGAGACGACGAATTTCACCATTCGAACACTTGTAAAGTTATACCCTAGATGCATGGGTGGCAAATTTTGCCGCCCCTGCACAAAAGCAATATAACTCACATGCAAAGGCAACAAATTTCACTGCCCTTACATCACTCACTCAAATTTCTCTAACTCTAGGAAATTTTTCCTTTTGTCAACCATTGCCCACTTTTGCTCTGTTTCTCGCCTCTATCGCTCTCTAGCCCCACTAAGCTCATGTTGCTGAACATAATTTTCATCATTGCATTTCCCTATTGCCGTATTTTCCTAACACTACAAAATCATGAATCTTGTGTTGTAATTTCTTCTGCACATTTTCTGAGGTCCATCTTTCAACAAAGACACTTTTGATTTAGATGACTGATCCATCACCAAGGAAAACAAAAGTCATGAAGTATAAGTATCAGGGAGTGTTTCCTGTAACATCTGTGATATCCAATGTGGATGAGATCAGAGACCCTGAGATTGGTCATGTGGACATGGTCGAGTTTTTGGAAAGAATGAAACAACAATCCCTCAATCACTTTATGAAATAGATTGTAGAAAGCAACATTCACTTAGTGGCTACTTTCCCTGTTGCCACACATAATCCTAAGTTTGTACTTCAAGTGGTGGCACACTACAACAAGGATAACAAGAGTGTCACTGATGCCAATAGGAATGTGATTATAAGATTGGATCTAGAGTTTTTGGATAAAGTCTTCATGTGTCCTAGCCTTGAGACCTGTGTAGAGATTGATTCTAATTATTCTCAAAAAGAATATGATAAGGATCCTGAGGCAGAAAAGAAGATAATCAACACCAAATGGCTAAAGTCTCCAAGGCCAAATCTCCTGAGATGGCCTAAAAGCTTTCCTAGGAGTGATTTCATTGAAGAAATCAGTGATTTGATTACTCTTCTCAGCAGAGTAAGGGTACTTTCTACATCTTCCACAATTCATGAGTGGATGTACCTCTACATCAGGGTAATATTGAAGGGAAATCAAAAGATATTTTGGGGTGAACAGATCAACAATGTCATTCATGAGCAGCTTACTAAGGTATCTACTACTTCCAAGTTCTATATGACATCATATCTTGTTTATGTTGCTGCCTCCATGAGGAGTTTTCCAGGTCTATCATTAGAGGGAGATCAAAGGGTTGTTCCAATGTATCAATATTATCCTCAATTGACTCTTAAGGGAGCTATTCATCATTTTAGGAGGGTGAATGATGCTTTCTTTGTTGTTTTCATGTGTCTTTTTGATACACAATTAGAATAGAAGAGAGTTTTTGATGAAGCTTGGGTAGTAGCTAATAGATTTGGTTGTTTGTATCTACAATTTCCCACTTTCACTTATCTAAGAGTTGGGTATTTCCAAGGTTATCCCTAAATGTTACCAAGGTATCCAAGTGACAAGATTGTGTTAATGGAATTATGCTGACAGATCAATGTTGTGTATAATAAACAAATGGAGTTGAAGAAACCTGGTTTCAGGTTCCCTATTGAGATTGGTAGGTATTCCATCTATACTTCAACTAAGCCTAAGGCCATTGAATTTGAAATGCAACTTGTTACTATGAAGCATTTCAAGAGAAGGGAAAACTTTGATTACAAAAGGGTTAAGGATAAAATAAAGAATAAATCTTTGTCTCATGTGCCTATGGTAGCTCGGATGTCTAGGTTGATCTAAGGATAGAGGAAGACATCAGGAAGATGGACTACTGTTGATTGACTTTAAGTCAAGTTGAGGAGCTGGAGTTGGCAGACATTCCAGAGGATATGGTGGATGATGGCAACATTTTGGATCCTTCCTATGTCAGTGAGGATATTGAAGGCTCTTCTTTGCCTATTATTCAGTGGTCAAAGAAATAAGTTACTTCAATCAAGCAAATATTCCAACCTATCTTGGCAAACACCAATGTTTGGTTGGAAGGTAAAGGCATTCGTTTGAAGAACTTTGTCATTGGATTTGAGGAGGAAAATCAAGAGCAAACAGGTAAGAAGTTTGAGCTAAGGACGAAGAACAAAAGTGATGCACCTAGTTCTAGCAAGGTTACCAAGCCTAAGAACAAATTTGTGCCTAAGGGTGGTAAAGCTAAGGTAGCTGAAGAAGAGCCGATTGTTGAAGAGATAGCCACTGAATAATAGGCTATTGAGGACCCCGCTACTGGAGAATTAGCCACTGGGGAAATATTTTTAGAGGAAAGAGAAGAGATCAAATAGGAAGTAGAAAGAGAAGCAGAACAAGAACAACATGAAGAGCCTACCATGTCTCCTCAAAAGGACATGTCACAGGAGCCACATGTTTCTTCTCCTTTGAACAATTTTTTAGTTTCCTCTTCTATGTCTACTGTCTCTATTACCCCAATTACTCCAATTATTATTCACTCTTCTGGTTCTTCTTTGTCTATGTCTAAGACCATTTTTTATAGTCCCAAGACTGCTTTTGATGTTTTTGGTTCTTCTGGATCTTTGCCAAGCTTGTCTTCCCCATCATATGATATTGGTGCTCAATCTATTTTAGATCAATTCATATCTGGCTCTGAGCAAGTTCCAAATGTTGATATGCCAGGTGCTATTTTTACAAATACTCCCCCAATTGGAACTTCAACTTGTGTGGGTGCAACTCCTTCCACACCGGCTGTACATTCTAATTTGGATGTAAATGTATCAGTACTTCGTCGATGGCTCTCATCGTATACCCCAAAGACAAAGAAGCAAGCCATCTCCCCATATGACTTTGACTTCTAGAATTGGTGCCTGTGAAGACCAAAACCAAAAAGAAGCCAAAGACTCTATTCAGACTTTTTGATGATAAAGGTTACAGGTATGCCAAGATAGCACAACCTCCTCCTGATGAAACTATTGAAGATTTTGATAGGAATGACTATTCAATCTCAAGAGTTGAATTGGGTAAGATCACACATGAGGTTGCAAAGGATGATGCCCAATTCACACTTAATTCTCTTATTGTGAAATTAGATCAAGAGAAGAAAATGAAGGATTAGTATAAGGCTAGGGCTAAATAATTAACTGTAGTGCTATAGAGAATCACATTGACTTCAGAGTCAATGGAACCTATGGCTATCACTGTTAAAGATCTTGTCATTTAGAAGGTTGAGAAGATACATGTAGGAGGAAGAGTGGTTAGGGAATTTCTGGAAAGAATGATTGCACAAGGTACACTTCTTCTGACAACTTCTGTGGAAAGAAGAAATAAAATGGAAAAGGTAAGGGTCGAGTTGGATGAGGTAGTTAATGCTTTGTCTCAAGAACTCCAGGACATGGATGAAAGTCTAGAAGAGTGGATGAAAATGAAGAAGTTGAAGTTGAAAACTTTGGTAGGGATTGGGATCATTTCCAATCATGAGTCATATGTCAAAACTAAAGAGATGTTGATTCACCGAATTAATGTTCTGAAAGATTTAATCAAGGACTTGCAGAATGCTCAAGAAGTTAGTGAAGATAAAGATGTTAGTCTTCTCAACAAGCTTGAAGAACTCTCATGCAAGTTACTAGATGATGATCATAAGTTTCTTCCTGCAGAGGAAATGGTACAAGAATTTAAAAGTATGATTCAAAGGGACTTTGAAGAACAAGATTTTTCAATGACTTCTATGGATAAGCTGTTGGATTATCAGTTGACTCTGGATAACCTTAAGACAAGCTTAGTAAGGCATGAAAAGGTAGCTACCAATGTGAAAGACTCAATAACCAGGGCTCATTCTATTTCAAAGAACACTTCTAGGCCAGATAGCATTGAAATGCAAGCGGTGCTGATAATGTACGAAGAATTCACGAAGGATGGTGGTCAGAGTTGATCAAGTTGATCATGCCTTAGATTACTTTCAAAACACTTCTTTTATGCTTTATATATTTAGATTTGTGGTGGTCCCCTTAGGGTTTAGGTTTTTAGGTTTTCGAAGTTATAAGTCTTTGCCTTTTAAGATAATCCATTAAACCTAAGTCCCTCGACTCATGCGCTTTATTTCTAATTTCTTGTTGACCACTTGTGGTAGGTTTCTGGTCCCTTAAGTTACGACTTTAAGCCTTTATACCTGTTAGGTGACTAGCCCCGTGTCTTGGATTTTACCTCCTATGGCCCACGAAAAAATTAAATCCATGTCCTAAGTCTTCCAGTAAGTTATAAGGTTTAACAAAGTGAAAATCGCAGTGTCGCAGTGCATCATCAATGATGTCACCACCCCGCTGCGCAGTCGCAATGTGGTGACACCTGTCAAAGAATCTATGCTAACATCCCATTACATTAGGAATCATGTGCTTGCCAACCATATGTTGCCAGATGCCAGTATAAAAGTGATTCAAGGGAAAGTCTTAATCCAACGGTTGCACATCGTCACAAGGATATCTTGTCAAGATGGAATCTTCGTCGTGTGGTTGCGAGATGGTGACACGTGGAACCATTTTACGAAGGAGTTCAAAAGTAAATAAAAGAAGGATGTGTGGGGCTTTATCACGCCTGTGTAGGGAAGGTAAAGTAGTGGCCCACTGTCAGTTGTGATGCTGCGAGGTCATGCCACATGTCCAGGACGGACAAAGGTCATGCAGTCAACAATGGATGTACATCCTATGTGGCTCGTCCTAATTGGTCAAAGATTTTTCAAACATGATGATCAATATTTTCAAATCTCGTGGGTGAATGGTGGCCCTGGATCTTATAGGAATGAATTCAAATCAACGGTGTAAGTTTAAACTTTTGTGATGAACGTTAAAGGCGCCCTATGACACGAATGAAAGGTAATGGTTGAGGCTACCTCCATTAATGCAATAGAAGCTATGGTATGAAGCTTAAAAGGAAAAAAAGTTAGGGCCTTGTGCATCATTTCTTCGAGCACATACAAATTTTAGGCGCACAGAGAATTCTCAAGCGGGTGAAGAGTGAAAATTCTGGACTCTGCAAGTTCAAACTAGTAAGTTCATTCTGTCTTCTTGTGCCTGGCATATTTTTAAGTTGACTACTTGATTAAGGAGGTAGATAGTTGCCTATGTAAGAAACCCTAGCT
This sequence comes from Cunninghamia lanceolata, assembly GCA_027924645.1. Taxonomy (NCBI): domain Eukaryota; kingdom Viridiplantae; phylum Streptophyta; class Pinopsida; order Cupressales; family Cupressaceae; genus Cunninghamia; species Cunninghamia lanceolata. The sequence goes on from BSBN01001716.1 coordinate 457,604, forward strand.
TTCTATGATAAGTCTAAAAAAATGAGTCATGCTAGCTAGCCCTCCTCCTCTAAGCGTGGCTTAGATGAGGATCTTATGATCCAACTTCCAGGTTTTGCTAGAAGGGCTTTGAATATGCATGGTCCAGGTGAGCCCGATGATAAATTTCTTGATTATTTCTACAATTGTAGAGATGCTATACTGCATGTTCTTGGTTGGGTCCTTTTTGAACACTGGCATAGAAGAATGAATTATAAGACCCCCATCTGTCATGCCTAGAAATTTGATCTGGCCAAGCTTATTTGCTCCAATGTTTTCCCTAACCCTGACCTAGTTAGGGCAATAGCAATGAGATATGATCTGAACACAAGGACGGTCATAGAAAGAAATGGTTCAAAAATGACTAAACTCACCAAAGGATACATTACCACTGTATTCAACTTGGACCCTGTGGCTAAAAAGTCAATTGACCTAGTTGCTTTGAAGAAGAAATATCAGACTGTTAAACATGTTTATAGGGATTACAACCTAGCCAAGCATAGGCTGAAAAGTGTAGATGGCAAATTGGTGAAGATTTCGGCTAGTGAACAGAAGCCTTTTCACTACAACATGTTCATGGACTTCTTTGTCAGGACTTACCACAGTTTGTGCCAGGTATTGGACAGAGATGCCTTAGATAATATGCCCATTTCTCTAATGATGATGGCGGTTGACATTTAGAGTCAGGATCCTAAAGAGCCATATGATTATGCAACTAACATTGCAGATAAAATGCACAAGCAGATGTCAGAAATCAAAAGCAATCTATCTAAGGCGGATGTCCATGTTGAATTCACATGGTATTCCATGTTATGACACATGTTTCTTTCTTCTCTATCTAGGATGTGGCACCACAATTTACATGTTAAAAGTATAGATGCTCAGGGAAATATGCTTCCAGTGCAAGTATGGACTTGCATGCTAGATATGCATTGCACCACTACAGATTATATAATTTTTGAGTATTTTGTGAGAAGGATTCTTGGTTTCCTAGAGCCAGAGGGTGAGAGGTTGCACCCAGATGTATTGGATTTACTAAGGTCTTTGGACAGGACCCCTCACTTGGGGATTAACCACAATTGGGGTGATTGGTTCTTTCATGAGCACACTACTTGCATTAGGGTCTATGGATGTGAGACCCCACCCCATATCTTGCCTAAATATGTGACTAAGAGAGTGGCATTCTTATAAATCATTAGGCAATGGAATGATTCAGACAAGGAGCACCTGAGGCGACACAAGAAGGGCTCATTCTTTCTTTCTTCCCTCAGATTTAGTGATTTTTTAATAGCTGACAAGAGTGGACTTGATCAGATTAATTCAGCGATGCAGTGTTTTGGGATGTATTTTGAACATCTAAGAATTTTTTACCCTGAAGGCTTCATTAACAGGGTAAGGGTTAACAAGGGAGGGCCAAGATATATCCATCAGGTTGATTTAAGTGAAGATCCTGTTAGAAACTGCTTCATAATGGATGTGGTTCACCACTTGAGAATCAAGTGGGACACAATAATGGCAGGTGAGAGAATGAGAAAAAATATAAATGTTGCATATCAGGGTGCCTTCTCAGAAGTGCAAGACCCCATTCAGAGAATTGAAAAGATGCTAGAGAATGTAGAGCAATTAATTTCTACTACTCCTGCAGGAGAAGAGAGACCAACATATCAGCATGGCAGCTCAAGCAGAGGATATGCTGCTAAGAGGGAGTCAATTGACCCCTCCCCTACCAAGAAAGCAAAAATTATTGACTTGGAAAATCCTGTAAAAAATTGAAGTAGTAGATTTAGAAGGGGAGGTAGAAGAACATGTACAAGAAGCTGCCCATCAGGTGAATTCACCTGATAGAGTAAGGCCCTATTCTTCCCCTAAAAATAGGGCAGTCAGAATAATGAGAAGCCAAAATGTGGACATTGAAGATGTCAAAGTAATGGCTTGTAACAAATTTTTAGAAGATGATGAATTTATAAACACTCCTGAATTCAGGAGTTATGTTTTGAATGTAAGAAGTGAAAAGTCTCAAAAAAGGATTGAAGATGGCAAAATTGGAGCAGACCCTACTGAATATGAGACCATCACACAAAGGGTCTTACAAGAAGTTAATCAATCCATTAGCAAAATGACTCCAGAGGAGGGGAGAGCTTTAGTTGCAAAGAGTAACATCTTACTCCTTCCTCACTAGACCCTATCAGATGCAATTACATTTGATACAATTACCAAAGAGGACTCATATATCATAGGTGAACAAATAGATAAGGCTCTCTCTAGTACAGCCTTCAATTCTAGGTTTGAGACATTGGCTATATGGGCCTTAGCCCCAAATAATAATAAGCCTATGGTTGAATTGGGGGAGTTAGTAGGAGATGTGATAATAAAGAGGGTATCTGACGCCCCTGCCCCCCAAGCTGCAAGCTTAAATGTCCAGACTGTAGAATTTGTTGAAGCCATAACAAATAAATTGCAGAAAGATCATAATGAGCTATAGCTCAATTATGCCCAGGCAGTTGCAGAGATAAACAGATTGAAGCAGCAATTGTCATTAGGGGCTAGTACTTCAACTCCCCCATCAGTGATTCCAACAACAGAGTCCTTCCCAGTTGATACAGAGCCTCTATTGACTGAAATCAGGGAGCTAAAGGAGGAGGTGAAGAAATTGGAGGATGAGAAAAAGGATATAGTGAAGGATATGGCCACCAATTTGATAAATAACAGGGTGACCAAACTCTTAGAAAGGATAGATGAGACCTAGAGATTTTATTCACAATTGAGGATTGCCTATGAGAAGCATGAATCGGATAAAGAAAGGCTCTCAACTGTGAAAACAAGATGGTTGCCAAGAACTAGAGAAGCCAGGGATCTCCTTAGGTGTTCAAGATTTTATGTTCAAGCACCCCTTGAGTTGAAGCTGGTAATGGATATGCTGCAACATTTTGAGGAAGTTGTCAGTTTTTAATTAAGGTTAGATAAAGTTTTGGTAGAGAAGAAGTAGGCTATAGAAAAGATGGACACAAGGTGGCTGGCAAATATTTTGGAAGGTGGTGAACAAATGAAAGACCTAGATAAATGGAAGGCTGAAATTGAAGATAATGCCAACTAGTTAATTCCTACTTGTTGTACTAAGGCCGACCCAACCATGAAGATGTTGAGCCTAGCACTTGATAAGTTGCACATAGTTGAAATACATTTTGAAATATTTTGCAAGGAGGTAAAGATTTTGTTGGATGCTAGGTACATTAGTCATAATGGCAAGATTGTAGATAATCTTGTTCCAATGGCCATTGGAAAAGACATATAGCGAGTCGACAGAAAAGTATGGGTCAGCAAATTGAAAGGAAAGGCCAACCACCACCTACCCTGTATTGATGAGGCAGATCTACTTCAAGAGGCTGCACATTTTCCAAGCTTATCTACCTTTTCTCTTCTTCTCTCCATTGTAGTAAATGTTCTCAATGCCAAAGTGGGTGGTGCATTGTATCAAACATTCTCTGAAATGACATTGTAATTATTGTTGAGTACACATTCTTAGTCTATAAAAGAACCATGTCACTCATTCTTTTGAGGGTTGAATATTTTGAAAACTTTTGAAGAGTAAATAAAATACAAGTTCTACTCGGTTGTCTCATCTTTTGTCTTGTAAGTCGATGAATTATGTGTTGAATGTATTTTTGCATAAGATTTATCAGTTTCATGTTGATTATAAATGAAAAATGCTATATGCGTGTGTTCTATTGATTGTCTCCATGGTTGTATGAGTTCTTCTTTTAAATCTAATAACTAAGGGTTATCTGATATTCTAGTATATAGATTTTCTATATTGCATGCTTAATCTTTTACTTCTATTCAAGGGATAGATTAAATGTTCTGGGTTAAGTATGGGGAAGAATGTATTGCAGCAGAGATATATGTAAGTAGAGTTAACAGGATACTCTATTTTGGGTGGTGTTTATAAGGCAGATGTTGATTAACCCCTTGAAATTTGATTGTTAGTTTAGTTTATGCAAATCATTCACACATATATGTCAATGTGACTCCATGCCCTAAGATAAACACCGGTCAGAGTTAGTATTGATGTTATGAATCAAAACCCAAGTCTTATAGCCAAGCATAAGACAAAAACTAAACAACATTTATAAACTTTTAGGATTTTAGGAGTAGTTTAGGTTCAAAATCCTTTGGTTCACAACTGGAGTAGGGTCCAAAGCTAGCCCCTTTGCATTTATCTTACAATTTTGGCCTACATAAGAAATGATTCTTCTACTTTATGTCAATACCTAGTCATAGTTAGAGATTCAACTTATAAGTATTGAATAGGCAATACCCCCTAGATTTTGCAGAGCCTGAAGAAGGAGAGGAGACACTTAGAGTCTGTCCCCTGTACTGTTGGCCCCTGACCTGGGAACCCTGTTGATAAGAGATGGCTACCTTGTAGGGGAACTTAGGACTGATCAGTGGAAAAAACCCAATAGATTTGGTGACTCCACTGGGGAACCTTTTGTAAGAACCTTAGTCTAAAAATATAATTCCCAGTTGTGGGTGGCGACTCTGAACAAAATCTCCTAGATGGTGTAATCAATAGTTGTATGCAAGGGAGAAGATCCTTGTGTAATCCCTTATTTCAGGAACTACCTAGAAAAATGTATAGAAGGAAGGGAGGTTCTCAGCCAAGTCAAGAAGGCTCACCAAGTCCTAGGAATAATAATGTTCCTCAAGATAATCCTAGGTCTTCTGGGTAGCAAATATAATACTTCTCAAACACAGAAGATGATATTCAAGAAATTTATGAGAAATAGTAGAATGATGGGGTGAGGTTTGGGTCTGATGTGTTCTAGGAACACCCATTTTTATATCCCCTTGATAGATTTGAAGATACTGAATCCCCAAGAAATAATGATGATTCAAACACAATGAGACCTTCCTCTTCCATGCCAAGAGGAGAAGAATTATTAGAAGAAATTAGGAATCTCAGAGCTGAACTTGATTATCTGCAAGCATTAAAAATAAGAGATGACATGAAACAAAAAGTTGGGACTTTGAGGACTACTCACCAGAACACAGTTCCCACTCTTAATAATGCAAACACAATGGGAAATTCACAAGAAAATGTGATTCAGAATCAACATAATAATTTAAACACACCTGGAAATAACCAAGGACAAAATGTAAATAACAATAGAGTACCACAAAATAATTTAAGGAATCAGAATATCCCTGGCAATGCAAATAGGAATGCCAATGCAAACCAATTTGGTAGGAGACATATGCAGCTGGATAGATTTAGACAGCTAGATTTCACTGGTATTCTAGGATATCCAAACCCTATTGATAAGCATGTCAGAGCTAAAATACCCAAATTCTTTGGTAACAATGTTGTGTTAGATGAAGATCATTTAAAGGATTTCCTCAATATAATGGATAACTTTGAAGTTGAACATGAAGTTGTATTTATGAAGTTATTTATGTAGTCTATGATGGATGAAGCCAGAGAATGGTACAAGGGTTTGCCTGACCAAAGTATTACATATTGGAAGAATTTTAAGAGAGTTTTTAAAGAGCAATATGGAGATAAAACTGACCCTAGCTTTCTCATAAATGAATTCACAAGTATTGCCAAGGGATCAAATGAGTCAGTTTCTGATTTTAAAGCTAGGTTTACCAGAGTGTTGAATAAATTGCCACCTCATATGAGGCCAAATGAACCAATGTGTATGGTGTTATACATAAATGCCTTTGATGCTAAAACGACATATGAGTTAAGGGATAAAAGTCCAACTAGTCTTAGGGATGCTTTCAAAATTGCAAAAAACATTGAAAATAATAGGAAGGCATCTGGTAAGATAAACATAAGAGATGATGTAAGAATTCTGCAGAACCCAAATAATAGGTCTCAGAATTCTCAAGGTAATACTTCCACTTCTGAAGACAAACTAGACAAGTTGACAAATGCTTTTAAATATTTAAGTTATAAACTAGCAAGAAATGAGAAATGACTTGGTCCAGAAAAACAAGCTTATCAAAGGCAAGAAAAAAGGCCTCAACTACATGACATGCCATACAATACAAACTAGCATAATGGTAAACCCATCCTTAACAATAACAAAACTTATCAAAGAGCTCAGAACACTAAGGAAACTCCTGATCCCTTGAAGAAGACTGTAAACATTGTTGAGGATAATCCTTGGTGCATAGTCTGCCAAATGCCCCACTCACAGTCTCAGTGTATGATTGCTCAGTCCTTTCACAATGAAGATAATGCTTGTGATGAATGTAATGAACCTCATTATGTAGAGGATGACAGTGTTAACATGCTTTTTACAAATGGAGAGTATTCCTCTTTTGATGAGATAGATACGATGTAAATGAAAAGAGGAATTATATGAGTCAATTCTATCAACAGGTCCTTTTTGATGAAGAAAATGAAGACAACCATGTGTATGCTCAAGATTCACATGTCCCTTTGGTTAATTTGAGGAGACCTTCTGGTGAAGAAATCAGAGCTCTTATAGCTACAGCGGTGGCCCAGGTTAAAAGAAATTATAACCTTAGAAATAAAGCCCAAGAAGGTGATTCAGGTCAACCAGGAAGTATTTTTATAAAGCAACCACAATATAACCATAAAGAAACTGAATCACATAAGAAGCAAGGAAATAATAGCAAAAGGAATTTCAAGAAAAAACCAAATTAGGATCATCAAAACTCAAAGGGAAGAGCTCCCCAAAATGAAGAAAAGGCTAAAGGTTCACCTGATGAAGATAACAATCAGAAAACCACAAAAGCCAAGACTGGGTTAGCTCAGAATAAGAGTAGAAGTCAAGATCAAGCTACAACTATTATACAAAATTATTCCCCCTTTGACATAACTCAGGCTTTATCCCAGATGAAAGTCTCTGTCCCATTGATGGAGATGATGAAAATTAAAGAATACAAAAATAAGGCGTCTTTAATTTCAGGGGTAGCTCATCAGGCAAAACAAAGTGTTGAGGATCACAGTAAAAAAACAAGAGTTGTGTGCTGATGAGGAAGAGGTTCCAGAGGTTTATTTGGGAATGACAATGATAAAGTGTCCTTCACAAGTAGAACCATTTTATGTATCCCTTGTCATCAATGGAAAGGTAGTCAAAAATTGGATGCTTGACTCGGGTGCATCAACAAATATTATGCCTTTGGCTATTATTTTGGATTGTGAATCGAGCACTAATATTAAAAAAAATGATTACCAATTTTTACATCAAAAGGGGTTGGAGATGCCACACCAACATTGCTACTTACATAAATCCAAAAACTACTTTCTTTCTAATATATACAAAGTTTTAGAGATTAAAAAACTATACTATATACTAGAAAGGATTCTTCTTGCCATATACTTGTTCATTCTCTAGAAGACTTTTGCTTAATATTATCTTGTCCTTAATATCATTTTAAAACTTAATTCCTGATTTCCTTGATTCACCATCTCTACCAACTAGAAGTAAAGGCGACTGATCTACATCATTTATCTTGTCATTTTGATCCAATCCTTCCTCCAAGCCAGACCTATACTTTTCTACTACCTGTGCATCTTCAACTACTTCCATGTACTGATAATACCATCCTTGGTTGTCATCCACTTCAGTTCCATGCCTCGATTCATCCATTTCAATTCTTTTGAATTCTAATCTAGGGTCATCATACCAATTGATGAGGGTTGATGCATCCCTCATCATTTAATTAAAATTGTTCAATCTAAGGTGGTGTCCATGGGGATGTGCAAGAGGGAGAAGAAATCATTTGCATGAGTCTTTTTTCTACAAACAGAATAAACACACTTTGCTGGAAATAAACACACTTACTGGAAAATAAATTGCTGGAATCAAACCTAATCTAAGAGCTTGTAAATGAAATTACTGGAATGAAATCTATCCTAAGAAATTTGTAAAGGGAAATACAGGAAATTGAAAGACTGCTACGAAATGAAGCTATCTGGAGCTATCCAGACTATTGTTGCTAAAAGACTGAACTATATTATTTCAGAAAACTCTTCCCCATTGATTCCTTGATTACAATGAATTTATATAATTCTTATTCTCAATCAATCCACCAAGAATGTGGATCTAAGATCCTATTTTGGGGAGAAAAACTAAATCTTCTTACTCAGATTTTGCTACTTTCTTTCACGTCAGTTTTGTTTTAGTCAATTTCAGTCACAAAATTCTCATCTATTTTGACGAATCTTCTCAAAAGGTTTCTAGGTTTTGTTCCCCTCATTCCAATCTTTCCAAATCATTTTGAAATTCTAGATTTTGTTAAGAAATGAGGGAGATATCACCATTTTACTGCAACTGCATTTTTAACTTCCTCTTATCGTGCTTCTTTTTAGGAAGTTTTCTGGCACTTCAATTTGGCAAAATTTATTCTCCAATCCTCTAATTTTTTATTACAAGGAAAACATGCAATATCCTTAAGACATGTAATGACATTAATTATGAAAAATATATGCTTTTATTTAGCTAATAGATGAGACAATTTATTCTTCTCATCATCTCCCCCACACCTAAAATGTTGCAGGTCCTCTTGCAACTCATAGTGAGCTTTTGGAGCCAATCTCTTCACCTTTATTACAATTTCTCTGGAGATTTTTCTGCGAGGTGCATTAGAGATGCTCTGAAGATGTTCTGAGTTACTCTGGAGCTATCCAGAGCTACCTATCTTTCCTCCATGGTCGGTTATGAGTTACTCTAGGGCTCTTCGGAGCTCTCCGGAGCTAATCTGGAGCTCTCTAGAGCTAACTATTTTTCCTCCTTTAACAGCTCCGGAGAGATCCAGAATGTTCTAATGATGGAAATAGAGCCCATGGATAGCTATGGAGAGATCCAAAATGCCTCCAAATGCCAAAAGAAATCTGCAAAAGATTTTGGGAGCAACTTTTATGGAGAAATGCATGTTTTGAGCTTTAGAGAAGAAGACATAGCATGTGCAAAGCACTTATTTGTAGAAAAGAAACATACTCTATCCTACTCTACTTATTGATGTAGAGATAGGTTACACAATACCATTAACTGGTTGTGGAAAATAACATCCTTTTGTCAAAAGATGGATCCATGCATTCAACATTTTGAAAGGAGAGGAAAACCATGAGAAGAAGATGGCTAAATATTTGAACTCTGATGCTCCTCCTTCCTTTGAAATGGTAGTCTTCTCCATGTTATCTAATTCTAGTAGATGTATGGGCTGATTGGAAAGATCTTGCAATCCTTCCTCACATTCTGTTGCATGCATGACTGGATGCAACTCCTTTTCCTTCAAAAATCTGATCGGGCAACCCTCCTTGGACTTTGAAGGTGTCCAAACAATAATCTTTTTCTTGCTGGGGCTTGAATTCATGGTCCTCTAGTTGAGGAAGTTGCATAAGAGCTGTCACCTTTGCATGCAAGAACCTCTTCCTTTAGTCTGTTGTTTTGGGGGGGGTTTCTAAAATAATAAACCTAAAAAGACTTGCCAAACCATTTTCTCTTTTGACCTGTTGTCACCAGATCAACAACAACTCCCTAATGACACCTATCCCTGGCAATGGCACCAAAAATGATGAGGGTCACTGGAGTCCTCGTCATTTAATTAAAATTATCAATCCAAGGCAATGTCCATGGCGATGTGCAAGAGGGAGAAGAAATCATTTGCATGACATTCTTTTTCTACAAACAGAATAAACACACTTTGCCGGAAATAAACACACTTGCTGGAAAACAAATTGCTAGAATCAAACCTAATCTAAGAGCTTGTAAATGAAATTTTTGGAATGAAATCTATCCTAAGAAACTTGTAAAGGGAAATAGAGGAAATGTAAAGAACATGAAATTGAAAGACTGCTAAGAAATGAAGCTATCTGGAGCTATCCAGACTATTGCTGCCAAAAGATTGAACTATATTATTTTAGAAAACTCTTCCCCATTAATTCCTTGATTACAATGAATTTATAGAATTCTTATTCTCAATCAATCTGCCAAGAATGTGGATCTGAGATCTTAGTTTTGGGGAGAAAAACTAAATCTTCTTACTCATATTTTGCTGCCTTCTTTCACGTCAATTTTTTTTCAGTCAATTTTAGTCACAAACTGCTCATTTATTTTGTCAAATCTTCTCAAAAGGTTTCTGGGTTTTGTTCCCCTCATTCCCAAATTTCTAGATCATTTTGAAATTCTAGATTTCATTAAGAAATGAGGGAGATATCACCATTTTATGGTGACTACATTTTTAACTTCCTCTTTTCATGCTTCTTTTTAGGAAGTTTTCTGGTACTTCAATTTGGTAGAATTTATTCTCCAATCTTCTAATTGTTTATTACAAGGAAAACATGCAATATCATTAAGACATGTAATGACATTAATTAAGAAAAATATATGCTTTTATTTAGCTAATAGATGAGACAATTTATTGTCTCATCACCAATTTCCTTCTTTGTCCCAAATATGCAGCCTATTATCACTATGTTCAAAGGAGTCAAACCTAGGTAAAGCTCCAATCTTCAGTGAAATCCTCAATTGATCTATGTTCAAGCTATAATTCTATCATGACATCTCCAGCTATTTGTAGAGATCACTTTTATCTTTCTCCAACTCTCTCATTTTACTGTATAAGTCTTGGAAGTCTGTATAAGAGTTGCAGAATTTATCAATAAATTTTCTTGGCTTTCTTACACAGAAGTATGTTTCTTTAATGTCCTCCTTGTAGCACATTGTACCTATTTCAATTAACTCTTTGAACCTGCCAAGAGAGATCTCCATTGTTACCGTGACCCGTTCAAAAAAGTTAAAAATAGTGAGATCCCGAAGAATCCCAATGAGTCCTCTTTCCTTGCCAAGAAATCTTTCTTCATTCCTTTTCTTCCCTAGGAACCATAGAATTTCAGAAGACATAATAAACCAAAAATAGTTACTTTTTACATTCAGACCTTTGATTTGACCAAACATGATTTCTTTTATTATTCCATTGGCTGAAGTAGACCATTTATCAATATTACCCATAAAGAAAGACCAGACATACTTGGCATAAAGACAATCAAAAAAGATATGACCCACTGACTCTGGCTCAACACATAGAAGGAAAACAACAGTTTCAAGTCCTAGGTTTAGCTTATTTAATAATAGCAGCCATTTAAAGGAAGCTTTCTTAGGTTCAAGGATTTTGGACCATAGCAATTTAAAGGTTTTATTGAATTCTTCATCTGAAAAGGGGTCAGCCCAAGAGAGATTGATGTGATGGAGGATATCTTTCATTTTTGTCAACATCTTATAGATTAGTTTTGTCTTGATTTGAGTAAAGGGAGTTCCATCTTCCCAATTCATCTTTCTCAGTTTCTCCTCCTCTTTTATATCAACTTTAATGGTCAATTTGCTAAACAAAGCTTTATTAATGGTGGAGTATGTTCTAAAGAATTTGTTGTTTAATTGAAATTGATTTTCTATTTGCTTCCAATCTTTTGGCAAGCCTTGCACAAACAAGTCTGCAAGAGTTGACAAACCTTTGTCATTACATTTTTTTGTTGAGCATCCTTGTAGTAGGGCTAGAGGCTTATCTTTATGACTAACATTCCACCATATAGATCTTTTCCCCCATATAATTCCTTTATTCCAACAAATAGCTTCTCTATCCATAACCAGAGGTTTCACCATTTCCCATGCCTTCCATATGCCAGCAAAAACTATAGACCCCCCTGGTTTAGTAAGAGTTCCCCCAAGCAGAGCATCATAAAAGCCAATTGTGCCCCAGGATTTCTTTTTTGTTGGGACAACATTACAGATATTGTGTCTAATCAAAACTTTCCATGGTTCTTCCCCTATCAAGGCATTAGTAATCCATTTAGAGGTTAAGGCCATACCTTGGATTTTCAAGTTTTTCAAGCCTAACCCTCCTAGATCTTTACTTACATAGCACCAATCCCACTTTACAAGATGCTTTTTTGGATTTTCTTTTCCATCATACCATAAGAACTTCCTTATCAATCTATGGATGACCTCAAACTAGTAGTTTGCAAACAGCCACATAGAAGAGTAGAAAATAGAATATGCAAAGAGAATTTTTTGACAAACTTGCAGTCTCCCAGCCAAGGAGAGATACAATTTGTTCCAATTTTTTAGCTTTTTCTCAATTTTTGCAAAAAGCCAATGCCACATTGTTTTAAGAGATGGGTTGACTACAAATGGAATACCAAGAAATCTAACTTGCATTGAGGGCCCTCCCCATTGCCATTTGTCTCTTTTAAACCAATTAGGGATAGCTTCCTCCCAAGACAAAAAAAATAGATTTAGGATATGAGATTTTAGCTCCTAAAGCCAAGCAGAAAATGTCAAGTCTTCTTTCCAGATTCTCTAATTCTTCATTCTCTACCCTAGGAAAGAAAGCAGTATCATCAGCAAACTGCACATTCAAAATCCTATCACCATTGGGCAATGCTATCCCTTTAATTTTTCCTTCTATTATTTCTAATCTCAGTATGAAATGAAGAGCTTCTAAGGCTAAAACAAACAGGGAGGGGGCAAGAGGACACCCCTGTCTAATAGATCTCCCCATCTTGAATGGGGCAGAGAGTTCCCCATTCACTTCTACTTGGCTAATGCATCCATAAATAGCGTCTTAACCATGTTGATAAAGGATTCTGGAAATCCAATTGTTCTGAGCATCATAATAATAAATGACCACTCCATTCTATCATAATCTTTTTCAAAATCCAACAATAGGATCCCTGCTTTTTGATTGGAATCTTTTGCCCAATGGAGGGCTTCCCAACTTGTTATCAAGTTCTCTGGTATATATCTTCCTTTAATGAATCCATTTTGAGTAGGGCTTATAATTTCTGGGAGGATGTCCCTTAGCCTTAGTGCCAACACTTTTGCTATAATTTTGTATGAGACATTTAGGAGTGTTATAGGTCTCCAATTCTTTATTTCAGTCATGCAACCTTCTTTTGGAATAAGTTTAATTACACCTTTATTTATTTCCTCTCCTAGAGTCCCTTTCTCTATGGCTTTAGAGTATAGATCAAATAGGTCATCAGTTACCCAGTCAATATTTGCCTTGTAAAATTCCACTGGCAGCCCATCTATCCCGGGGGATTTATTATTACTCATTGTTCTGAAGGCTTTTTTTATCTCATCTTTATTAATTTTTTGATATAATTTCTCCCTCATATTTGGAGTCAGTTTAGTCTTACAGATTCTACGACATAGGTTCTGAGCTTCCTTGCATCCTTCCTTATAATCTTCTGCCTTAAATAGAGTTTCATAAAACTTTCTAAATGCTTCCAAAATTGGCTTTTGAGTGTTCAGGGTGATCCCATTTTCCATAATTACTTCAATGTTTTCTTTTATATTTTTCTACTTCAACAAATTGAAAAAATACTTTGTTCCTTTGTCCCCATCCTGGAGCCAATTAAGCTTTGCCCTAACTCTATCTCCTTGTGCCTTTTTTATTTGAACTTTTCTCAATTGGTGTTTTATGTCCCCCATTTGCAAATTAAATTCTTCATTTAATGTCTCATTTTGCAGTTTCTCTTCTACCTAAAGGAATCTCTCTTGTAACAATAGCTCTTGTCTTTTCCTATCTAAAGCATATTCTTTCCCTACAATTTGGAAAACAGCTTTGCAAGCCTCAGTGAGTTTAGCCTAATATCTAATATTTCCTTGGTCTTCATATCTAGTTTTGAAAATGTTTCTAAGGGTAATGATCCCTTGTGTGCAGTCTTCATCCTTTAGAAGTTCACAATTCAATTTAAACACAAATTCTTTACAGTTTCTTCTCTTTTGCTCTTGATCCTTTACTACTACTACTATTTTGATAGGATAATAGTCTGATAGGGGGTTAGGCGAGACTTGAGTTTTTTTTGAGTTCTTTTTTGGCATGACAGTAAAGCAGTCTCTATTCACATAGAATCTATCAAGTCTATAGTATATTCTTTTGTTTGCACTCTGAAAGTTTGACCAAGTAAACCAAATACCCTTACTGTCCTTTTTTCCTCTTACCATTAGGTTTGCCATATTGAGAGATTTTTTAAATCTTAACCAGAAGAATTTTTCATTTCCTCTCCATTCTAGAGGTTTCCCTCCTTTTTTATCTTCTGAATATTCTATCATGTTGAAGTCTCCCCCAAAGATCTAGTGGACCTTGGGAAGATAAGAGGATAGCCAATTCCACAATTCAATTCTGTTCAGATAATTATTGGGGGCATAAATGGAGCATAACCCAATATCTACCCCCCCAATATTCAGAGTAACCCATACACATCTGTTGCATGGGGAGTGTCCCAAATTTTTTAGGGATTTTTCTAATTTCCTGCTCAATAAAATAGCATTTCCCCCTCTTCCTTTCTCATGGTGTGAAGAGAAAGCAATTGCTTCCCTCCAAACAAACCTCAAGGTATTTTCTAATGTGAAACCAACTGCCTTTATCTCTTGAATAAACAATACATCCATATCCTTATTCTTATTGCAAAAGTCTCTTAGAACATATTTTCTACTAGGGGATTCCAACCCCCTTACATTCCAACTACAACAGTGAATGAGTTTCATTACTATGGAGATTAAGGGGGTAGAGGGTCTCTTCAAGGTGCAGAATGATCCACCAAATATTTTTAGATGGATTTATCTTTCCCTTTCTTACCATGTTTAATGTTGCTTGCATTTCTGCTCAAGTTCTTTCTTTTTTTTCCTTCCTCCTCATGCTTCAATTTTTACTGCTTGAGGATACTCTTTTCCAACCCAGTGGGGTTTGCATCTCTTCTTCTCAGGAATTTCTCTTTGAGTCTATCCAATTTATCTCTTTTTTTTACAACTTCTCTAATTCTATCTAGAGCCAGTTGTTGAGCATTTTTCTTTCTTACTGAGATAAAGCCATTATCTGAGGTATATCCCAGGGGCACAAACTCTTGTTTATTTTTAGGGTCTTCTTGGGGTGGGGGAATCTCCCTTTGTATCTCCATGCCTTCATTGCATTGTATTGGAGTGTCAACAATTTGTGAAACCAGGGCAGGATCTTCATCCATCCACCCATTAGAGGTTCCATTACCCAAAGAGAAATTACTTAGGGTTTCATCTTGAGTATTGTTTGATTCATCAGTATCTAGGTGATCTCCTTCTACAGCTTCTTAATCCAAAACATCATCTATAGATAAAGAATCACACATGAGTTATGTTACCTAATTTCACTACTAGCTCAATTAGGTAGAGCTTTTGAAGTTTTAAAGAAGAGAAAGGTATATTTTTATTGTTGTTGCATTATATCCATGTGCACAAATAAAACAAATTTAGATTACAGTGCCAATTTGCATTTTGGATGCATAACTTATTTAAAATATTGTACAAATCTTTTAGAAGAGAAGTAATCTTTATTGGAAAAAAAATGTATAAGGTCTCACACAAGCTGTGAAACTAACTGATTCATTGCAAATGAAAATAAAGACTATACATTTATATAAAATTAAAGAAATAAATGCACAAATGTTATAGGGTGACTCGTCATTGCCTGAATGATGAGTCTTGGTCCTGCTTGTGTTGTCTTGTGTTATCCCGTGTTGTCCGCGTGTCCCGCATCCAGTTGTTATCTCATTGTTGCCTCCAATTATCTGCATTAGAGGGTGAAAACTAATGTTAGAGCAATGATGAGGGATCATATAACATATGACATATATCTACAAACATACAATCTAATTTTCAGATGCAATAAACCAGTTACTATCACATGGACCTTCAAGAAAGCAACAAGATAATCAAGAACATCAATCACATGCACATATTTTCCTAACATGTTTGTTTCCTGTGCAAGTATAGAGAAAGTTATGTTACTAATTTGTTTATCTCATTTTAGCATGTGGGTTAAAATGGGCTCGCATAAGGGTTGAGCCCAACATGCTGCCTTTTGTGTTTTAAAAAGGCATAGAAAGAGTAAATCAATGCAATGATATCTATGTAGTTCAAAAACATGAGTTTCATTGTATATATTGCATTGTCAAGATCAAGAAAAATAGTGATAACCTTTATCACAGTCCAACAATCTCATACAAGATATAATGAGCATATCAAATGCAAAAGAACTCAGATATTCATCTAGGGTGACTATCAAGAGTTAACTTGCATGACAATCATGATAGATGACAAATGAAATATCAATCAATCATGACAGTCATGCAAGTTATAGAAACAATTCTTACTTCATGATTGATTGCATATCAAACACAATGATAATGCCAAAGGCCTGCCCATTAAGACACAGGTTGCATATCATTCATTAAATTTTGTCATACCCTCCATAGAGTTATATTCTTTCCATTAGTCTCTATGTATCTTGCTTGGGAGTTTGACAAGTTTTAAAAGACTAAAGTCTAAGTGAGAGAAATGAAGAGATCTAGTCCAAAGGTACAGTCATGAAGGATTGTTTCAAGAGGTAGAGAAGACCATGCAGTCTGAGGGATTATAGTAAGCTGTAGAGCACTGTCCACAAGAGTAGGTCTGACATCAAGACACTATAAAAGAGGAGGAGCTTGTGACAGTCATCAATGTAAAAGTACAGTCCAAGTCCTAAAGAGAAGTTGTCACTAGAAAGATGTCACAGACTTTTCTAAGGTTTGAAATAGTCAGCAAATGAATAGTCCTAGCAGTCTAAATGATAGAGAATAGTCATCTACACATATAGAGATAACACAGTCTATAGAAGGAATTGTCAACAATGTCAAGAATGATAGTCATCTGGTAATGAGAAGAACAATCCACCATGAGCATAAAGGGACAGTCCATAATGTCATAGTGCACAAAGAGATGGATGTTCAAAAACCTAAATGTGGAGATGCAAACTAATAAAGCCACGTCGGTCAGAGAAGTGACTGTCACAGTGATGAAGGATGCATGAACAACCTTATCCCATTGAGATTGTCTCAGAAGTTTGGATAGTATACTTGTATGAAGGAGACTGTCATACAGTATAGAATAGTTCATCAACAAAGGACAATCACAATGACTGCAATAAAGAGCTTGCACAGTCATAAAGATCAGGAGAACTACAGGTCACTGATGAAAGAGACTGTCAACATTATGTTGGCCTAAGATAGCAGCTAGATTATGAGAGACATTTAAGTGACACATTTAAGTGACAATGAGCTGAAGAGGACTGATAACAGTTGCAAGCACCTTTTCAAGTTTTTTATCATTGTAAGGGACAAAGTTAAAAAAAGAAATCATAAAGATTTATTGACAGTCGCAGTCATGAAGACTAGGTAGCAGTGACATCCAGAGATAGTTTAGGGACCATGCATATGCATAGGAGGAAGGCCTCTGTCAACAAGGTTTCAAGGAAACAAAGACAATCATATTGATAGATACAGTCACCAAATGCAAGGATGTCTAAGGGAAAATGAGATGATAAAGTTCTAAGAACAACAGTCCTTAGCTATGGGGTTTTGAAGGAGAATATACAATTCCAAAAATGTAAAACAATCATTCTTTTCAATAGAAATGGTCAGAGTCATCTAAAGAATTCTAGCAGATAAAAGATCAACATAAAGATGGCAAGGCATGTACAGTGAACCAGCCTTTTCCATAGTAGATAGAGAGACATTTTCCAATGGGCAAATAGTCATGCTGCTAGTAAGGAATAGACAAACATCAGTCAAAGAAGCATAGAATAACAACATTGAAGGACAAAAGGGTAGCCTATATAAGAAGGAAAAATCATCTATAACTTGCAACAAGTCTAAAAGGCTACCAACAACAAAGATAATACATGTAGCTACACAAATGACAGTCAACAAAATAACAAAACAACAGTCAAGGAAACAGAGAACTGTAAACATTAGCAGAGACAATCACAAAGGTTTTAGAGGAGCCTTCATAGTGATCAACTATACTCTTTGATGTTTGCCCAAGAAGTTTGAAGACTTGTCTAAGCTAGTATTCTTCACCTTGATCCTTATAACAATGACACTTGCAAGGTTATGTTGAGAGGTCACAGTTTTGAGTAGGTTATGGCATGAAAGAAGGAGTATCAAGATCTTGGTAGGTTTAGAGGCATCTTGGCTCCACACACAGTCTCATAAGAAACAAGGTTAAGGTAACATGCAGAGACTGTATTGTAAATGTAGAGACAATGCTAATAAAAGATACAAGACACAAAGTTTGACAGTGACATAGGTCATGAATGAAGCAGCTGATAGGAACGGTCTAGCATGGAGTAAAAGCAGTCTTGAACAAGCATAACAGAGGGACAGTCATGAAGGAAATCCACCTTTCACTGTCATGAAGGAGTCAACAATAAGAGCAGCAGTATGGATGCCCATACAAGTTCTAAGTAGTCAAGAGTGACTGATGAGCAATATGTTTGAGCAGTTAGAGATCATAGTTGTTTTTTTTAAGACTATCTCAATGACTACCAAGACATGGTTTGAGAGGACAGTAAAATCATGGTGATTAGAGGCAATTTTTAGGCAAAAAATATTGAACAAAACCTCTATTTTAGAACTAGTAGAGATAACAAAGAAGATTGTGGGGTCTGTAAAGACATGTTGAGGCACTAAATAGTGAACAAAGAATCCAGAGGACAAAGATAGAAAGTAGTCATCATTGGAAGCAGCGCACCATGAAGACAGTACAAACTATATACAAAGATATGCAACAGTAACATGTGGATAGAACAAAACATAGTCTATATCTTCTTTTTCTTTCAATCTTGGTGGGTTGTGGTTAAGAAACACAGACAAAAACATGAACCAGAAGCTACCGTGCAAACCATGCTCAGAATGCAGAAAGTATATATCTTTCATGCCAGGTCAATGAATGAGTAACAACAATACATCATGCAGAGAGAGTTTATTCACAAAATTATGAAGAGAAATGAGATATAAACTATATTTTGCTCTATAAATCATACAGAAAGACAAAGAAAGTATAGTTACCTACCACTGCTCGAGTATAGAATGTGATGAGATGCAGAAAAATCCATGAAAACCCTCTACAGAG
This sequence comes from Cunninghamia lanceolata, assembly GCA_027924645.1. NCBI lineage: Eukaryota > Viridiplantae > Streptophyta > Pinopsida > Cupressales > Cupressaceae > Cunninghamia > Cunninghamia lanceolata. The sequence continues at coordinate 476,587 of BSBN01001716.1, forward strand.
CTCCAGGAAAACCCTATGGCAGTGCTCCAAGACACAGGAATTTGCAAAAATGTGAAATGAAGTATGAAACAAGGGTTTCTATGATTTGTTTTACTTTAGGGTTTTCTTTCAAAGATGCTAACAATGCTAAGGCATTTTTGCCTTTTATTTAAAAAACATTTGCAAAGAGCTAATACCCTTGGTGGCATTGTTATGCCTAGTCAAGCATTTCCTTAATACCATGGATTCCCTTAGTGCTTTATGGATTTTGACTTTAGCAATGGCCGAACACAGCCTTTATTTTTTGCATTGTGGATTAGAATGTGAAACATCAATACTGAGTGGTGTAAGTATAAACCACTAAGTTGATGTTATTTTAATACAAAAGGGAATTATTTGTGTCATGTGAGGAGATAGTTAGACTTTATTGCTTATGCCAAGCATAGAGGGGAGTTGAAGGAGGTTGGCAAACACATGCCAAGCATATAGGGGGTTGTTTTCCTTTTTGGAGAGTGGTTTGACCAAGTTTGGAGTAGATTTAAAAGTGTTTATGGTGGATCAAGTCATGACTTGACTTTTTCCACATGAGAGAGTCCTTTTGGATAGTCTCTTCTTGCTATTTTGGGGGATTTTAGGAGGAATCCGACCCAAAACAGTTAGAGATCCTATTTTGATGCAACTACCTTGGAGATGGATATAGTCACTTATGTGACTCATTTGTAACTAGTTCTGGATATGCAATTTTCTGATGCTTGTGACTTTTTTGGAGTCCTTTGGTAAATTGGGGTATATTTTGTAACTCGCTTTTGGATATGTATACTAGTTGGCACCTTGGAAATTAATAGAGTTAAGTTATTTTACCTTCTCAAGTTTCTGCTTCATTGTGTGCACTCAAATTGATTGATGCAATTACTTGTGAGATTGTCTATTTTCTTGTAGTTATGTCTCTTTTTAGCACCTTTTGCAGAAGAATACGTATGTTACAGGTCATAGGTTGTGTTGAAAATGCAAACATTTTTAGTTGTGAAAATATTTTTCCTTCCGGGAATAAAGCATACAAACCTTCTTATGAAATATTTATGTAAAAGCATATAATTTTGAGCTGTGTATGTCAAGTTTCATCATTGATCAAACCACGTATGCAAGCTATATTTACAAGTTCTTATTAGTTTGGTGTATCACCCTTTTGCTTTCATTATCAATTTCCAGTTTACGTTTCTCTATCCCTTTTCTTTAACAGAATAGTAGAGTAAGTTATAGTTAGGTGATAACCATTAGGAAGCCGACCTTCTCCAGAGATTCACTCCAATTTCTAGGTGACCCACAACCATAGGAGTGTTTCCATGTTCCTCTAAAGTACCAAGTTCTGCAACTTGGTAAGGGTGCAACTTTATGAGACAACAAAGTTTGTCTAAGGATGAAGTTTTGAGTTTAGAGCCCACATTAGGTTCTGTGAAATTTTCCTTTTCTAATGTTGACTTCTCATTCTTATCATCTAGTGATGGGACAGAGGCTCCCCCCTTCGAGCCCAATTCTTGTTCCTAAGGATTATTATTTGAAAACCCCATTTTCCCTTTGTTAGGGTTTCTATTTAATGTTGGACAATTCTTTTTTTGGTGCCCATCTTGTTTACACAGGAAGCATGAGTTGAGCCTTTGGCTATTATGCAACAAATTGGGTTGAAAATAGATAAAGCTTATGGAAAGTGTTATGCAATAGATGCTAGAGATGTGCTAGTCATAGGAATTATGAAGGTTGTGAACTTTATGCTAGCAGCTTATCCAGAAAAGACATACAAAATGAATGTGACAGTGGTTGATATTAAACCACAATATGGCATGTTGTTGTCTAGAAGGTGGGCAACATTAATTGGAGGAAGCATGCAGTTGGATCTATCATATGCTATGATCCCTATGAATGGTAAAGATGTCAAGCTGATTAGAGAGGAATGATCACCAGAAATAGTTGAAGATCAAGAAATAGAGGATCAGGTTTGTTTTGTGGATACCAATTGTGAAAATTTTAGAATTATTTCAAGTGATCAAGAAAATGGGGAGGGAGATCTTGGCATTAAAGATCTTGACCAGCATGGTCTTTGGACTATGTATTTTGATGGTGACTGTTCAAGGGAGGGCTCTGGTGCATGAGTAGTGTTTCTGTCTCCAACTGGTAAGATCCTCAAATTCTCTTTTCTATTGAAGTTTGCTTGCACAAACAATATTGCAGAATATGAAGCTTTGTTGTTAGGATTGAATGTTGCCCTCAAACATGGCATTAAAATGTTAAGAGTATTTGGAGATTCAAAATTTATAGTTTCCCAAGTAAGGGATAAATATGATTCAAAAACGAAGAGGTTAAAACAATATAAGCATGATATTTGGGATACTATTGAGTTGTTTAATGCTTTTTCAATAAATTGGATAGAAAGATCAAAAAATGTCATGATAGATTTCCTAGCTAATGTAGCAATTAGGCCAGATGATGTCACTTTATCTGATATTGCAAATGTTGAAGTTAAAGTTAGACCTGCAGTGCCAGACAACATATATAGTTGGCAGGTGTTTGATGATGATAAAGACTTGTTGAGATTCCTGCATTGCATAGATGAATATGAGAATTAGGAGATTGATTTCCAAAGTTTTGTAGAAGTTATAGATGGGAAAGAGACTCTTTTGGGGAAGGAAGTAATACAACTTAAAACAAATAAAATCCCCAGAGGGTTGGTAGCTTTAGAAAGAGCATTTGACAGTAGAGATTAGCTTGTTACAAAGGCATCTCCTACAAATAAGGATGATTTGGAAGAGGTGAACTTAGGGACACATCATGCCCCAAAAAAGGTGTACATTGGTAAGAAGCTTAAGCTACATATCAGGGCAATGTTTATAGCATTATTAAGGAAATACAGACATGTCTTTGCTTGGTCATATGAAGATCTAAAGGCCTATAGAGAAGATTTATTTCAGCATGAGATCCCTCTGAAGCTTGGAGCTAAGCCATTTAGATAGAAGCAAAGGCCTATTAATCCTACCTTGGCTCTGAAAATGCAGGAAGAACTTATGAAACTTAGGGATACTAGAATAATTAAGCCCATAAGGCACTCAACTTGGGTGTCAAATCTTGTCCCAGTAAGAAAAAAGAATGGAGATATAAGACTCTGTGTGGATTTTAGTAATTTTAATGTATCTTATTTGAAAGATAATTATCCACTCCCTAACATGGAAGCTATGTTGTAGAGGGTAATAGGGTGTGAACTTTTGTCCATGATGGATGGATTTTTAGGATACAATTAGGTGAAGGTAAAAGAATCAGAGCAATACAAATCTTCTTTCACAACTCCATGGGGAACCTATGTACATGTAAGAATGCCATTTGGATTGACAAATGTGGGTGCTACATTCCAAAGAGAAATGGATGTTGCTTTTGTAGAATTGATTGACTCAATCTTGGTTGTGTATCAAGATGATTTAATTACTTATTCAAAGAAGGAAGAGCAACATTGTTTGCATCTAGAGCAGATTTTTATTAGAGCATTAGAGTATGGCATTTCACTTAATCCTATGAAGTGTGTTTTTGGGGTAGTTGAGTGAAAATTATTAGGGCACATAGTTTCTACGGATGGAGTCAAGATTGATCCTGAAAGGGTTGCAGCAATTGACAAAATCCAAATACCCAAGAAAGTGAAAGGTATTCAATATTTCTTTGGGCGGATTAACTTCGTTAGGAGATTTATTCCCAACTTTGTAGAGATAACAAAGGACATTTCTAAAATGTTAAAGAAGGGTGAATCTATAACTTGGGGAAGTGAAGCAATCCAATCTTTTCAGAACATCAAAGAAGCTATTAAGATGGCTCCTGTTCTAAAGTCTCCTGATTTTTCTAAGCCATTCTAGTTGTTCTCATTTGCTTCCTTTCACACAATTGTTGCATGCTTATTACAGAAGAATGAAGATGGTTTTGAGCAGCCTATTGCTTTCTTTAGAAAATCATTCTAGGTAGAAGAGTTGAAATATGACATCATGGAGAAGCAAGCTTATGCTTTGGTGAGAGCAGTTAAGAGCTTTAAACCCTATTTGGTGAGATCTCAGATTATTTCATATGTACCCCATGCAGTTGTCAAAGACATATTCACTCAATAGGAAGTGACAGGAAGAAGATGCAGATGGATAAATAAACTAAAAGAGTTCAATATTGAAATACAGATCACCAAGTTAGTTAGGGGACAAGGTCTGGCTAAGTTGATGGCACAATCAAATTTGGAGTCATACCAAGTCAATATGACCCATGATGGGATTGTAAACATGTTAGAGTCGGAATGGTATAAGGATGTTGTGTATTTTCTGCAAAATTTAAATTGTCCAACTCATTTGAATGATAGTCAAAAGGGAACATTGAAGATGCATGCTATCAAATATGTTGTTATCCAAGGAGAGTTGTATTAGAAGAATCTTGATGGTGTGCTACTCAAATGTGTGGAAGAATATCAAGCTAAAAATATTTTAAATGACATGCATAAGGGATAGTGTGGTGGACACTATACTACCAAGACAACAACTCACAAAATCCTTAGAGCAGGATATTGGTGGCCAACACTCTTCTCAGATGCACAGAAGATGGTGAGAAAGTGTGATCCCTATCAAAGATTTTCAAGAAAGCTCAAATATGAAGGTGCATTGCCCCTTAAAAATGTAACAGTGGAGGCTCCATTTCAACAATGGGGAATTAATTTTATAGGGGAAATTACGGAGAAATCAACTGGAGGACATAGTTGGATCTTAGTTGCTACTGACTATTTTACTAAATGGATTGAAGCCATCCCAACTAAGAAGGCTACAAGAAAAGTGGTGCTTGAATTAGTTTTAGAGCACATAATTATCAGATTTGGAATGCCAACAAAATTAGTCACAGATAATGCCATGTGCTTTAGGTCTGGTGAGTTTATTGACTTCTACAACAATTGTGGAATTAATCTGTCCCATGCATCACCATACCATCCACAGGGAAATGGTCAAGCAGAATCAAGCAATAAGAGTCTCATGAAAATCATCAAAAGGATAATTGATAAAAATAAAAGGGCAGGGGATTCAAAATTAAAATTAGCATTATGGACTGATAGGGTGACAGTAAAGAAGGCAATTGGGAAGTCACCTTTTGAGTTAGTGTATGGTACAAAGGCCAAGTTGCCGGTGAATAATCTCCTACCAGTGTACAAATTCATATAGGAGAATGATGAAGAAATAGAAGATCCAATGAATGAAAGAATAAATTAGTTGGTTGCACTGGATTAGATGAGAAGAGAAGCACATAAGACTAATCTCAGGAAACAACAAAAGGTAAAATATCTATTTGACAAAAGGACTACAAAGAGAAAGTTTTAGATAAATGACCTAGTCCTTATATGAAATGCAAGAGGCTAGGACAAGGGTAAACGTGGCAAGTTTGAAGCCTTATGGATGGGCCCATATCTGATAAGTAATACTCATGGAGAGGATTCTTATTTTCTCTAGGCCCTGAATGGTAAATTACAGGAATTACCAGTGCACAGTCAATTCCTTAAACCCTATTTCTCATGAATTATTTATCTATCTTTGTGCAAAATGTTAAATAGGTGTATATATTTTGTAAATACTGTATATTCCTGTATAGTCAGTTTTATCTGTGTTTTGGTTTGGTCTACCCTGGAGCCATGTGGTTCTCGCTACAATCTCATGTTTGCACGTCCCCAATTGGAGCCAATGGTGGTCCCCTTAGGGTTTAGGGTTTTAGGTTCATGAAGTTATAAGTCTTTGCCTTTTAAGAAAATCCATTAAACCTAAGTTCCTAGGCTCATGAGCTTTATTTATAATTTCTTGTTGACCACTTATGGTAGGTTTCTGGTCCCTTAAGTTATGACTTTAAGCCTTTATACCCATTAGGTGACCAATCCTGTGTCTTAGGTTTTACCTCCTATAGCCCGCAAAAAAATTAAATCCGTGTCCTAAGTCTTCCCGTAAGTTATAAGGTTTAATAAAGTGAAAATCGCAGCATCGCAACACATCATCAATGACATCACCACCCCACTGCGCGGACATGATGTGGTGACACCTGTCAAAGAATCTATGCTTACGTCCCATTACATTAGGAATCCTATGCTTACCAACCTATGTTGCCAAATGTCGATGTAAAAGTGGTCCAAGGGAAAGTCTTAATCCAATGGTTGTGCATCGTCGCAGGGGTATCTTGTGAAGATGGAATCTTCACCATGCAGTTGTGAGATGCCGACGTGTGGCACCATTTTACAAAGGAGTTCAAAAGTAAATAAAAGAAGGATGCATGGGGCTTTATTGCGCCTGTGTAGGGTAGGTAAAGTGGTGGCCCACTATTGGTTGTGATGCCGCGAGGTGATGCCACATGTCTTGGAAGGACAAAGGTCATGTAGTCAACAATGGATGTACATCCTATGTGGCTCATCCTAATTGGTTGAAGACTTTTCAAACATGATGATCAAGATTTTCAAATCTCATGGGTGAATGGTGGCCGTGGATCTTACAGGAATGAATTCAAATCAACAGCGCAGGTTTAAAATTTTGTGATGAACGTTGAAGGCACCCTGTCACATGAACGAAAGGTAATGGCTAAGGCTACCTCCATTAATGCAATAGAAGCCATCCTATGACACTTAAAAGGAAGAAAAGTTAGGGCCTTGTACATCATTTCTTCGAGCACATACAAATTTCAGGTGCACAAAGAATTCTCAAGCAGGTGAAGAGTGAAAATTTGGGACTTTACAAGTTCAAACCAGTAAGTTCATTCTGTCTTCTTGTACCCAACATATTTTTAAGTTGACTTCTTGATTAAGGAGGTAGATAGTTGTCTGTGTAAGAAACCCTAGCTTTCTACGATAAGTCTCAAAAAATGAGTCAAGCTAACCAACCCCTCACCTCTAAGCACAGCTTAGATGAGGATCTTATGATCAAGCTTCCAGGTTCTGCTAGAAGGGCTTTGAATCTACATGGTCCAGGCGGGCCCAATAATAAATTTCTTGATTATTGCTACAACTATAGAGATACTATACTACATGTTCTTGGTTGGGTCTTGTTTGAATACTGACATAGAAGAATGAATTATAAGGCCCCTGTCTGGCATGCGTCGCAATTTGATCTGGCCAATCTTATTTGCTCCAATGTTTTCCCTAACCCTGACCTAGTTAGGGCAATAGCAATGAGATATGATCTGAACACAAGGACGGTCATAGTAGGAAATGGTTCAAAAATGATTAAACTCACCAAAGGATACATTGCCAATGTATTCAACTTGGACACAGCGGCTAAAAAGCCAATTGACCTAGCTACTTTGAAGAAGAAATATCAGATTGTTAAACATGTTTATAAGGATTAAAACCTAGCCAAGCATAGGCCAAAAGGTGTAGATGGCAAACTGGTGAAGATTTCAGCCAGTGAACAAGAGCCTTTTCACTACAGCATGTTCATGGACTACTTTCTCAGGACTTACCATAGTTTGTGCAAGGTATTGGCCAGAGATGCCTCAGATAATATGCTCATTTCTCTAATGATGATGGCAGTTGACATTCAGAGTCCAGATCCCAAAGATCCATATCATTATGCAACTTACATTGCAGATAAAATGCACAAGCAGATGTCAGAAATCAAAAGCAATCTATCTGAGGTAGATGTCCATGTTGAATTCACATGGTATTCCATGTTATGCCACATGTTTCTATTTTCTCTATTTGGGATGTCACACCACAACTTACTTGTTAAAAGTATAGATGCCCAGGGAAATATCCTGCCAATGTAGGTGTGGACTTGCATGTTGGATATGCATTGCACCACTACAGATTATATAATTTTTGAGGAGTATTTTGTGAGAAGGATTATTGGTTTCCTAGAGCCAAAGGGTGAGAGGTTGCACCCAGATGTATTGGATTTCCTAAGGCCTTTGGATAGGACCCCTCACTTGGGGATTGACCACAATTGGGGTGATTGCTTCTTTCATGAGAACACTACTTGCATCAAGGTCTATGGATGTGAGACCCCGCCACATATCTTGCCTAAATATGTGCCTAAGAGAGTGGCATTCTTAGAAATCATTAGGCAATTAAATGATTCAGACAAGGAACAGCTAAGGCAACACAAGAATGGCTCATTCTTTCCTTGTTCCCTCAGATTTAGTGATTTTTTAATAGCTGACAAGAGTGGGCTTAATCAGATTAATTCAGTGATGCATTGTTTTGGGATGTATTTTGAACATCCAAGAATTTTTGACCCTGAAAGCTTCATTAATAGGGTAAGGTTAACAAGGGAAGGCCAAGATATATCCATCAGGTTGACTTAAGTAAGATCCTATCAGAAACTGCTTCACAATGGATGAGGTCCACCACTTGAGAATCAAGTGGGACACAATAATGGTAGGTGAGAGAATGAGGAAAAACGTAAATGCTGCATATCAGGGTGCCTTCTCAGAAGTGCAAGACCCCATTCATAGAATTGAAAAGATGTTGGAGAATGTAGAGCAATTAATTTCTACTGCTCCTGAAGGAGAAGAGAGACCAACATATCAGCCTAGCAGCTCAAGCAGAGGATATGCTACTAAGAGGGAGTCAATTGACCCCTCCCCTACCAAAAAAGCAAAAATTATTAACTTCAAAAATCCTAACGAAATTGAGGTAGTAGATTTAGAAGGGGAGGCAAAAGAACATGTACAAGAAGCTACCCATTAGGTGAATTCACCTGATAGAGTAAGGCCCTATTCTTCCCCTGAAAATAGGGCAGTTAAAACAATGAGAAGCCAAAATGTGGACATTGAAGATGTCAGAGTAATGGCTTGTAATAACTTTTTAGAAGATGATGAATTTATAAACACTCATGAATTCAGAAGTTATGTTTTGAAAGTAAGAATTGAAGAGTTTCAAAAAAGGATTGAAGATGCCAAAATTGGAACAGACCCTACTGAATATGAGGCCATCACACAAAGGGTCTTAAAAAGAATTAATCAATCCATTAGCAGAATGACTCTAGAGGAGGGGAGAGCTTTGGTTGCAAAGAGTAACATCTTACTCCTTCCTCACTGGACCCTATCAGATGCAATTACCAGAGAGGACTCAGATATCATAGGTGAACAAATAGATAAGGCTCTCTCTGGTGCAGCCTTCAATCCTAGGTTTGAGACATTGGCTATATGGGCCTTAGCCCCAAATAATAATAAGCCTAGGGTTGAATTGGGGGAGTTAGTAGGAGATGTGATAATAAAGAGGGTATCTGACACCCCTGTCCCCCAAGCTGCAAGCTTAAATGTCCAGACTACACAATTTGTTGAAGCAGTCACAAATAAATTGTAGAAAGATCATAATGAGCTATAGCTCAATTATGCCCAGGCAGTTGTAGAGATAAACAGATTGAAGCAACAATTGTCATTAGGGGCTAGTACTTCAGCTCCCCCACCAACTTTATTCCAACAACAGACTCCTTCCCAGTTGATACATAGCCTCTATTGACTGAAATCAATGAACTAAAGGAGGAGGTGAAGAAATTGGAGGATGAGAAAAAGGATATGGTCAACAATTTGATAAATAACAGGGTGACCAAACTCTTGGCAAGGGTATATGAGACCTGGAGGTCTTATTCACAATTGAGGATTACCTATGAGAAGCATGAATCAGATAAAGAAAGGCTCTCAACTGTGAAAACAAGATGGTTGCCAAGAATTTGAGAAGTCAGGGATCTCCTAAGGTGTTCAAGATTTGATGTATAGATACCCCCTAAGTTGAAGTTGGTAATGGATATGCTGCAATATTTTGAGGAAGTTGCTAGTTTTCAATTAAGTTAGATAGAGTTTTGGTAGAGAAGAATCAGGCTATAGAAAATATGGACACAAGGTGGCTGCCAAATATTTTGGAATGTGGTGAACAAATGAAAGACTTAGATAAATGGAAGGCTAAAATTGAAGATAATGCCAACAAGTTAATTCCTACTTGTTGTACTGAGGCCGACTCAACTATGGATATGCTGCAATTCCTACTTGTTGTACTGAGGCCTAGCACTTGATAAGTTGCACATAGTTGAAATAAATTTTGAAATATTTTGCAAGGAGGTAAAGATTTTGTTGGATGCTAGGTACATCAGTCATAATGGCAAGATTGGAGAGATAATCTCGTTCCAATAGCCATCTAAAAAGACATATATCAAGTGGACAGAAAAGTATGGGCCAACAAATTGAAAGGAAAGGCCAACCACCACCTACCTTGTATTGATGAGGCAAATCTACTTCAAGCGGTTGCACATTTTCCAAGCTTATCTACCTTTTCTCTTCTTCTCTCCATTGTAGTAAATGTTCTCAACACCAAAGTGGGTGGTGCATTATATCAAACATTCTCTGAAATGACATTGTAATTATTGTTGAGCACACATTCTTAGTCTATAAAAGAACTATGTCACTCATTCTTTTGAGGGTTGAAGATTTTGAAAACGTTTGAAGAGTAAATAAAATACAAGTTCTGCTCGGTTGTCTCATCTTTTGTCTTGTAAGTCAATGAGTTATGTGTTGAATGTATTTTTGCATAAGGTTTATCAGTTTCATGTTGATTATAAATGAAAAATGCTATATGCATGTGTTCTACTAATTGTCTCCATGGTTGTATGTGTTCTTCTTTTGAATCTAATAACTAAGGGTTATCTGAGATTCTAGAATATAGGTTTTCTATATTGCATGCTTAATATTTTACTTCTATTCAAGGGATAGATTAAATGTTCTAGTTAAGTATGGCGAAGAATGTATTGCAGCAAGGATATATGTAAGTAGAGTTAACAGGATACTCAGTTTTGGGTGGTGTCTATAAGTCAGATGTTGATTAACCCCTTAAAATTTTATTGTTAGTTTATTTTATGTAAATCATTCACACATATATGTCAATGTGACTCCATGCCCTAAGATAAGCACCGGTCAGAGTTAGTATTGAGGTTATGAATCAAAACCCAAGTCTTATAGCCAAGCATAAAACAAAAACTAAACAACATTTATAAACTTTTAGGATTTTAGGAGTAGTTTAGGTTCAAAATCCTTTTGTTCACAATTGGAGTAGGGTACAAAGCTAGCCCCTTTGCATTTATCTTATAGTTTTGGCCTACATAAGAAAGGATTTATCTACTTTATGTCAATACCAGGTCATAGTCAGAGATTTAACTTATAGGTATTGAATAGGGAATACCCCTAGGTTTTGTAGAGCCTAAAGAAGGAGAGGAGACATTTAGAGTTTGTCTCATGTACTGTTGGCCCCTAACTTGGGAACCTTGTTGATAAGAGATAGCTACCTTGTAGGGGAACTTAAGATTGATCAGTGGGAAAAAACCCAACACTTTGGACATATTTACATGTACTTTTCAAATGTGTAATTACATGTAGAAACAAGGAATGTCCTAAATCAATAAGGACTCTTTTTGTTGAATAAGTCATAGTTAGTTTTACTTCTATTTTTTCTCATGGCCTCTCCCTATAAATAAAGATGAGCTCTTTTGTAAATATTATCTTTATTCGATTGAAGCGGAGCACTACTAATTTTAAAAGCAATTTGAGACTTTGTGCTTATTGTTGTAAATCAATTTTCAAGAAATTATCAATACAAGAAAAGCGAGTTAGCATCCAATCTTTGTCTTGGATCAAATTTGGTATGTGATAGAATTATTGTTACGTTTTTTCTATTGAATTATCTTTGATAAGTGGTTGAAGTGTAAGCATATATATCAAGTGTTTAAAGAGATATTTGAAATCTAATTTTCGTAGACTTTGAGTTACAATATCATTTGTGGAAATTGTGTTATGTTTGTGAATTTGAAATAACTTGAAGACTTTGAGCTGAAATTTGATTTATGTGATCAATTTATCATATCTCGGCATATAGTGAAGACTTTGGGCTGCACTCTATTCCGGAATCCTTACTTTCATTAGCATAAGAAGCAACAGAAAACTTTGTATTTTCGTGGGTTTCTTCGTGATTCAAACATGCTGGTATTATTTTAGTTTTTCTTTTGTGTAACTCAAATACATATTGGCTATTATTTCTCCAAGATAGCAATTTGTAGTGATTGTATGACATAAGATTTGTATTGTGAATTGTAAACATATTTTCTGAAAAAAGAGAAATAGATGATATGGAAACACCCCATGGCTAGTTTTAGTGTAAATACATCTAGTTAGTTACTGCTTGATTTCAGTTAGCAATAAGAAGGGATCCTCCCCTTTCTGAGAGGAGAGATTTAATCTCATCATAATGTGGTTGATATAGCCATTTTGTCTTTAGTTAGTTGGTGACAAAATATTCACCCAACATAATATAACAATAAGTTTAGAAGTGGTATATTTTTGTATGAAAATTGGTTGATGATATTATCTTATCATGATTTCATCTTCACTTATTCCCATAATTTTTTTAATTCCTAGATCTCCCATTTATTGTATTGGATCAGATCTACATGTGTAGAATTGATCTAGGTCAGCTCCATGGTTGTGGATCTAAACCTCAAACTTTTAAAATTCAAAATTCAAATTTAAACATTGCCAACATTTCCACTAGTTATTGTGAGCCAACATAGCACATATTTGTGTTGATTTATGTGCTATGTTGTTGTATTTAAAGACATTCATTCATTCATTTGAAATCACTCTAGAGATAGATGAATAATTAAAAGAACATTTGTATGAGAGCGTCATAGCAGAATCATACAACATCCAAATTGCATCATCATTCTAGGCATCATTGCATTCTTGTTGTTATCTTCATCGTTGTTCTAAAGCCATTAAATTAGTCCTCCTATGGGCTTGAAAAAGGGGAACATGACGCTTAGCAAGTTTCCAAATGTTGTTTATAAACACCATTTTTCTAAATAAGGAGAATTTACATAGAGTTGAATTAATTCCAAGCATCAGATTTTAACTAGTTTATTCCAATAGGTACAAGTTTAGGTATGTGCACTAGTTCACTTTTGTAGGTGCAAAGATCTGTTTTACATGCATGAAGATCAATTCTAAGGTGAGGACCTAAGCTAGAATAGAGCATAGTCAATTTGTAGAATCTAAGGCATTCATTTAATAAAACCCTAAAATTCCAACACCTTAGCAAATCAAATCCTAACATCATTTGCGTGTCATTCCATCATTTGAGGTTCAAGATAAAGATAACATTTGATTTATTTAAGTTATGCATTAATCACAAGATTAATTGTATTGTTTGATATCAATCCTAGCTTTAAATGATTTGGAATTGGTTTAAGTGGTTAGGATCGAGGAAGCTTCTAAAGCTAAGCACATAGTTGAGTAGTGTTATGGAGTAGCTACAAGTTAATTTTAGAAATATATTGAATGTTACAATTTGAATATATAGTGAGTTTAAGATTTGGAGGAAATTTCTATAGGAATTCTTGGTGATGGTCCAGAACATTGCCATTACACTTGTGGAGATACAAAGTCTTCACCACTTATTGTAGGGGAGCTCTAATATTAGATTGATGTCGTTGAAGTATTTCTTCTGAAGTGCTACTAAAGATGGACCGTGTTACCAAAATGACTTTAGTTGTTGTTGAAGATCATCTATGATGCCAAAGTGTCTTCAATGCTACTGAAGTACTAGTCAAGACCAATTATTGTTGTTGAAGTGTCTAATTGTAAGATATTAGGTATTTATGTTCATTGATTGATCATTGACTTGGAAAAAATCAAGTTTCTTGGTTTTTTTCTCACATGGATAGTGCTAGGGATGAAAAACACCATATGAAGTGAACTAATATTGTTGCAATCATTTTCATTAGTTTCAATGAGGTTGTGGTTGTAGATGCATTGATAGTGGTTGATATTCATTATTGGCAATCAGTGGATAGGAAATGATGGTCATTTGGGTGGTATTGTTGGATGGTTAGATCATTGTAAATGTGAAACTATTCCTCTTCCATTGCAACTACTTGTATTCATTGGAGATGAGTGATCAAAGAGGGAACAAAAGAGGAACTTTGAGACATTTGAGAGGTTCAGGTGGCTTAGGAACACTAGTAGAAAAACAATAATAAATGACTAAAAAACTACTAAAAATTGCATATAAATGACTAAACTTGGTCAAGTGACCATTAGTAGTTTATTGCCGGTCCTTTATAACGTGACCAAATTTATGACTAAACCATTTTTAGTCATTTATTTGGTCATTTTGACTGATCAATTTGGTAGTATATTTAGTCATTGATTTAGTCATATTTATTCACTGAGCTTGGTCACGTGACCATTAGTAATTTATTGCTGGTCATTTATAACGCGACCAAATTTATGACTAAACCATTTTTAGTCATTTATTGGTTGTTTTGATTGACCAATTTGGTAGTATATTTTTAGTCATATTTATTCACTAATTTTTGTCAATTGGTAATATATTTAGTCAATTGGTAATTTATTTAATTATTTTTGTTCACTGATTTTTGCCTAAAAGTGCTGGAAATGAGACAATGCTTTTGAGGTTTAAACATAAAACATAGAAAAATATAATCAATCATTCATTTGCACATAATGAAACATCTATTGAGAAGGCAAAATACTAAAATTTTATTGAGAAAAGGTGTTCTTACAGCAGATACAAGACTTAAATATGTGTCTTTGCTTTGAAAAATGTGTTGCAAAGTGTGTTTCTCAGTGCTGTGACTGAGAAAACTGAGTTACAATGCTCTATTTTTTGCTTATACAGCTCCAAAACATGAAAGAACTACTTGAAAAATTAAGCCTAAGGGTTCTATATCTCATCCCAAGCATGGGAGAGCATATAGGAACTAAAATTGACTAAGTTCTCATGCTTAAAATAGGGAAACCTATTTTACTCTCTACCTTGCTGGACTGTTCAACACAAGTCTGGTCTATGCTCTCACCTTGAAACACTTATCCTTTTATGTCAATCAAGATCTCAAAAACACTTATCCTTTTATGCTCCAGAAGTCACTGTGACAGTCTAGGATCAAGGTGTTGCAATTAAAAAAGATAGTGATGTCTTACCCATTGAGATTGTGCATGCTGAGATTCCATAGTTGTCTTACCCGCTGCCCATGCTTTCTTTTACTCACTGTGAACTGTGCTTACTCTATCATGCACCCCCTTCTTTAGACATTGACAACACTATTGAATTCTTACTAGATTGGTTTGTTATGTCACTTATTTGATGTTGAATTATTGGATGAATGTCTGATATAGCTCTTGAATTGACAAAGAAAGGCACTCTGATTGCTCCTAGAGATCAATTCCTCCTAGAAGCATCAATGTTGAACATACCTGATAGTACTTGGATAGTGACTGTTGTGATTAGGAAATCCAAATCAAGGTAAAATATAAAACCAAATGCATGCAAAACAAAAGATTATACCTTAATATGAAGACCCAATCTAAGAAGGGTGAAGGAGCTTGTGTCCAAATGCTCCAAGATATACCCTAGATACTCAAAGATGATGTGAAATGCTCTCAAGCTCACAAGCGCAACTCAAGAAATCACTTAGCTCAAAAGGATATTTTGGCATAATAACATTACTTAGAAATTGGATGATCAAATGGCTTGGAGGATAGTGTATTTATAGGTATTTTGGAGAGATTTTGATTCAATGGTTGAGATTGATTTGAGAGATCAATGGTAGAGGATGAAGATGATGTGGAGGGCCTAGATTTCATCTTGGAGAATGGAGGGCTAGGAATAAAGATGGATTTTTAATTCATCTTGGGAAGAGGGGTTCATAAATGAGGTGGAGTGTAATGGATTATTTGTGAGTTAAAAATTCGCATGGGGAAGGGTAAAATAAATTTAAAATTCATTTGGGGAAGAGTGGATATTAATGAGGTATGACATGTGTAGGGGGTGTAAGAGGTATTAAATGAGGATTATGACACGTGTGTATAAAAAATTGTTTTATATGAGATATATTTCAATATTTTATTTGTGGGATGTGGGGAAGGGTGTTAATCAAGGTTTGACCATTTTAATTAGGGTGATTAACCTAATTAATATAGCTGGAAAAATTAGGGAATAGGTTAATGAGAGATTTTAGATTAATTAAATAAGGTTTTATTTAATTAATCCTAGGTCTAGGGTCATGTAGGATAGACTAGGTAATTAAATAATAGATATTTAATCAACTAGGGTAGGGATAGGTCAATTAATAGGTTGAATTAATTAGTTAAACATGATTTAACCAATTAATTGGGTTTAATGGATAAGGGGAAATTAACCAAATAAATATTGCATATTTATTTAATTAATTGGCTAAGGTTGAACTATTGAATTAATAAAATTAATCCAATTGTTGGAGATAGAATAGTGAAAAATTAGGTGATGAAGGGATAATTAATTAAATAAAAATTTAATTAATTAAATAGGTATGTTCAAGGAGGTCAGGAGTTGATTTGATGATGAAGACATTTTTAGGTGTCTACATTTGCCCCTCTTTGATGTGGTGTCAGGACCTAGTAGGGAAGTGGCGTCAAGTCAAAGAAAAATATACCTAGCTACCAGGAAGGAATGGAATGAGTGAGGGATGCCCCCTCGAGAGATCAGTGAAAAATTAAAAAAAAATTAGGTGATCTCTCGAAAGGATGCAACAGGAGTGAAATTTGGATAGTGGATAGGGAATCGGGTTGATAGGAAGAAAAATGGGATAAAACAGTTGTGATCTACACCCTAGGGAAGAAGAACTACATGGAGGGATGACATGGCCTACTATATTTAGAATAGTGGGCCCTAAGAGTGCCACATTTGCACACATTGAGTCATTGAAAAGAAGGAGCAAAGAGGAAATGGCAGACCACAATCCCATGTTCCCGCTATATAGACACATTTCTGAGCATTTCCGAGCTTACGGCCAGGCACTGGAGGCTAGACCCCAGGTAGGCCCTAACCCTAGCTTTGTCATTTTTTGATTTTATCACTTTTTTACTTCAGGAATTGGGATTTTAGGGTTTTGGCACTATCGCAAGATCACGCAGCGCTAAAAGGGGAACGGATTAGTGCTATCCTCTGGATTGGCACTATCCGTTGGGGTGGAAAAGGGATGGATTGGCGCCAAATATTTATCATTTTGGCACTATCCTCTAATTTAGTGCAATGTTGTGTAGAGTTTAGGATTTGGTGTTTTGGCACCAAATAGGAGGTAGGGTAGCGCTATCCTTCGGATTAGCGCCATGCTAGGTAGTGGCGCTATCTTGCAGATTAGTGCAATGTGAAATACTAGCGCAATACTTGATATTGGTGCTATCAAGAAGAGTGGCACCATTCGCCAGATTGGCACCAAATGGAAGGGTAGCGCCATTTGTTTGAATGGCGCGAAAAGGGCTGCGCAGTGGCGCTATCTCGTGAATTAGCACCATGTGAAAATGTGGGTGGCGCCATCATTAGAAATGGCACAAAATGGGTTCTATTTTGGCTCCAAAATGTTTTGGCTTTCAACAGTAGAAGAAAGGGTGGATTTTGGAAGAATAGGTAGGTTTTGGCCATAAATTTGTGGATGTAGGATACGAGGTCATTTATAGTGTCCTCGCGGGAGTGACACGTGTCGGCCGTGATGGAGTTATTTGATCACTTCGACAATGCCATGCGGGCTCAACTGGCGACGGTAGGGCTTCTGACACCTACATCTATGCCAGTACTATGAGCTCATAGAGCTTTGATTACGGCTGTCGTAGAGTGATATCACCCAGAGACTTGTTCATTTTTGCTTCCTACTGGTGAGGTCACCATCACTCTTGAGGATGTTCATCACATCCTCAAGTATCGATTCATGGTCAGTGGGTGACATATGATACGAAGAGGGGACGAAGGGCCTTACTTAGAGTATTTGGCTGTGATCACATTGTTTTGTTAGCAGACAGGAGGGAGATGAGCTATGAGCAGACACTAGCGGCGGGTTCAGATCACTTTGCTTTATTCCTGTGTGCATTGATCGGAGGCGTAGTGATGCCAGATATGAGAGGTAGGGGATTTCTGGTTGGATGTGGGGAGGTCATTAAGGGGATGGTCTGACACGAGCGAGACAGTGTATGCTTGGGGACCGATGATGTTAGTGCAGCTTTATCATGAGATGCATACAGTTGTTTATCATTGTGATTCAACTCTATCGGCTGGTGTTACTTTTGTTGGTGTGAACATGGTTATTACCTATCTGGTTTAACCTTTGTTGTGTGGATAATTCATATTATTTAAATATTTATTAGTTAAATAATACTCACACACATGTTCACATGTTAAGTTGACTTAGTGAGTCTACTAGATGTTACTAGTTGTTTCTAGTTGTGTCTAGTTGTTACTAGGTGTTGATAGTTGTCTTATCCTACACATGTGATCTAGTTGGCATCCTATCCTTTAGTTGTCATATGTAATAGGAATGTGACACTTGTCACATGACTACAACATCCTAGCTCTCAACCTTGGTCTATATATAACCAAGGCCTCTCATTGTATCATATCAATTAACTTGTATCAAGTCATTATCTTGTGTATAGAATATCATTCTATCATGTTGATCTTCTTTGATTCTTGTGATTAGCTCTTAGACATCTTGATCCTGGGATAGCTACCTCCATAACTAATCCTAACATGGTATCAGAGCTTGTTGATTGTCTAAAGTTAGTTCATTTTTAGAAGATCTTAGATAGTGTTTTTTCTTTCTTGAAACCAAGTATGCTCTTCTCTTGCATCCTTGGATGACTTGGAGAATCAGAAAGGTTGAAAGAAATAATAGCTTTTGGGGGCCTTCTTGTTTGTGATTTGAAATTGTAGGTTTCATTTGGTGCATTTTGGAGCAAAACTGACCTCACTATTGAGATCAGAAGGGTCAAATCTACTAAGATCGACTGTAAACTCGATATACTTTGGTCATAGTCAAATCTGACATTTTTTTACCACCTCTGCAGATTTTTTGTCCAAAAGGCAAAATTGTTTTAGTAGAGGGCACTATTGCCCCCTGCAAATTTTGTGGGTTGATCATCTATTATGCCAGTTTTGTAGGCCTCCTCGCCTAGATCCAGCACCTACATTTTGTGGGCATTCACGCCCTGATTGGCCTCCATTTGGACTCATATCCAATTTTGGCATTCTTGTTCAGATTCTCTTGATCAGGCTTGTTCAGCCTTCTATCAAACCAAATTTCTGTTCCAAATTGTGGTTGCGTAAGGTTGCCGATCGACTTTTTTTTTGGCAATAGAGATCTTGATTTGATTGGTAGACAACAGGAAAAATTGGTGATTATATACCTCCAAGGTGTTGATCTTGAGCAACTCAAGCTCATGTGTCTGCATTGCACCTCTTTTTTGTCCCTGATTGGACCACGCTCCAATCTCATTGAGCCTGTTTAGCTTTTGAAAATCAGATCCGTGGATTAAATGTTTTTTGGCCTACCTTTTTGTGCAAATCAAACCACATTGACATCAATTTGCTTGTTGTTTGACTCAGCATTACAGCTCGATCTACAAAAAGTGATTATGTCTTTGTTTTTATTGTGACTCCTTTCAGGCCAATTTCATTTCATTTTGGCCCAATTTTTGGGCAATCAGATCTAAAATGGAGGCTTAATATCAAAGTGGCCACATTTGGATAAAGGTTGCAACTATTTCTGTCCAAATCTTCTTTAATCAGCATAGCTCTCAAAGGCAGTTTGGGCTCTATCTGCTCTATTTCATTCGGCCTCTTTGGCCTTTGCTCAACCTCTCAAAGCCTCATTTGTCCTTTTTCCAGCTAGATTGGCCCTACTTGGCATTGTTTTGGCAAAATTGGAGAAGGTTATCTTCTTTAGCCTTCATTGACACTGACAGCAACTTCATCGATGGATCACAATAGTCTTTGATGGCTTCTGCATTGCAAAACCACTAAGATTGGCTCCCATTTGGACACAAATTGCTCGCAGAGTGGTTTTGATTATATTGTAGATCGTGTTTTGGATGAGCATTCTTGTTTTGAAGCTCAACATGAGATCAACATTCATTGTTTGCTCCAAACATTGATCTGGTCTAGTTTTTGTGATCTCTGGCACTCAGATTTTGACTCCTCTACATTTGTTCAGACTTCATCTACATTTCAAGACTCCTATTTTTTTATCAATCCGGCCATTCTGCCCCTTGGTTCGTTCCAACTCTATGTGAGTGGATACATTTGATCTGTAGGTGATATCGACATCTGTAGGTGATCGGGGTCGACTTAGCTCCTATATTCCACGATTCTGGATGGGTCGTCTACTTACAAGATTTGTTATCTACATGTTTAGCGGCTCCTTAGCATAGTTTGGCCTTATCAAACACAAATCGAGCCTATGCAAACAGTGATCTGTGTTTTGATCCTACATTTTTGGGCAAGCAAGGCCATTGATTGGCCTTTCTTTATGGCCACCATAGCAATTTGCCTTGATCTTAATCTGTTTAGCATTTTGTTTGAATCTTTGGCGAATCTTGTTTGGTGTCTTCACAAGATACGTACCAAACTTTTGTGGTAAAGTGGTGGTGGAGAATGATCATCTCCAGCTTTGCTAGCTTGCTGTCTGGACATTAGTGAGCTTCATTTCCAAAGGGTGTTCACATATGACCCAGTCTCCTCTTGGAGTCATGGTCACTATCAGAGGTCTCATCTCTAATCGAGCCTCTTTTGAAACCTCCTAGTCCCATACACGGTCCATTCTAGCACAGCAGGCCCCATTTTATGGGTGATCTCATCCTTCACTAGTTTTGGTGTTATCAGCATCCTTGCTCACCTAGTGGCCCCTATTTGTGGCTTGTTTGGAATTTTGACTTTGCATTTTTGGTCTTCTACCTACATACTGGCAGACTCACGGCCTGCTTGGCCTTTGAAGGTTTTAATTGACTTCATTCTCGACTAACATTTGTAATAGAGGAGAGTACTATTCTTTCTTTGTTCGTTTGTCGAAGACCGTGATTAAGGCCCGGTTTGGTAGGAGGCTATTACCCCCTCACAAACAAACTCATCTCTCACCTCTTGATGATGGGTGGCACCTTGAATTTTGTCGCATGCAAGTCGAAGTCGACCATTTTTTGAAAATTTTGCCAAGAGGGGGATTTTTTTCTTTTTGCCACAACTTGCACCCGGGGAGTCAGTTTTTCACATTCTTATAGTTGTTGGAAAGGTGGTTCCGAGTACTTCACCATGGTATAGGTAATTTTTCCCTAGCTTGCCATATTTTTTCAGAATTTTCCTCCGAATATCATATTTGCTTTATTTTTTTGACATTTTTCGACAGGGCATAACTTTTGCCTACAATGTCAAAATTGAGCAAACTTTTTTTTGAAATTGATCAGAAAAATGCAAGGAATCTGATGGTGTATGTCATTTTTTGTTTTGGTAAGCCATTTTCTCAAAAAATTGTAAAATCACCGTATGTTATAAACAATCAATTTTGGCTTCCACATTGACAATATTGTACTCAATCTTGTATTTCTTTCTGGGGGGGCATATTTTGTAGCATTATTTGTTTTGGGGATTCATTATTTGTAGTTTGTTGTCATTTGTTTGAGGTTTGTAAGGCATGCATGGTCAATGTCTTAATTGTTCACCCCATGACATCAACTTATTCATCCTTGTTTTGGACATTGCATGTATCCATTGAATGCACTTTTTTGACTTGTAAATGCACTGAGATAAAGTGCCACATATTGTACTTGTAGTTTGGGGATCTTGCACATCATGTTGTGCCATTTTTGTACTCGTACTACTTTATAAAGTGCCATGGGGGGTTGTGTTAGTGCCTTGTTATTTGCCATCACAATCTTGTCTGGTGAGTGTCCCTCCACGACAACATTTTCAGCCTCATGCGTGTGTGCCTTGTTATTTGCACACCCTTTATTAGTTGCAGGTACTACTATGTGCATTTTGTGATGTTTCTTCTTCACCTTCTTGCACTACATTGTGACACACAGTTTCAGTGGAGCTGCCATACCTCTCCCTTGTCTGCATTATGTGGGGTATCATACTACTTGTGCTAATGCTTCCTTGGTTTCGCTTGGAGTGAACTATGTATCTAGTTTTTGTTCCTATATACTATGCGGATGCAGTGGTTGGTTACCCAAGCATTTCAGTGAGATGGAACAGATACCATATAGACACTCTTGCATTCTTGTAGAGGCAACTTTTTACTTTATTCAGATGATCAGAGTTCTTGAGACTATTAGCACTTGTATTTTCAAATATCTTGAGTAGTGTCGTTGGGGTCACTCATACAGATTGATGTGCCATTTGCATCTTTGACTATCAGATTGGTTGTCACTCATGCAGATTTTTGTCTCTTTGATCCTGATCTTCATCCTTTTTTTTAGTGAAGGTTCTACAACAGTGTAGCAGTTCTTCGGTAGTTGTTTGCAACTTTTTTGTGCTTCAGACATCTAATCTGTGTATACCTACTTGTTGTATTTGATTACATTGTGCATCTTCTCATTATTGTGAAAATTTCTTTTAATCTGGTGTATTACCCTTTCATGTTTTCAAGCTTTTATTTCATTTTCATTACAAGCTTTCTCTCTCCCTTTTCCCCTCAAAATTCAGTAGTTTTAAGTGATAACTAGACAAGGAAGCCGGCCTTCTCCGGAGGTTTGATCTCACTTAACAAAGTCCCACACTTAGAGATCGATCCCATGTTATTCCAGTTTGCAGAGGTTTCACAGCTTATGCAAGGGTGCAAAATTGGGTGATAACAACTTTGGCACGCCCGGTGGGACCAATTACAAATTTATCACTAGTTTTGATGTGCAGCTGTATACGCCTAAAAATGACACGATTCATCCTAAATAAATATTCTAAATATTTATCCCCTTCTTCTATTAATTAAATAAATATTCCAAATTTATTTAATCGATTCACTGTTCCATAATTAAATAAAATCTATTTATTTAATTAAAATTCTTCTAAATATCTCACACAATTAAATAATCATAAATTATTTAATTAAGCCAAATTCCTCTATCCTAAGTTCTAAATTCCAAAAATCCACATCACCTTTACACCTCACCTTTTCTACCTCACCTTGTCCACCTAATCAGGTTGCACATGTAATTAAATATATTTAATATTTAATTATCTTATTTTCCCTCACCCACATGGCCTATTTCTTCTCAAATCAGAGGTTAGTTAACTAATCAATCAAAAGTGTTAACTAGCCTGTTAATTGAGTCAAATCCTCAATCAATTCACTCAGTTCCATGATTTATTCCTCTAACTGATCAATCAAGTCTGTTAACAGACCAGTCAATGGAGTTAACTCTTCAATCAGTTCTGTCACATCCCCTCTTTCATGATGGAGCTGGGACACTTGTCACATTTCCACTGGTTGCACATTCCTCAACCATCCTCAGCCATTGATCTTCATATATCCTCTCGACCGTCGATTCCCATTCTTCCAAGTCTATAAATGAAGCTTCATCCCTCCATTCTAATCATCCAGGCTTTTGACATCGTTACTCTGCAGAAATATCACCAGTGCGCCTTTGGCACCCTTTTGTCATCTACAAGCTTGAGATCACATACTTGCATTGGAGCTCATCTTCATTGCGTATCACCACAACCATTCACCGTCGACTTCCTATAAACTACTAAAAGATTGCACTCTCTAAGGGCTCACTTCATCTGCAAAAGGACTATCTGTGATAGGCGAACAACAGAAGTTTAGAAACGGGAAAGGTTTGCTCTGTATTTGTTCATTGCTTCGTTTATTGAATCCTTCTTGTTTCACTATTCTGTTGATGTTTGGGTCTTGTTTAATTCATTTGATTGATCACCATTTTACCCTTACATTTTTGGCGCCCACCGTGGGGCCGTTTTCCCTTTATTTTACCGTTTCTGAGCTTTTTTGAAGGCAGGTTCCATACAGGTCACGCAGAGTCACGCACAGATTACTTCGACGCATCTGTTCATTTAGGCGGCACTTTTAAAGACTGTTACGATGCTTTTATCCTCTCTGCACATCTGTGTATTTTCGCTGCGCTTCTGTGCACTGTTACGACGCTTTTGTTGTTTTTGCGCATCTGTGTATTTTCGCTGCGCTTCTATGCACTGTTACGACGCTTTTATTATTTCTGCGCATCTGTGCATTTATGCTGCGCTTTTGAAGACTGTTACTGCGCATACATTAATACTACGCATTCATTCCTTTTAACTGCGCATGCGTGCAATATTACGACGCATTCATTATTGTGGCACTTCTGTTGATCATTTCTGCGCATCTGATCACTGAAGCTGCACATTTGTAACAGGCTGAGGTTTTAGTACTTTTCTAGGGGAAGTTGCTAACGCTAACCTTTTCACAGGTGTTTGCTGGAGTGGTTTTGCAGGATAGGTGCAGGTTTAGCTCCATTTAGTTGCATCTAATTAGTTCACATTTCATTTTCAAAGGGAAAGTAAAATTAATGTTCATTCAAATCTTCATCTAGTTCTAATTAGGGAGGAAGTAACTGGATTATTTCTTGCTTGCATTGCAAACACCTTCCAAGTTATTGCTATGTAAAGATTAAAATTGAACTCATCGATGATCTTGAAGTTAAAATGAACCATTGCTATATCGTGAGACCTGAATTTCAAAGTTAACAATCTCGTGCTACGTGGTTTAAAAATTGAACTCACTACTGCTTTCTGAAGTTAAAATGAACCATTGCTATATCGTGAGACCTGAATTTCAAAGTTAACAATCTCGTGCTACGCGGTTTAAAAATTGAACTCACCACTACTTTCTAGGATTTAAAACTGAACCACTGCTATATTGCTGAAAATCACTTCAAAGTTCTGTTTGAGTAGATTAGCCCATTTAGTTTTTCACTTTTAACTAGGGTGGATTAATCAGTGTATTCTGTGCTTGCAAATGACAATAGGCTTATGCTCTCCCCTCTTCTGGGTGATCAGAGTGCCAGACTTGTCATTCTATCTGTTTAACCTTTAGGAGGGGCCTGCCCTTGGATGCACGCTTGTCCAAGTGGGAACGACCCTGAGTAGTAACAGGCTAACGCCAAGCCCTACCAAGCCACTTAAAATAAATTGTGCTTGAGGTGAAAACTTCCTACAACAAGTGCTGTTATGTTACACCGACGGCCAACCTCCCCCAAAACCCTCTCAGGCGCAACCCTGTGAGGTTGAGAGACTCCATAACGGAGAGTAGCGCCACCACATGTGTAACCACTTGAACGGTTGCCTGAATTAAATACCTCTTGTTTTAGTGGCCCAAATCCCTTATAATCCATTTCTCGCCTAGGATTTTGTGCTTGCTTTTGTCTAAAATAGAGTCAGAAAATTTACAAAAACAATGAAAAACTACAAAATATTCTTTGTGCTTGCTGTGTTTTCTTTTTATTAAATTCATAATATCAGATCAGGAAGACCTTTTCTAGCCAAAAAATACCAAAAATAGAAGAAAAACCTAAAAATTTTGCAAAAACTTCAGAGCTGCGCATTTACACATTTTTGCTGCGCATTTACAGAGACTTGCTGCGCTTTTGTAATGACTTGCTGCGCATATACCTTTTTTGCTGCGCATATCTGCATTGTTGCTACGCATATATCATTCACCAGACTGGCGCATTTACTGCAACTTGCGGCGCATTTGTCCATTTCTGCTGCGCATCTATTTCTACACATATGTGACAGTGAGCACTTGCCCTATTTTTGAGGAGATATTTTCACCTGATCAGAGCACCCATTTCAGCCTAGTTTCACTTTCTGAGATCAGAGTCAACCTTGCAGTCAGTCTCCATCTGTTTCACCCAACTCTTTCTCTTTCATCCATTGTCTCTCCCACTTTCTGTCCAAATCACTCTTGTCCCAAAGATAGCCTATCCCATATCAATTCGGCATAAGTCCCTTTTCGTTTCATTAGTGAATTCACATAAGCCTAGTAGGTCACAATACCTTTGCTAGTAGTCTTGTTGAACGACTAAGCCCTACACAGTAAGACTGGTATCAACTACCCTTGCTAGTGGCTAGAGTCTTGTGTCAACCATCTTACTTGAAGTCATTGAGCGAGAGAATCCTTTGTCCAAGTCTTATCCTAGGTATCCCATTCATAATAGTCTCGGTCAGCACCTCGCCAAAATTTCTAATCCTGGTCCACTTCATCCCACCCCACCTTGCATGGTTCTTACTCGATCCCAGTACAACAAGCAAATCGAAATGGCCAACTCATCTGATCACCTTCTCCCACCACATGATTGTGAAGAAGAGATTTCTCATGAAGAATTAGTGGTGCACATGCAAGATAGAAAATTCCAACGCGTCGTAGAGAAGATGATCCTTGAAGACCCCCATAAGTATTTCCATCATCTTGCTAGTCTCGGAATCAAACTCCCCGTAGACTTTGACATTAGCTCCATCATGGAAAATGTAGACAATGATCATGAGAGAGGCACAAATGACACAGTCCCACATGTGCATGAGAGAGGCACAAATGACACAGTCCCCCATACAAATGAGAGAGGAAAGCAACCTGTAGATCCAACTACTCCTATGGCAGACGTGAGACAACAAATTGAAAGTCTAAAGCTCGAGATATCCAACCTTAAGACCGGTACAAGTTCTAAGAACTACTCTTTGGAAGATATAGCACCATACCCCTTTGACAGAAATTTGATCATGAAACCATTCCCCTATCATATCAGGGAATTCACTGCAACATGTTTAGAAGTAGCTCACAACGAGACCTACTTAATGAGACTATTCCCGCGATCTTTAGGTGGTCAAGCTATGGAGTGGTTCTCGCGTCTCCCACCAGGAATCAAAACTTTTGATGAACTTGTCAATAAATTTATAACGCACTTCTCTTACAACATAGAACACGAGGTATCTATGCTAGATCTATGCAACACCAAGCAGAAGAGTGGTGAGTCATTCGCAGTCTTCCTACAACAATGGAGACAGCTAGCTAGTAAGTGTTCTTACGATATGCCTGAGAAGCAGCTATTGGAAATGTTTGTCCACAATCTAAACACTGATCTTAGCTATCAGATTTAGATACAATGCCCTACCTTGTTCGCCAAAGTCATTGAAATGGGCCTCTTCATTGAAAAAGCTATGATCACTAAAGGAACTCTCAAGCTCTACAAGGACACACCTCCTTCCAATTACACAACAGATAAATCAAAGTTTTGGACCAAGAACAAGAATGTGGTCAACGATGGAGTAGTGGACGCCAAGGCAGCAGCCCCTAAGCAACAACCTATATTCACTCTTAAGGGAGAAGCAAATACCAGTGCACTCAACAAGCCACCCCCTCGGGAACCTAGACCTTGGTTCAATTCAAATCCAAGGAGAAAATTCATGCCGTTGGGGGAATCTCAAGAGTCTGCCCTCAGGAAGTTGTTGGCTAACAATGAAATTTCTCTACCACCAACAAGTGACTGAGCCTATCGTCAAACCTCCCTATTGGAAAGACACAGATTATTGTGAGTATCATCGAGGAAGGGGGCACACGACTAACAATTACATCTGCCTCAAGAATGTCATACAGGATATACTGGATCAGAATCAGGGAGGGACACAACAGCATACCTCCAATGAATCTCATGTGGCCTACCGGGATCCTCTTCTGAACCACAACCGGCCATATAACAAAAATCGCAACAATGGCCACAACAGCAACAATGGTCACAACGGCAACAACTCCAATGGCAATCCCAATAACGACAACAGTCACAACCGGCCAAACCAGAACAGCGGGTCGAGTAATGCTAACTATGCAAGCATTCCATTTGAGTACACCATTAACTGCATTTCTGAGCATCTTCCGCAGGTCAACGTCATCTCCCCCGACCAACAACCAGGACCTAACAGAACTAGTTGTAGTATAATTACCTGCAGTGGTAAAGTCACGATCAATACCACCCCTCCAAGGTCGTCACCATCTCCATCCAACTCCCGCCCATACATGTCATCGACCAGTTGCAAAAAACTCTGGCTCACATTTCTATATTGGAGCTCTTGCATCTATCTCCTTCTCATAAGGAGATTCTTGAGAAAGCCTTAGTGGAAACTACTGTCCCCACTAACCTAGCCCAAGAAAAGTTTCAGACCATGGTAGGCAATCTGACATCTTCCACTTCCATCTCGTTTACGGAGCAAGATGACCTTTCCATATCTCAACCCCACAACACCCCTCTACACATTGTCGCATTCGTGCACAAGCACCGCATCAAGAGGGTTCTCATTGATGGGGGTGCCGGTTTAAATATTTGTACTTTGAAGCTAGTCCTTGCACTGGGGTTCTCCAAACAGGCAGTTGATCCAAGACAGAAAATTACCATCAAAGCCTATGACGAGGAGGAAAGAACCACAAAAGGAACAGTTGTCCTACCCATTCAAGTGGGACCGGTAATTAAAGATGTGGTGTGCCAAGTCCTTGATCGAGAGCTTGCTTACAATATTCTACTAGGGAGACCATGGATCCACGCCATGAAGGCTGTTCCCTCCACCTATCATCAGTGCATTAAGTTCCCACACGATGGCAAGCAGGTCACCATACAAGGCGACCCCGATCCCTACCAACACTGCAATTCTTTCCAAGCAAAATCTGAATGTGTCATTCCCAACAACCAAGCCTACATTTCCCCTACTCCGCACCAAGACCATACCGCTGAAGCTTCCTCCTCGAGGCCCAAACTGCTGAAACTTACCATAAAAGAAAATGGCGTGGGGGAGTACTCCATTGAGCACAGCCTCAACCTTGCCACCATGCCTTTGTCTCCTCGCTCCTTTGGCAAACCCAAGCATCAACCTAGGCATTTTCCAAAGCCATCTACTCCTCCTATAACTCCCGCAAATCCCTTTGTAAAATGGGGGACCTTATCTGATGAGACAGAGGAGCGAGATCTCCTACAATGGCTTTATGCTGAAGAAGAAAACACACCCCAAGAGCCACCTAGACTCCCTATAGAACTCTATGGACAGGGTGAAACTATTTTGCACAAGATGGGGTATGAAGGACAAGGCCCCATAGGCCTTAGAAAAGAAGGAATCGTTGAACCTATACAACCTTCTTCATCCTCTTTGGCTAGAAACACAACTGGCCTAGGGTACAAAGGCAAAGGTAAAGCCAAGGAAAATGCCTGCCTTGTGGAGACAATTCAAACGCTCCAAGTGGATAGTGACACAGATTCAGATGAGTCAAATGAGTATGAGTATGAGTTTGGATGGTGTCAATCTCTTTGTCCTCGTAGGAGTGCTCTGTTTAGATTCCATTGCGATAAACAACTTGGAAGAAAGTACCACCCAGAACACTACCCCCACCAGTACTCACAACATTTCCATTCACACCATTAATGAATCAGATCTCTCATCCGACTCCCTTCCCCTCTTACACCCTGAGCTTATTGACTGGGATCTACAAGGAACCCCTCAATTAGATATGTTCCAGAATGATGATGCTTACATTGGCTATATGGAACTTAGGGATCACTTACCAAAAGGAGATCATAAAGCTGGTTTTGCTATCGAACTCAATACCATGGCTTACTTCAGAGAGGGTGCCAAGCTTTCTAGTCGCAAAAATATCAAAATCAAAAATGGATCTGATGGTGAAAACCGCCGTGCGGCAGTGTCAGATCATAAAACAGTAAAAAGAAAGGACGTATCCGAAGGTGAAAACCCAACTGTGGCACCTGACGATGGAATGCTTGACACCCTCCCTAGTGATATGTACCAGGAACGGTCACAGATTGTGGTGGAACCAACAGAGCCAGTGAATATTGGAACCGAAGAGCAGCCCAAGATTATCCACTTCGCAAAATCTCTCACACTGCCAGAGAAAACTAGGTTCGTACCATTCTTTAAGAAGAAGAGAGGCAGCTTTGCTTGGTCATATGCTGACATGCCAGGTTTAGACCCGAACCTAATTCTGCATCATCTGCCATTGGATCCAGGGGTGAAGCCTGTAAAGCAGAAACTAAGAAAAATGCACCCTCATATAGCCCTTTTGGTCAAGGAAGAACTCAAGAAATTGCTAGATGTGGGGTTCATCAGAGCCATAGATTACCCCGAGTGGATATCAAACATTGTGCCAGTGTCTAAACCAGATGGCAGGGTTCGACTATGCAATGATTTTTGAGACTTAAACAAAGCATGCCGTAAGGATGACTTTCCATTGCCTAACATCGATATCATAGTCAACCTCACGGCAGGACATACAATACTGTCACTCATGGATGGATTCTCAGGGTATAACCAAATCAAAATAGCACCAGAGGATCAACACAAAATAGCTTTCACTTGCCCATGGGGTACCTTTTGCTGGAATGTCATGCCTTTTGGGCTGAAAAATGCAGGTGCTACATATCAGCGGGCCATGACAACTATATTCCATGACATGATGCATGTGACCATGGAGGATTATGTTGACGATATCTTAGCAAAATCTCTCACAAGGGACTCACACCTGGATATCCTAGAGAAAGTCTTCCAACGGTTGGACCAATTCCAAGTTAAACTAAACCCGAAGAAGTGTGTGTTTGGGGTAACATCGGGCAAGCTACTAGGCTTCATCGTGTCAGCAAACGGAATAGAGGTCGACCCGGCCAAGGTCAAAGCAATAATGGACATGCCACCGCCCAAGACTCTAACACAGTTGAGATCCTTACAGGGCAAGCTACAGGCCATTTGAAGGTTCATCTCACAGTTGGCAGACAAGTGCCAACCTTTCAGCCACCTCCTACATAAGAATATTCCATTTAAATGGGATGAGTGGTGCGAAGAGGCATTCAACAAGCTAAAGGAGTACCTTATGAACCCTCCTATACTCATGCCTCTGATCCAAGGAAAAGCTTTGATTCTCTACATATCTACTACACCTACTTCTCTTGGGGCTCTCCTAGCACAGCAAGACTATGAGAACAAGGAAAGAGCTATATACTACATCAGTCAAACCTTAGTGGGCTACGAGTTACAATACTCACAGGTAGAACGATCATGCCTTGCGGTGGTTTTTGCTTCACAAAAACTCCGACACTACATGTTGGCACATCCTGTCAAACTCATTGCCAAAATTGACCCACTAAAGTATCTTCTCAGCAAAGCAGCTCTCACAGGTCGACTAGCAAAGTGGGTTATGCTTCTTAGTGAATATGATATAGAATATGTGGACAGAAAAGCCATCAAAGGGCAAATCATAGCTGACCAACTGGCTGAGGCACCATTACAGGACACTTCACCAATGCAGTTTGAGTTTCCCGATGAGTCTTTATTCACTCTGTCAACATCTCCTTGGAAACTCTACTTCGACGGGTCTTACACCAACCATGGATCGGGGGCAGGTATCCTGTTTATCACTGCCCAAGGCGACACAATTCTAAAGTCCTACAGGTTGTTATTTCCATGCACTAACAATATAGCGGAATATGAAGCCTTGGTAATTGGTCTCAAGATGGCCACTGAGTGGAAAATCCAAGTACTATGTGTCTACGGTGATTCTCAGCTTATCATAAATCAGGTCAATGATGAATATCAAACCAAAGATGAGAAGCTCATCCCATACAAACGGATGGTTGACGACCTCAAAGAACACTTTGGGACCATCTCCTTTGAACAAATACCCAGGATCGAGAACAAAGTAGCAGATGCAATGGCTACCATAGCCTCTCTTCTTGAAATACCTGAATACGAGTCACGGTATGAGTTCTTAGTAGAAACCATTCGGCAACCAGCGTATGATCTCCTCGAAACCCATTCCATTTGCCTCCTAGTAAGATCTAATTCACCTTGGTACGGTAAGACCTATACTTACCTCAAGGACAATATTCTTCCACCAGACCTCTCTTCCAACCAAAAACGAACTTTCATCCGACAAGCCTCCCGTTACACCATCATAGCTAATACCCTTTACCGACATGGTCTGGATGGTACTTTACTCCATTGTCTAGAACAAGAAGAATCCATAACGGCCTTGCGAGACATACACGAAGGGATCTGCGGAACACACTCCAACGGTCCTTCCTTAGCCAAGAAACTCATGCGTTTGGGTTATTACTGGCCAAACATGGAAATGGATTCATATCAGTTCATCAAAAAGTGCAAACAGTGCCAGATACACGGGAACCTGATTCATGCACCTACTCAGGAGCTGAGACCTTTAACGACACCCTGGCCCTTTTGCCAGTGGGGACTTGACCTTGTGGGAAAGATTCATCCACCTTCTTCCAACAGCCATAAATTTATCATAACCGCCACTGAGTACTTCACCAAGTGGATTGAAGCCGTTCCCCTAACCACCGTCACCAGAAAACAAATTTCCTCGTTCATTCTGAATTACATTATCTGCTGATATGGCATCCCTTCATCCATCATAACGGATAATGGGAGACCATTCAAAAATTAGGATGTCCAGGAACTTTGTGAACATTTCAAAATCCAACATCGTTTCTCCACTCCATACTACCCCCAAGGTAATGGCCAAGCTGAGGCATCGAATAAAACCATTCTGAAAATCCTAAAGAAAACTGTCAATGAAGCCGGTCGCAATTGGCAAGTTCAACTCAATCCCGCTCTGTGGGCCTACAGAACCAGTATACGCACTCCCACAGGTGCTACACCCTATGCCCTTATCTATGGTTCCAAAGCCATCCTTCCCATTGAGGTCGAACTCCCATCCCTTAGGGTGTCGTTGAAAGGTCTCATCTCAGATGAAGAATACAGAGTCTCCAGGCTACAAGAACTAGAGCTGCTAGAGGAAAGACGCCAGAAAGCTTTTGACCATCTCAAAGCCTATCAACAGATGATGTCAAGAAGCTACAACCACAAGGTTAGACCAAGGTGCTTCAAAGTTGGGGACCTAGTTCTAAAAGAAAACCCTCGCAATCAACAGGACAGAGAAAAGAAATGTAAGTTTGAGCCTAACTGGCTTGGGCCCTATGTGATTGTAGCTGCTTACGGATCAGGGGCATATCAGTTGGCCACTTCAGAGGGTGAGTTGTTTGATGATCCAATCAACAGCATGCACCTTCGCCGGTTCTATACCTAGGAGAACCCCAATGCAAAGGGGCACAATAAAATCAAAAATCAAAAAATCAAAAAAAAAAATTGAAAGGAGAAAATACAAAAAAATTAGAAAAAATAGAAAGCATACAAAAAAAATCGTCCTTTGGTGAAAACCTGGCAAACAGGCGCCTTGGATAGGTATCATGATGAAAACCTGGCAAACAGGCATCATGTTACTCTCTAGTTCCTCGTGCAAATAAAAGCAAGTGATGAAAACCTGGTAAACAGGCGTTACTTGTGACAAACCGCCTTCTCCATCTTTGAGAATCCAATCACCTTGAGTCCATTCTTCCTTCACTCATTTTCCATTCAACCCATATCTATCCCACAAATAAACACTTGACAGTTACCTATCATGGCTTGATACTCACCTTGTGGCCTTGTCAACCAAGGTTTTGTCCCATACCGTCTCCTCAATGTGAGCCTACATAGTGTCTCTCGTTGGTGTCCATGGTCCAAGTTCGTGAACTACGTTGCCTCTGCACCGTCACGTAGGCAACGCCATTATTCTAATGCGCCCCCGAGGCTCCCATTTCTTCTGTGGTCCCATTCATCCCCTTTTCTTTTCTTCATTTTTGTCATCTTTCTTCTAGTCCATCCATGGTCCATTAGGGTTTACCCCGAACTACGTTGCCTCTGCGTCGTCACGTAGGCAAGGCCATTTAGCAATGAGCCCCCGAGGCACTAGGTCAATCCCTTAGGGTCCGTCTCCCTAATAAGGATTGTGCAATCTTCTCACCAAGCAAACAAATGCAAGCAGAACCCGCGCCTCAAGCAGAAATCTTGACACTGAGCATCTTAACCTATCCAATGCAAAGCAAATACCCAAAGTCTTCTAACTGATTTTATCTAAATTATGGCAAGAAACTCACATCTAAAGGCAAGAATGTTTTGTGGATTAGAACCATGGTTAAGTTACAGAGTCTAGATTTTTGTTATCATGTCTTTCTACGCTACTCAAGGATGCCAAAAGCTAGAGATGCTATGATGGGGGCATGATTATTTTCTTTGCCTGCTATTTGTGGATTAAACTTTAGTAATGTGAAGCCTTGTCTAAGGACATGATTGGCAAAAGATCATCGAGGACATCAAAGGTATAACATGAACGGGGGCAATCCTTGTCTGTTGATATGCAAGAAGTACTCAGGTCATCTAGATTCAATTTTGACTAGATGCTTGTATTAGCTTGCTGAATCACAATCCATGTAAGCGGTACTCAGGTCATCTCAGTTCAATTATACCTCGATGCTTATATTCACTTACAACATTTCAGAAAATGTACCAAAAATAAACTGCCCAATGATGAAATAAAGCACTCTAAAAGCAAAACATCCATCCTATATCCATATACACATCCATGCAATCCTCATTATCCAAACTATGCAGAGTAACAATATCAAGTAAAGTTTCTAAGTCATCTTATCACAACCATTCTTCTATCTATCTATCATGTCATTCTTGTGTCGATCAGGTACATTTGGACTTCAGAAAAACAAAGCATATAGGAGCATATCATATCATTCGTAGGACTAGTCATGCACATGCTTAGGTTCGTAGAATACACCATCCAATGCATTAGGTCATCAATACATTTGCATCACCTCACATCTTAAAGCACAGATAATCACATCAAACTCATATCACATATCAAAATACATTTGCATTAGATCTTATAGACGTCCCATAACACAGTTGCATCATCACATAGAAATCATAACACATATACACACATTTACATTAGAACATATACACCTCCCATAACAAAGTTGCCTCTAACATAGACATCATATTACATTTTGCATTCATTTGAAAACTTCAAATCACACAGACATCATATAGCAACATATCATAAAGTCTCTCATATAGCATCAGATAGACCATCTAACTGTGCACATACATCACATCATATAATAGAAGTACATCTTCATCACATAGCACATACAATAGATACACAAAGCTGCATCATCATATATACTATCATACAAAAGAGGTCCAAATGTGCAAAATCGTCATCTATCTCTGGAATAAAAGTGTCATATACAATATGCATCCAAATGGATGGTGATACATGTCCCAAAATGTACAAAATCTGGCCTGTGTCTATCCCTGCTACTGTGGGCCACCACTGCCAGCTCCTGACTGCTGGGGACCCATCACGGAGGCCCCTGACTGTGATGGACCTGCTCTATGAGTCGCCCCAGACTAACTCCTGAAGCTCCCTGCCCTCTGGCTCGACACCACGGCACCATGGTATAACCCTCGGTAATACTGCGCCTGGGACTGTGCTCTGGCTAGATCTGTCTGTGCCTGTGCCAACTGCGTCTGCAACTGGCCAACCTGTGCCTGTGCCTGCTGCACCTGCCCAACCAAAAATGAACTCGCTACATCTATCCCCATAGCGGCCACAGCAGTGTCCCGCTCTACACGGATAATACGTACCCATGCGTCTGCCATGTCTCACTCACGAGTCAACCCAGTGATCACCGCTGCGTCTGTCTCTCGCCTCCTCTTTACCCTCCTCAGCTGTGCCTGCAGCTCTTGCACCTGTCCCCTCAGGCCGGCTATACTCCTCTCATGAGCCTCTCCCTGTACTGGCCCTTGTGCTGCCTTCACCTGTCCTGGCCCCTGTGGCTGGGGCACCTGCTGCTGTGGTACCTGCTGGGGTGGTGGCATCTGTGCCTGCTGAGGTATCTACTACTGTGCCTCTACCTGCCCTGGCACTGCCTGCTCAGCCTGAACTATCCTCCTCCGTTGTCTCAGCCTCTCTCCGGCTCTACCACCCCGTCGTCCTCGTCCTCCTCTAACTCCCCTCCGCCCTGGGCCAGCCTCTCCCTCCTCCTCTGAGTCCGCCTCGTCAATACGAGGCACCAGCATGCTGGGTCCTGAATATCTCGGGAAAGGATGTGCAGTGATCCAATCCTCGTACTCCTGTGTCACCCCCGCATCTGCTATCTCTCTCCTCATGTCCCATGCCACATACGGCGTCTACTGGAACTCTGCCAGAGCCTCCTCATACGAAGCCATCGGCCCCCATCGGACTCTCTCTGCATGGGTCTGTGCGAACAGTGCCTGTCCCTGTGGCATACCCTGTCTCCGCCCAAACTGTCTCAGCACTCGGCCCACCATCTGCCTCTCCAATATATGCCGTGTCCGGCCTATCAGCCACCTAGTCTGAAAGCAGTATGGCAGCTCATCTCCCTCGTCGTCCCACGGCTCACAATCCAGATATGGTCGCCAGACGACCACATCCACTCCGTCCAAGGTGTGTCTCCAGTACTCTAGCTTCCCTAGCCTGTGCTGGGAAATCACTCCTGCATAGCCATAACTGTATGGCTCTCCTCGCTGCCTCATGAAGACACATATCGGCCTAGTCACCGCTATGTGCTCCCACAGCCAGAACTGTAACAGCAACACCCCAGCCGATAGACTCATGCTGCGGTGGTACACCACCTGATGCATATCATGGTATAATTGGGCCAGTACGCAGACTCCCCATGCATATTGGGTGCCCTCAATCAGCATCCGCTCCATGATCCTGCCCCATCCAATGGGGAACCCATGCGATCTCCTGTACGGGCATACAACGCCCCCGATCAGTCCAGCCACAATCCCAAGGAAGTAGTCATAGTAGTCATATATATCCTGCCACAGGATAACCTGTCCAGCTAGCTCAGGATCATCAAACACCCGCTGGCACTCGGCGAGTCCCACGTCCCGCTGTGCATCATACTCTACTAACTCACCTACCACAGGCAAGTGCAGTATCCGGTAGACGTCCTCCAAGGTCACCGTCATCTCTCCTGTCGGAAAGTGGAAGGTCTCGTCCTCACTGTGGAATCTTTCCACGACAGCTGTCAGCAGTCCACGGTTCGCCCGCACCTCGGGCATGAAACATACATAATCCAAACCCATGGCACCAAGCACCACTCTGTCAGTCTCTGTCAGCATATATCTCTACAATAGGGGCATGGGAAATGTCTCCCTCGACTGCAGTGTGTCCCGAATCTCCTCCTGCAAGCAAGCAAGGCAAAGCATCAGTCTCAAGCGACATATACCATACTCAACATACCTACTGAACTATATCAACTAAACTTAGCATTTCAAATTGATCAAAACAGCCCACTACATCTCTTGACTAGATTTCTACAATCTCGAAGATAGCTCATCGATTACCACATCAAATAGGATGCTAATCGAGTCAATTTGGCTAAGTCCTTTGCTATCACAGCAAATATGCCACTACAGGTGGTAAAAGCACCTTTTTTGGGTATATGCGCCGCTAAAATTAGCATATGCGCCACCTCACACAAATGCGCCACCACAGTGCACATATGCGCAGATCCGACAGATGCGCCGCAACATTCGGCATATGCGCCACCACATTATGGAAGCGCCGCTACAATCGACATATGCACGGCATTCACAAATGTGCCGCTACTTTCCACATATGCGCGGCTTACATACGCATGCACCGCCAAATTACATAAGCGCCGCTATATTGCACAGATGTGCAGTTTTCATGTATGCGCCGCCGAAACTGGCATATGCGCCGCGCAATGACAAAAGCACCGCTTCGCAAGGCATATGCACCGTTCTGAGTTTCAGTGCATGCATTCGACCTATTTTCTATGTGCATTTATGATACCTAAATTCGACCCTAGGAGAAATTTTTCGAAGCACATACCGGGGGTCCTGCCTCTGCTGGCCGCCCGAATCAACGGACTCGCTCAAATCGATGCTCCTTGCGCGGAATGTCTACTGCTCTGGTTGCCATGCTGCTCCAAGTTTGCTCTAGGCTCTCTCAATCCAATCCAGAGTAAACAAGTGTACAAATGACTATTCTTGTGGACCCAACTCCTATTTATAGCCTCCAAACCCTAATTCTGGCTAGGTGATGACTGTGACTACTTCCCGTGCCTGTTTTTCTTCCCGTTTTCTTACCGCATCCCTGACCGCGTCCCTTTTCCTCCAACCTATCCTAACCCCTTCGTCTTCGTGAGATTGTCCGTCTCTATTTCTTTCACCCTTTTCCCGTCCAATCTCCCGAGGGGGCATCCTATCATCATTAAACCTGGACCAGGGGCAAACTGGGGCATGTATCACTATCAGACTATCGACTTCTTTGAGGCAACGCTGTAAACTACATTGCATCAAAGAGGGGCAAAATGTATACGCTTAAAAATGACACGATTCATCCTAAATAAATATTCTAAATATTTATCCTCTAACTGATCAATCAAGTCTGTTAACAGACCAGTTAATGGAGTTAACTCTTCAATCAATTCTGTCACATCCCCTCTTTCATGATGGAGCTGGGACACTTGTCACATTTCCACTGGTTGCACATTCCTCAACCATCCTCAGCCGTTGATCTTCATATCTCCTCTCGACCGTTGATTCCCATTCTTCCAAGTCTATAAATGAAGCTTCATCCCTCCATTCTAATCATCCTGGCTTTTGACATCGTTACTCTACAGAAATATCACCAGCGCGCCTTTGGCACCCTTTTGTCATCTACAAGCTTGAGATCACATACTTGCATTGGAGCTCATCTTCATTGCGTATCACCATAGCCATTCACCATCAACTTCCTATAAACTGCTAAAAGATTGCACTCTCTAAGGGCTCACTTCATCTTCAAAAGGACGATCTGTGATAGGTGAACAACAGAAGTTTAGAAATGGGAAAGGTTTGCTCTGTATTTGTTCATTGCTTCGTTTATTGAATCCTTCTTGTTTCACTATTCTGTTGATGTTTGGGTCTTGTTTAATTCATTTGATTGATCACCATTTTACCCTTACAGCAGCCAGTGATTTTCAGACCTGTAAGAGGTTAAATCTACATATCTGGTGACTCACACTAAGGAAGGACAAGCAGACTAGTTTTGTTTCCACATTTTATGAGAAAGATACAAACTAGGAGTTTAAGTTCAGGCTCATTCGAATATCTGCAACTCTCTCCACCCAGAAGACTGAGCAAAACTGCAGCGAGGACTTCAATTTCCAAAAGAGTACAGTCAACCCCACCAGGTTTCAGACTAGTTGCTTCTGTAGTTCCCACAGTAACTCAAGCGAATCTACCTACAGCTCTTCAGATGGCAAGAAATCAGCCATTCGTGACTTTTGACGGGGGCAGTCCTTTGAATCTAACGGTGCATGATGTGATACCAATGGCATCTTTGAAGAATCTACCCTATTTCACAGGGAAAAATTAGACTACTCCTATAGAGCACATTAGAGACATAGCTTCTCTATGTGGGGTACATCATGTTACTCAAGAGAACGTAGCCATCAGATTGTTGGCTGCCTCCTTCAAAGGGAAGGCATTACATTGGTTCAGGAGTCTACCAGTACAGACTATAGGAACTTGGGATGAGCTAGGAGAGAAATTAAACAAGCAATTTCAAGAAAAATCAAATAATCTATCATTGGTCGAACAGATGACCACCATAAAGAGAGCTCCACATGAGCAAATGATGGATTTTAACTTTAGATTTCAGAAGACATGGGACAGAATCCCCACCGTGGTAAAGCCTCCAGCTGAATATGCATTTCTATATTTTTTAAAAGCCCTAAATACTGATATTTCAGTCATGATTCAATCACTAGGAGGTAACAGTTTACCGGATGCGTATGAAATAGCAATTAGGGCAGAGAATAATTTGATTCAGGCCAGAAAAAAAGCACCCAGACCACCAGTGCCTATTTTTCCTGAGATCCAGGCTTCCATGCCTTTGCCAATTCCATGTTTTCCCCCTATGCCTACTATTGCAGCATTACCTAATATTGCTAATTCTGAACCTGCCGCCTCTAGTTCATCTCAAGAGTTGAAAGAGATTAAAAATAGTTAGCAAAAGATTGAGGGTCTCCTTCAAACTTTTGGAAATGAACTAGTAAGCATAAAGAAGCAATAGCCCCAGAGGCCCTTTCAGCCCTATCAACAAGCCAGGGGCAGAATCAACCATTTCAAGGCCAAAACCAATCGTATCAAGCTAACAGACCACCATATCAAGGTAATTATCAGGTTCCCATGCAAAATGTCAACAAAGGCCTTTTCATCCTTATAATCCGACACCTATTAATGCAGTAAGGGACCTTGTCCCTACTCAGAACAACCTTGCAGCTGAATATGAGTGGTGTTTTCCATGTAATCTTCCACACAATCAAGCAGCCTGTTCAAATGGGGTTATAAATAAGGCTTTAATGGTGCAAAATGTGGTAGCCTCATAGCCAAGTACACCAAATGATGGGGCGGTGCAACAACAAGAGCAACCTCAGAGAGATTTTGCTTTCATGAACTGGTAGGAGGGTAAATTTTGTGGCATAAATGGTGATAGCACCTCAGTTGCAGCAAATACAAGATCAAAGAAAAGGGGTTATGAGGTAGAACAAACAACAAATAAAGGAAAAGCGTCTGCTGATGTTCTGGTACCTCAAATTCCCCATATTCTACAAAGAAATGACCTAGCAAAAGCAAGGGAGATGCCTTGTTTGCAACTAGATGTCGCTGCTACAAAATCAAATCAGAAGGTGAGTGCCATTCCACCTTTCAATATTATTGAAAGTATGAAAAAGATGAATGTGACAATGACTATGTGGGATTCTTTAGCCATCCCAGGCCAAAAAGACATTTTGCAATCTGCCTTGTCTGATTTGAAGGTGTCCAAAGATACAACTGTTGACCCAAATAGGGCTGTCCTTACTAATTCCTCTGAGGATAATAGCAAATAGCATAACAAAAGTACTAAGCCACTCCCATTCTATATATCATTGATAATTGGAGATAAATTAGTTCATAATTGCATGGTGGATAGTGGAGCACGCAGTTCTGTGATACCTAAACAAATTGCAGACCAATTAGGGCTCAAATACCAGCCTCTTGAGAAGGGTGTACTCCAATTAGATGGCACGACTGTTAACACTATGGGTGTAATAAAAAACTTAGGTCTTACTCTACATACATGTCCCAATATTTTCGTCTCACAAGAGGTCTTCATCATAGACCTACCCCCTCGTTTTGCCATGTGCTTATCAAGAGAATTCACAATTAAAATTAGAGGATACCTATCCTCTGACTGGTCCCATATTTTTTTAGGACCAGATATGGCACTAAAGTAACTTTAAAATCTGAGTTACTTTCAAATCATCACATAGAGCCTTACACACCAAGTGTTGTTAATGCAAATTGCATTATTTCTGATGATCTTGAACTTTTTGCTGCCCAAGAACTACAAAATGAAAGCATACCAGAGGTACTCTTAAGGGAGTGGGCCTCGAAAAATGTTGTAGATGATCTTGAGGCACATATTCAAGAAAATGGTATGGGGGTCTATATACTTCATGAGCCTGAGGCAGCAATTCCAAGTATGATAAGGAACGAAGAGCAGCAGACAAAACAATAGGGAAAAGTATGGAAAATGTACATTGATGGCTCAAGGAGCAGAAATGGGTCCGGTGCTGGTGCAATGTTGGTGTCACCACACAGTGAAAAATATTATGCTGCTTTCCATTTTGCCTTCTCGTGTACCAATAACATTGTTGAATATGAGGGGCTGATCCAGGGTTTACAATGGGCAAGAAAGGGATTGGCTGTTTGCAAATATTTGGGGATAGTGAACTAATTGTAAATCAGCTAAGAGGACTGCACCTTATGAAAAATGATACCTTGAAGTGCTATAAGCATAGGGTATGGAACTTGATTGAGGAGTTTGATGCTTTTAATCTGATT
This sequence comes from Cunninghamia lanceolata, assembly GCA_027924645.1. Lineage (NCBI taxonomy): Eukaryota > Viridiplantae > Streptophyta > Pinopsida > Cupressales > Cupressaceae > Cunninghamia > Cunninghamia lanceolata. The sequence goes on from BSBN01001716.1 coordinate 518,279, forward strand.
TCCATTCCAAGAAATCAAAACTCCCATGCTGATAGATTGGCTGCAATTGGGGCACAGTTTGACATCCCTAGTGACATTCAAAAGGAGAGAATGCAGCCTCATGTAAAAATAGTTGACAGACCCTCTATCCCTGACAATAATGTTCATTGGCAGGTCTTTGAAAGTGATGAACAGATTCTGAGATTCCTGTTAGAGGAAGATGAGTTTTCCATGTTGAATTGGGATAAACTAAAACAACAGTATGGCAATGATCAGATTATTCAGCTGAAGACAAACAAGCTACCCAAGGCATTGGTGACTTTGGAGTCTATTTCTGGCACCGATGATCAGATGAAGAAGACTAAGACTGTTATGCAAATAAAAGAACATTATGAGGAGTTAGAAATTTTTAATGGAAGACTCCTCAAAATAGGTAAAATCTATTCAGCTGAGGACAGGAGCTTTTATTGCTCTCTGTCAAGAATTTGAAGATGTGTTTGCTTGGGATTATTCAAACCTAAAGGGATTTGATCCCCATATTGCCCAGCACACCATAGAATTGGAACTAGGTGCAAAGCCTGTAAGGCAGAGGTAGAGGCCCCTAAATCCAAAGCTAGAGCCTCTGATGATTAAAGAATTGACCAAGCTAATTGAGGGAAAGATCATTTTTCCCATCAAGCATACTTCTTAGGTCTCAAACCTTGTCCCTGTGAGGAAGAAGAACAGAGAAATCAGGCTGTGCATTGATTTTAGGGACTTAAATAGAGCCTCTCTAAAAGACCACTACCCATTGCCCTCAATGGAACAGATTTTACAAGTAGTGGCGGGCTCAGAAAGATTTTCTTTGCTTGACAGATTTTTTGGTTACAATCAAGTGTTGGTCAAGGAGGAAGATCAATTCAAGACTGCTTTCACTACCAAGTGGGGCACCATGGCCTACAAGTTGATGCCTTTTGGTCTCTCTAATGTTGGCTCAACCTTTCAAAGAGCCATGGATATGGAATTCAAGGGTTTGCTGTACAAACTGGTGTTGGTATACCTTGATGACATCAGAGTTTTTTCCAAAAATGTGGCTGAGCATCTATCCCATCTAAGGCTAGTATTTGAAAGGTGCAAAGAATTTAGTTTCTCTCTCAATCCCAGGAAGTGCATATTCGCTGTGCATGAAGGCAAGCTGTTAGGGCACGTTGTCTCAAAGAAAGGCATTACCATTAACCCTAAGAGGGTAAGAGCTATTCTAGAGCTACCTTTACCCAGTCATAAGAAGGGGCTACAGAGTTTAATTGGTAGAATTAATTTTCTGCGAAGATTCATCCTTGACATTGCGAACCATTTGAAACCCTTGATAGCCATGTTGAGAAAGAATACAATTTTCAGCTGGACGAAGGAGGCCAGGCTAAGCTTTGAGTCTATAAAAGAAGCATTGTTAGCTGCACCAACTCTGGTAAACCCTGACTTTTCCAAAGATTTTATTCTATATGCTTATGGCGGCCTAGATACAATCTCCGCAATTTTGGTATAGCAACAGAGTAGCGGCTTTGAGCAACCAATTGCTTTTTTCAGTCAGGGGCTGGAAGAATATGAGCATAAGTATAGCTTTGTTGAGAAGCATGTCCTTGCAGTGATACGCAGCCTCAAGAAATTTTGGCATCTTGTTTCCAATAACAAGATACATTTAATGGTGGCTCATCCCAGCGTGAAAGAGTTCCTGTTGAGTAAAGATGTTAATGAGAAGAGAGTGGGTTGGATCACCAAGGTCATGGAATATGACGTGGATATCCAAGTAACCAAGCTTGTCAGAGGCAGACGACTCAGTGAGCAGCTCGCTTCCAGTTCTAACAAGGAGGATGAGACACTTTTGACTATTGAGGATGCACCTCAAGATAATGCAGCAGTAGCAAACACAGGCTGGGTTAATGATATGACTAAATTTTTGCAAACTGGCAAATGTCCAGCAGGCCTAGATAGAACTAAAAGAAGATATTATAGACTGCAATCAGTTCCATATGTTTTAATAAATGGTATTCTTTTCAGGAAAGATTTTAATGGTGTATTGCTCAGGTGTATTGCTGAAGATCAGACTGATAAGGTATTGCATGAATTTCATGATGGAATAACAGGGGGTCATTTTGCCCCAAAAACTACTACCTGGTAAGTGATGAGAGCTGGCTATTACTGGCCCAGTTTATTTAAGGATGCCCATGCATGGGCTAGGAACTGTATAAAATGGGCCATTTTTGCAGGAAAAGAAAGGCTTCCAGCCTTACCTTTACGGCCAATTCAAATAGAGCAATCATTCATGAGATGGGGTATTGACTTCATAGGACCCATTAATCCACCATCAAGTGCAGGCCACAAGTGGATTCTTACAGCTACAGATTATTTCACAAGGTGGACTGAAGCAGTGGCTCTGAGGGAATCAAATGAAAATGTTGTTTTAAATTTTTATCATGATTTGATTTCTAGATTTGGAGTGCCTGAATCAATAATTTCTGACAATGCTTTAGCCTTTGTTGGCCTAAAGATAACTGATTGGGCTGTCAAAGGTGGGATCTACCTGAATAATTCTTCTAATTATTACCCACAGGGTAATGGTTTGGCTGAGTCTACCAACAAAAATCTCATAAGGATTATTAAAAGATCAATGGAGGACAACCAGAGGACCTGGCACACTAATTTGAAGTATGCCTTATGGGCAGACAGGATAACTCCTAAGAGATCCATTGGAAATTCTCCATATATGTTAGTATATGGGAAGGAAGAAAGATTGCCTATCTTTGTAGAACTGCCAGCACTGGACATCATAAATCAGCTAGAAATGTTTGAAGAAGAAGATCCCATGGCTATCAGATATGCTCAGCTTATGGAGCTTGAAGAAATCAGAGACAAGGCTATGAAGACTATGGAATATCATCAGTCTCAAACAAAAAGAAATTTTGACAAAAAGGCCACTCCCAGGATCTTTAGAAAAGGTGACATGGTACTCAAATGGGACGAATTGAAAAGCAAACCAGGAAAGCACTCCAAATTTGACAACATGTGGAGTGACCCATTTCTCATTACTGAATGCAAGGAGCACAATGCATTCCAGTTAGCAACTATGGATGGACAAAATCTGCCTATCCCAGTCAATGGAATGCATTTGAAAAAGTGTTTTGAGGTATGAGTGCTTTGTAAATCAATAAATTAGGTATCTATGCTTTCAATAAGTGTTGCTGCACATTAGTTTAGATTTTCTTTTTGCTTTCCCTAAGTGCTTCTGCACAGGCTACATTGTCATTAGGAGAATGCAGACCTTTTTGTGTTTTGGGGGTAGGATTCAACTTTCCAACATGTTTTAGATATGACCCCATGCCCAATGGATGCAATAAGGCCACTGATCATATGTTTAGCAGGCAAACATCCCATAGAGGTCGCCAATTTGTTGACCCATTTTTCCTCAGACCAGAGTCAAACAGTCAACCTGGTATTTTCCTTGAAAATCCCTTTGAAAAGGTCATTATAAACCAAAAGAGCCAAATTTCCCAGGGAACCTTACCTAAACAAAACCTTACCATTAGAAAGAGCTCGAAAAAATAGGCAGGTTTGCTTTTTACATCACCTTGAAATTCGGCCAAATGAAGAAGTTATCCATTGTCAAAGTTTGGTCAAACATACAGTTCAAATTTACATTTTGGCGGGCTTGCAATCTATATCAGCCTTAGGAAATATGAAAAAAACTGAGTTATATACATTTTTTGAATGTATATCAGGCCAGGGAAATGCATATACATTCCGAGAATCTTTCGCAGATTCCCGGGAATATTCTGGGTTTGTATATTGGCCATATACAAGAGAAACATACAATGTATAAATATGCATTCACGGCATATTCCTCGAAGATTCCCCTTTTGCATGTTTAGCACTTGTATATTTGCCTTGTATGTTTGCACATACAAGCAAATATACATTCGCTAAATGTACAAAGGCAAATGTACATTCATGGCATATTCCTCAGAATATTACGCAGTTGTATGTCAACAGGCTTGTATATTGCTTTGTATGTTCGCAATATACAAGAGGAAATATACAAGGAAATGATACATTGCAGGAATATTCATCAAGGATTCCCTATTTGCATGTCTGGAGGTTTGTATATTGCATTGCATATTTGTCATACATGCCCAATGTACATTTGCTACAGTGCCGCGGGAATATACAAGAGATTGCTGCAGGGGATATACAAAAGCTTTTGTATATCGCCAGGATGCTTGATGTGTGGCCCGTGCAGATACAACAAAGAGGTTTGTATGTCTCCTACATATAAGAGATACATTGTGGGAATATTCCTCAAAGATTCCCTGTTTGTATATAAGGGAGTTTGTATATTTGTGTTTGTATATCCGCATATACAAACAAATGTGCATTTGCTACAGTGCCGCAGAAGGAGATACAAATGATGGGTCCCACGCATATACAAGAAGGATTGTATGTTTCAACATACAAAGGATCTCGTGAACAGTGGCTTGTATATCACACATATACAAAGAAATATACAGAAGGAAGTGATACAAGCTGGACCCGACAGGTAATCAAATATACTTAATGGTTTTTTCGGGTACGACTTGTATGTATATAGTGCTTGTATATTGCGATATACGAATCAAAGATACAAATGAGATATGCAAGCTGGATTTCAAATGGGTATCATTTCTGCCTCATTCAGGTTTCAGGTCCACTTTGTATGCATAGGTTTTGTATATTTGCATATACAAAGAAATGTACAAGGAAAAGTGATACAAGTCAGACTCGACAGGACAATGAAAAGCAGCTAAAGGTCATTTTCGGGTCCACGGCTTGTATGTTTTGACATTCAAAGGAGTTGTAGAATGAATTTTTGAGTGCCGATTTAGGTGCCAAAATGCAGCGATATACACAGAGACGCAAAAGCGATATATACAGGCAGTTGACTGAAAGTTTGACCGCCTGTATCTCCTCCATTTTGGCGAATTTCGGCATGCTCCAAGAGGCAAAGTTGCATGTTTTTGTCCCCTCTTTCATTTGGCAGGATTTTTCAGGAGCTTTGTCACTTTTTCATTTTTAGATCTGGAAATGCATGTTTTGAGCGATGAATATTTTAGAGATGACTTTTGGCAGATGGAGATATTTTTTTTGGGCATTCATTGCAGTAGACAGAACAAGCAGCTCGCATTAACAACAAAGAATATCTTTCCACCTCTTCATCTCCATATTGATGATGAGTAAGCAGCTGCAATAAAGACTCCAAAATATCTCATACCTTCCCAGTTCCAGATTTCAACACCATAGCTGATGTAGCTCGACAGTCAGATGTAGATATGTTTCTGAGACAGCTCTTAGAGCACTTTTTTTAACCGACTTGGGAATTTTGGAATGCTATAAGTATGCATTTGAATGTTGTAAATAGGTTGTTGGAAATTTTTTAGCATTAAGGCTTTTCTATTTCCAAATAGGATTTTTAGATGCTGTAACCGTGCCTTTCCATTGAATATATGCAAGTTAATTTTACCTCTTTACTGATTTTTCTAGTTCTGTGTGAATCTGTGTACAGCTGTCTGTGAATGTTTCATTCCTCTCAATCATATTGCTTCTCACCTCTGCTAGAGTGATCTTATCTGTGTATACCTACTTGTTGTATTTGATTACATTGTGCATCTTCTCATTGTTGTGAAAATTTCTTTTAATCTGGTGTATCACCCTTTCATGTTTTCAAGCTTTTATTTCATTTTCATTACAAACTTTCTCTCCCTTTTCCCCTCAAAATTTAGTAGTTTTAAGTGATAACTAGACAAGGAAGCCGGCCTTCTCTGGAGGTTTGATCTCACTTAGCAAAGTCCCACACTTAGAGATCGATCCCATGTTATTCCAGTTTGCAGAGGTTTCACAGCTTATGCAAGGGTACAAAACTAGGTGATAACAACTTTGGCATGCCAGGTGGGACTAATTACAAATTTATCACTGGTTTTGATGTGCAGCCAGTGATTTTCAGACCTGTAAGAGGTTAAATCCACATATCTGGTGACTCACACTGAGGAAGGACAAGCAGACTAGTTCTGTTTCCACATTTTATGAGAAAGATACAAACTAGGAGTTCAAGTTCAGGCTCATTCGAATATCTACAACTCTCTCCACCCAGAAGACTGAGTAGAACTACAACAAGGAATTTAGTTTCCAAAAGAGTATAGTCAACCCCACCAGGTTTTAGACCAGTTGCTTCTGTAGTTCCCATAGTAACTCAAGTGAATCTACCTATAGCTCTTCAGATGGCAAGAAATCAGTTGTTCGTGACTTTTCATGGGGGCAGTCCTTTGAATCTAACATTGCATGATGTGATACCAATGGCATCTTTGAAGAATCTACCCTATTTCACAGGGGAAAATTAGACTACTCCTATAGAGCACATTAGAGACATAGCTTCTCTATGTGGGGTACATCATGTTACTCAAGAGAACATAGCCATCAGATTTCTGGCCACCTCCTTCAAAGGGAAGGCATTACATTGGTTCAGGAGTCTACCAGTAAAGACTATAGGAACCTGGGATGAGCTAGGAGAGAAATTAAACAAGCAATTTCAAGAAAAACAAATAATCTATCCTTGGTCGAACAGATGACCACCATAAAGAGAGCTCTGCAGGAGCAAATGATGGATTTTAACTTTAGATTTCAGAAGACATGGGACAGAATCCCCGCCATGGTAAGGCCTCCAACTGAATATGCATTTCTATATTTTTTGAAAGCCCTAAATAGTGATATTTCAGTCATGATTCATTCACTAGGAGGTAACAGTTTACCAGATGCATATGAATTAGCAATTAGGGCAGAGAATAATTTGATTCAAGCCAGAAAAATAGTACCCAGACCACCAGTGCCTATTTTTCCTGAGATCCAGGCTTCCATGCCTTTGCTAATTCCATGCTTTCCCCCGTGCCTACTATTGCAGCATTACCTAATATTGCTAATTCTGAACCTGCCGCCTCTAGTTCATCTCAAGAGTTGAAAGAGATTAAAAATAGTCAGCAAAAGATTGAGGGTCTCCTTCAAACTTTTGGAAATGAACTGGTAAGCATAAAGAAGCAACAACCCCAGAGGCCCTTTCAGCCCTATCAGCAATCTAGCCAGGGGCAGAATGAACCATTTCAAGGCCAAAACTAGCCGTATCAAGCTAACAGACCACCATATCAAGGTAATTATCAGGGTCCCAGACAAAATGTCAACAAAGGCCTTTTCAGGCTTATAATCCGGCACCTATTAATGCAGTAAGGGACCTGTCCCTACTCAGAACAACCTTGGAGCTAAATATGAGTGGTGTTTTCCATGTAATCTTCCACACAGTCAAGTAGCCTGTTCAAATGGGGTTATAAATCAGGCTTTAATGGTGCAAAATGTGGCAGCCTCACAACCAAGTACACCAAATGATGGGGCGGTGCAACAACAAGAGCAACCTCAGAGAGATTCTGCTTTCATGAACTGGCAGGACGGTGAATTTTGTGGCATAAATGGTGATAGCACCTCAGTTGCAGCAAATACAAGATCAAAGAGAAGGGGTTATGAGGTAGAACAAACAACAAATAAAGGAAAAGTGTCTACTGATGTTCCGGTACCCCAAATTCCCCATATTCTAGAAATAAATGACCCAGCAAAAGTAAGGGAGATGCCTCGTTTGCAACTAGATGTCGCTGCTACAAAATCAAATCAGAAGGTGAGTGCCATTCCACCTTTCAATATTATTGAAAGTATGAAAAAGATGAATGTGACAATGACTATGTGGGATTCTTTAGCCATCCCGAGCCAGAAAGACATTTTGCAATCTGCCTTGTCTGATTTGAAGGTGTCCAAAGATACAACTGTTGACCCAAATAGGGTTGTCCTTACTAATTCCTCTGAGGATAATAGCAAATAGCATAACAAAAGTACTAAGCCACTCCCATTCTATATATCATTGATAATTGGAGATAAATTAGTTCATAATTACATGGTGGATAGTGGAGCAAGCAGTTCTGTGATGCCTAAACAAATTGCAGACCAATTAGGGCTCAAATACCAGCCTCTTGAGAAGGGTGTACTCCAATTAGATGGCATGGCTATTAACACTGTGGGTGTAAAAAAAACTTAGGTCTTACTCTACATACATGTGTGAATGTTTTCGTCTCACAAGAGGTCTTCATCATAGACCTACCCCCTCGTTTTACCATGTGCTTATCAAGAGAATTCACAGCCAAAATTAGAGGATACCTATCCTCTGACTGGTCCCATATATTTTTTAGGACCAGATATGGCACTAAAGTAACTTTAAAATCTGAGTTACTTTCAAATCATCACATAGAGCCTTACACACCAAGTGTTGTTAATGCAAATTGCATTATTTCTGATGATCCTGAACTTTTTGCTGCTCAAGAACTACAAAATGAAAGCATACCAGAGGTACTCTTAAGGGAGTGGGCCTCAGAAAATGTTGTAGATGATCCTGAGGCACATATTCAAGAAAATGGTATGGTGGTCTATATACTTCGTGAGCCTGAGGTAGCAATTCCAAGTACGATAAGGAACGCAGAGTAGCAGACAGAACAGCAGGGAAAAGTATGGAAAATGTACTTTGATGGCTCAAGGAGCAAAAATGGGTCCGGTGGTGGTGCAATGTTGGTGTCACCACAGGGTGAAAAATATTATGTTGCTTTCCATTTTGCCTTCTCGTGCACCAATAACACTGCTGAATATGAGGGGTTGATCCAGGGTTTACAATGGGCAAGAAAGAGAGGGATTGGCTGTTTGCAAATATTTGGGGACAGTGAACTAATTGTAACTCAAGTAAGAGGACTACATCTTATGAAAAATGATACCTTGAAGTGCAATAAGCATAGGGTATGGAACTTGATTGAGGAGTTTGATGCTTTTAATCTGATTTCCATTCGAAGAAATCAAAACTCCCATGCTGATAGATTGGCTGCAATTAGGGCACAGTTTGACATCCCTAGTGACATTCAAAAGGAGAAAATGCAGCCTCATGTAAAAATAGTTGACAGACCCTCTATCCCTGACAATAATGTTCATTGGCAGGTCTTTGAAAGTGATGAACAGATTCTAAGATTCCTATTAGAGGAAGATGAGTTTTCCATGATGAATTGGGATAAACTCAAACAACAGTATGGCAATGATCAGATTATTCAGCTAAAGACAAACAAGCTACCCAAGGGATTGGTGACTTTGGAGTCTATTTTTGGCACCGATGATCAGATGAAGAAGACTAAGACCGGTATGCAAATAAAAGAAGAACATTATGAGGAGTTAGAAATTTTTAAGGGAAGACTCCTCAAAATAGGTAAAATTTGTTCAGCTGAGGACAGTAGAGCTTTTATTGCTCTCTGTCAAGAATTTGAAGATGTGTTTGCTTGGGATTATTCAGACCTAAAGGGATTTGATCCCCATATTGCCCAGCACACCATAGAATTGGAACCAGGTGCAAAGCCTGTAAGGTAGAGGCAGAGGCCCCTAAATCCAAAGCTAGAGCCTCTGATGATTAAAGAATTGACCAAGCTAATTGAGGGAAAGATAATTTTTCCCATAAAGCATACTTCTTGGGTCTCAAACCTTGTCCCTGTGAGAAAGAAGAATGGAGAAATTAGGTTGTGCATTGATTTCAGGGACTTAAATAGAGCCTCTCTAAAAGATCACTACCCATTGCCCTCAATGGAACAGATTTTACAAGTAGTGGCGGGCTCAGAAAGATTTTCTTTGCTTGATAGATTTTCTGGTTACAATCAAGTGTTGGTCAAGGAGGAAGATCAATTTAAGACTGCTTTCACTACCAAGTGGGGCACCATGGCCTACAGGAGGATGCCTTTTGGTCTCTCTAATGCTGGCTCGACCTTTCAAAGAGCCATGGATATGGCATTCAAGGGTTTGCTGTACAAACTGGTGTTGGTATACCTTGATGACATCACAATTTTTTCCAAAAATATGGCTAAGCATCTATCCCATCTAAGGCTAGTATTTGAAAGGTGCAAAGAGTTCAGGATCTCTCTCAATCCCAAGAAGTGCATATTCGTTGTGCATGAAGGCAAGCTGTTAGGGCACGTTGTCTCAAAGGAAGGCATTACCATTGACCCTGAGAGGGTAAGAGCTATTTTGGAGCTACCTTTACCCAGTCATAAGAAGGGGCTACAGAGTTTCATTGGCAGAATTAATTTTCTGCAAAGATTCATCCCTGACATTGCAAACCATTTGAAACCCTTGACAACCATGTTGAGAAAGAATACAATTTTCAGCTGGACGAAGGAGGCCAGGCTAAGCTTTGAGTCTATAAAAGAAGCATTGTCAGCTACGCCAACTCTGGTAAACCCTAACTTTTCCAAAGATTTTATTCTATATGCTTATGGTGGCCTAGATATGATCTCCGCGATTTTGGTACAGCAACAGAGTAGCGGCTTTGAGCAACCAATTGCTTTTTTCAGTCAGGGGCTGGAAGAATATGAGTATAAGTACAGCTTTGTTGAGAAGCACATCCTTGCAGTGATATGCAGCCTCAAGAAATTTTGGCATCTTGTTTCCAATAACAAGATACATTTAATGGTGGCTCATCCCAGCGTGAAAGAGTTCCTGTTGAGTAAAGATGTTAATGAGAAGAGAGTGGGTTGGATCACCAAGGTCATGGAATATGACGTGGATATCCAAGTAAGAAAGCTTGATAGAGGCAGAGGACTTAGCGAGCAGCTCGCTACCAGTTATAACAAGGAGGATGAGATGCTTTTGACTATTGAGGATGCACCTCAAGATAATGCAGCAGTAGCGAACACAGGCTGGGTTACTGATATGACTAATTTCTTGCAAACTGGCAAATGTCCAGCAGGCCTAGATAGAACTAAAAGAAGATATTATAGACTGCAATCGGTTCCATATGTTTTAATAAATGGTATTCTTTTCAGGAAAGATTTTAATGGTGTATTGCTCAGGTGTATTGCTGAAGATCAGACTGATAAGGTACTGCATGAATTTCATGATTGAACAGCAGGGGGTCATTTTGCCCCAAAGACTACTACCTGGTAAGTGATGAGAGCTAGCTATTACTGGCCCAATTTATTTAAGGATGCCCATGCATGGGCTAGGAAGTTTATAAAATGGGCCATTTTTGTAGGAAAAGAAAGGCTACCAGCCTTACCTTTACAGCCAATTCAAATAGAGCAACCCTTCATGAGATGGGGTATTGACTTCATAGGACCCATTAATCCACCATCAAGTGCAGGCCACAAGTGGATTCTTACAGCTACAGATTATTTCACAAGGTGGATTGAAGTAGTGGCTCTAAGGGAATCAAATGAAAATGCTATTTTAAATTTTTATCATGATTTGATTTCCAGATTTGGAGTGCCCGAGTCAATAATTTCTGACAATGCTTTAGCCTTTGTTGGCCTAAAGATAACTGATTGGGCTGTCAAAGGTGGGATCTACCTGAATACTTCTTCTAATTATTACCCACAGGGTAATGGTTTGGCTGAGTCTACCAACAAAAATCTCATAAGGATTATTAAAAGATCAATGGAGGACAACCAGAGGACCTGGCACACTAATTAGAAGTATGCCTTATGGGCAGACAGAATAACTCCTAAGAGATCCATTGGAAATTCTCCATATATGTTAGTATATGGGAAGGAAGCAAGATTGCCTATCTCTGGAGAACTGCCAGCACTGGACATCATGAATCAGCTAGAAATGTTTGAAGAAGAAGATCCTATGGCTGTCAAATATGCTCAGCTTATGGAGCTTGAAGAAATCAGAGACAAGGTTATGAAGACTATGGAATATCATCAGTCTCAAACAAAAAGAAATTTTGACAAAAAGGCCACTCCCAGGATCTTTAGAAAAGGTGACATGGTGCTCAAATGGGACGAATTGAAAAGTAGACCAGGAAAGCACTCCAAATTTGACAACATGTGGAGTGACCCATTTCTCATTACTGAATGCAAGGAGCATAATGCATTCCAGTTAGCAACTATGGATGGACAAAATCTGCCTATCCCAGTCAATGGAATGCATTTGAAAAGGTGTTTTAAGGTATGAGTGCTTTGTAAATCAGTAAATTAGGTCTCTATGCTTTCAATAAGTGCTGCTGCACATTAGTTTAGATTTTCTTTTTGCTTTCCCTAAGTGCTTCTGCACACGATGCATTGTCATTAGGAGAATGCAGGCCTTTTTGTGTTTTGGGGGTAGGATTCAACTTTCCAGCATGTTTTAGATATGACCCCATGCTCAATGGATGCAATAAGGCCACTGATCATATGTTTAGCAGGCAAACATCCCATAGAGGTTGCCAATTTGTTGACCCATTTTTCCTCAGACCAGAGTCAAAACAGTCAACCTAGTATTTTTCTTGAAAATCCCTTTGAAAAGGTCCTTATAAACCAAAAGAGCCAGATTTCCTAGGGAACCTTGCCTAAACAAAACCTTACCATTAGAAAGAGCTCGAAAAAATAGGCAGGTTTGCTTTTTACATCACCTTGAAATTTGGCCAAATGAAGAAGTTATCCATGGTCAAAGTTTGGTCAAACATACAGTTCAAATTTACATTTTGGCGGGCTTGCAATCTATATCGGCCTTAGGAAATATGAAAAAAATTGAGTTATATACATTTTTTGAATGTATATCAAGCCAGGGAAATGCATATACATTCCAGGAATCTTTCACAAATTCCCGGGAATATTCTGGGTTTGTATATCGGCCATATACAAGAGAAACATACAATGTATAAATATGCATTCATGGCATATTCCTCGAAGATTCCCCTTTCGTATGTTTAGCGCTTGTATATTTGCCTTGTATGTTCGCACATACAAGCAAATATACATTCGCTAAATGTACAAAGGCAAATGTACATTCCTGTCATATTCCTCAGAATATTCTGCAGTTGTATATCAGCAGGCTTGTATATTGCTTTGTATGTTCCCAATATACAAGAGGAAATATACAAGGAAAAGATACATTGCAGGAATATTCCTCAAGGATTCCCTGTTTGCATGTCTGGAGGTTTGTATATTGCATTGCATATTTGTCATACATGCCCAATGTACATTTGCTATAGTGCCGCGGGAATATACAAGAGATTGCTGCAGGAGATATACAAAAGCTTTTGTATATTGCCAGGATGCTTGATGTGGGGCCCACGCAGATACAACAAACAGGTTTGTATGTCTCCTACATATAAGAGATACATTGCGGGAATATTCTTCAAAGATTCCCTGTTTGTATATAAGGGAGTTTGTATATTTGTGTTTGTATATCCGCATATACAAACAAATGTGCATTTGCTACAGTGCCGCAAAAGGAGATACAAATGATGGGTCCCGCGCATATGCAAGCAGGATTGTATGTTTCGACATACAAAGGATCTCGTGAACAGTGGCTTGTATATCGCGCATATACAAAGAAATATACAAAAGGAAGTGATACAAGCCGGACCCGACAGGTAATCAAATATACTTAATGGTTTTTTCAGGTCCGACTTGTATGTATATAGCACTTGTTTATTGCGATATACAAGTCAAAGATACAAATGAGATATGCAAGCCGGATTTCAAATGGGTATCATTTCTGCCTCATTCAGGTTTCAGGTCCACTTTGTATGCATAGGTTTTGTATATTTGCATATACAAAGAAATGTACAAGGAAAAGTGATACAAGTCAGACTTGACAAGACAATGAAAAGAAGCTAAAGGTCATTTTCGGGTCTACGGCTTGTATGTTTTGACATACAAAGGAGTTGCAGAATGAATTTTTGAGTGCCGATTTAGGTGCCAAGATGCAGCGATATACACAGAGATGCAAAAGCGATATATACAGGCAGTTGACCAAAATTTTGACCGCCTGTATCTCCTCCATTTTGGCAAATTTCGGCATGCTCCAAGAGGCAAAGTTGCATGTTTTTATCCCCTCTTTCATTTGGCAGGATTTTTTTAGGAGCTTTGTCACTTTTTCATTTTTAGATCTAGAAATGCATGTTTTGAGCGATGAATATTTTAGAGATGACTTTTGGCAGATGGAGATATTTTTTTTGGGCATTCATTGCAGTAGACAGAACAAGCAGCTCGCATTAACAACAAAGAATATCTTTCCACCTCTTCATCTCCATATTGACGATGAGTAAGCAACTGCAATAAAGACTCAAAAATATCTCATACCTTCCCAGTTCCAGATTTCAACACCATAGCTGATGTAGCTCGACAGTCAGATGTAGATATGTTTATGAGACAGCTCTTAGAGCACTTTTTTTAACCGACTTGGGAATTTTGGAATGCTATAAGTATGCATTCGAATGTTGTAAATAGGTTGTTGGAAATTTTTTAGCATTAAGGATTTTCTGTTTCCAAATAAGATTTTCAGATTCCGTAACCGTGCCTTTCCATTGAATATATGCAAGTTAATTTTACCTCTTTACTGATTTTTCTAGTTCTATGTGAATCTGTGTATGGCTGTCTGTGAATGTTTCATTCCTCTCAATCATATTGCTTCTCACCTCTGCTAGAGTCATCTAATCTGTTTATACCTACTTGTTGTATTTGATTACATTGTGCATCTTCTCATTGTTGTGAAAATTTCTTTTAATCTGGTGTATCACCCTTTCATGTTTTCAAGATTTTATTTCATTTTCATTACAAACTTTCTCTCTCCCTTTTCCCCTCAAAATTTAGTAGTTTTAAGTGATAACTAGACAAGGAAGTTGGCCTTCTCCAGAGGTTTGATCTCACTTAGCAAAGTCCCACACTTAGAGATCGATCCCATGTTATTCCAGCGTGCAGAGGTTTCACAGCTTATGCAAGGGTGCAAAACTGGGTGATAACAACTTTGGCATGCCTGGTGGGACCAATTAAAAATTTATCACTGGTTTTGATGTGCAGCCAATGATTTTCAGACCTGTAAGAGGTTAAATCCACATATCTGGCGACTCACACTGAGGAAGGACAAGCAGACTAGTTATGTTTCCACATTTTATGAGAAAGATACAAACTAGGAGTTCAAATTCAGGCTCATTCGAATATCTGCAACTCTCTCCACCCAGAAGAATGAGTAGAACTGCAGATAGGACTTTAGTTTCCAAAAGAGTACAGTCAACCCCACTAGGTTTCAGACCAGTTGCTTCTGTAGTTCCCACAGTAACTCAAGTGAATCTACCTACAGCTCTTCAGATGGCAAGAAATTAGCCATTCGTGACTTTTGACGGGGGCAGTCCTTTGAATCTAATGGTGCATGATGTGATACCAATGGCATCTTTGAAGAATCTACCCTATTTCATAGGGGAAAATCAGACTACTCCAATACAGCACATTAGAGACATAGCTTCTCTATGTGGGGTACATGTTACTCAAGAGAACGTAGCCATCAGATTGTTGGCCACCTCCTTCAAAGGGAAGGCGATACATTGGTTCAGGAGTCTACCAGTACAGACTATAGGAACCTGGGATGAGCTAGGAGAGAAATTAAACAAGCAATTTGAAGAAAAATTAGATAATCTATCATTGGTCGAACAAATGACCACCATCAAGAGAGCTCCACAGGAGCAAATGATAGATTTTAACTTTAGATTTTAGAAGACATGGGACAGAATCCCCGCCGTGGTAAGGCCTCCAGCTAAATATGCATTTCTATATTTTTTAAAAGCCCTAAATATTGATATTTCAGTCATGATTCAATCACTAGGAGGTAACAGTTTACCAGATGCATATGAAATAGCAATTAGGGCAGAGAATAATTTGATTCAGGCTAGAAAAATAGCACCCAGACCACCAGTGCCTATTTTTCCTGAGATCCAGGCTTCCATGCCTTTGCCAATTCCATGTTTTCCCCCTATGCCTACTATTGCAGCATTACCTAATATTCCTAATCCTGAACCTGCCGCCTCTAGTTCATCTCAAGAGTTGAAAGAGATTAAAAATAGTCAGCAAAAGATTGAGGGTCTCCTTCAAACTTTTGGAAATGAACTGGTAAGCATAAAGAAGTAATAGCCCCAGAGGCCCTTTCAGCCCTATCAACAATCTAGCCAGGGGCAGAATCAACCATTTCAAGGCTAAAACCAGGCGTATCAAGCTAACAGACCACCATATCAAGGTAATTATCAGGGTCCCAGGCAAAATGTCAACAAAGGCATTTTTAGCCTTATAATCCGGCACCTATTAATGCAGTAAGAGACCTTGTCCCTACTCAGAACAACCTTGCAGCTAAATATGAGTGGTGTTTTCCATGTAATCTTCCACACAGTCAAGCAGCCTGTTCAAATGGGGTTATAAATCAGGCTTTAATGGTGCAAAATGTGGCAGCCTCACAGCCAAGTACACCAAATGATGGGGCGGTGCAACAACAAGAGCAATCTCAGAGAGATTCTGCTTTCATGAACTTGCAGGAGGGTGAATTTTCTGGCATAAATGGTGATAGCACCTCAGTTGTAGCAAATACAAGATCAAAGAAAAGGGGTTATGAGGTAGAACAAACAACAAATAAAGGAAAAGTGGCTGCTGATGTTCCGGCACCCCAAATTCCCCATATTCTGCAAAGAAATGACCTAACAAAAGCAAGGGAGATGCCTCGTTTGCAATTAGATGTCACTGCTACAAAATCAAATCAGAAGGTGAGTGCCATTCCACCTTTCAATATTATTGAAAGTATGAAAAAGATGAATGTGACAATGACTATGTGGGATTCTTTAGCCATCCCAAGCCAAAAAGACATTTTGCAATCTACCTTGTCTGATTTAAAGGTGTCCAAAGATACAACTGTTGCCCAAATAGGGTTGTCCTTACTAATTCCTCCGAGGATAAAAGCAAACAACCTAACAAAAGTACAAAGCCACTCCCATTCTATATATCATTGATAATTAGAGATAAATTAGTTCATAATTGCATGGTGGATAGTGGAGCAAGCAGTTCTGTGATGCCTAAACAAATTGCAGACCAATTAGGGCTCAAATACAAGCCTCTTGAGAAGGGTGTACTCCAATTAGATGGCACGGCTGTTAACACTATGGGTGTAATAAAAAACTTAGGTCTTACTCTACATACATGTCTCAATGTTTTTGTCTCACAAGAGGTCTTCATCATAGACCTAACCCCCTTGTTTTGCCATGTGCTTATCAAGAGAATTCACAGCCAAAATTGGAGGATACCTATCCTCTGACTGGTCCCATATGTTTTTTAGGACCAGATATGGCACTAAAGTAACTTTAAAATCTGAGTTACTTTCAAATCATCACATAGAACCTTACACACCAAGTGTTGTTAATGCAAATTGCATTATTTCTGATGATCCTGAACTTTTTGCTGCCCAAGAACTACAAAATGAAAGCATACCACAGGTACTCTTAAGGGAGTGGGCCTCAGAAAATATTGTAGATGATCTGGAGACAAATATTCAATAAAATGTTATGGGGATCTATATGTTTCATGAGCCTAAGCCAGCAATTCCAAGTATGATAAGGAACGCAGAGCAGCAGACAGAATAGCGGGGAAGAGTATGGAAAATGTACTTTGATGGCTCAAGGAGCAGAAATGGGTCCGGTGGTGGAGCAATGTTGGTGTCACCATAGGGTGAAAAATATTATGCTGCTTTCCATTTTGCCTTCTCGTGCACCAATAACACTGTTGAATATGAGGGGCTGATCCAGGGTTTACAATGGTCAAGAAAGAGAGGGATTGGCTATTTGCAAATATTTGGAGATAGTGAACTAATTGTAAATCAGGTAAGAGGACTGCATCTTATGAAAAATGATACCTTGAAGTGCTATAAGCATAGGGTATGGAACTTGATTGAGGAGTTTGATGCTTTTAATTTGATTTCCATTCCAAGAAATCAAAACTCCCATGTTGATAGATTGGCTGCAATTGGGGCACAGTTTGACAGCCCTAGTGACATTCAAAAGGAGACAATGCAGCCTCATGTAAAAATAGTTGACAGACCCTCTATCCCTGACAATAATGTTCATTGGCAAGTCTTTGAAAGTGATGAACAGATTCTGAGATTCATGTTAGAGGAAGATGAGTTTTCCATGATGAATCGGGATAAACTCAAACAACAGTATGGCAATGATCAGATTATTCAGCTGAAGACAAACAAGCTGCCCTAGGGATTGGTGACTTTGGAGTCTATTTTTGGCACCAATGATCAGATGAAGAAGACTAAGACCGGTATGCAAATAAAAGAAGAACATTATGAGGGGTTAGAAATTTTTAAGGGAAGACTCCTCAAAATAGGTAAAATCTGTTCAGCTGAGGACAGGAGCTTTTATTCCTCTCTGTCAAGAATTTGAAGATGTGTTTGCTTGGGATTATTCAGACCTAAAGGGATTTGATCCCCATATTGCCCAGCACACCATAGAATTGGAACCAGGTGCAAACCCTGTAAGGTAGAGGAAGAGCCCCCTAAATCCAAAGCTAGAGCCTCTGATGATTAAAGAATTGGCCAAGCTAATTGAGGGAAAGATCATTTTTCTCATCAAGCATACTTCTTGGGTCTCAAACCTTGTCCCTGTGAGGAAGAAGAACAGAGAAATCAGGTTGTGCATTGATTTTAGGGACTTAAACAGAGCCTCTCTAAAAGACCACTACCCATTGCCCTCAATGGAACAAATTTTACAAGTAGTGGCGGACTCAGAAAGATTTTCTTTGCTTGATGGATTTTCTGGTTACAATCAAGTGTTGGTCAAGGAGGAAGATCAATTTAAGACTGCTTTCACTACCAAGTGGGGCACCATGGCCTAAAAGAGGTTGCCTTTTGGCCTCTCTAATGCTAGCTCAACCTTTCAAAGAGCCATGGATATGGCATTCAAGGGTTTGCTGTACAAACTAGTGTTGGTATACCTTGATGACATCACAATTTTTTCCAAAAATGCGGCTGAGCATCTATCCCATCTAAGGCTAGTATTTGAAAGGTGCAAAGAGTTCAGGATCTCTCTCAATCCCAGGAAGTGCATATTCATTGTGCATGAAGGCAAGCTGTTAGGGCACGTTGTCTCAAAGGAAGGCATTACCATTGACCCTGAGAGGGTAAGAGCTATTCTGGAGCTACCTTTACCCAGTCATAAGAAGGGGCTACAGAGTTTCATTAGTAGAATTAATTTTCTGCGAAGATTCATCCCTAACATTGCGAACCATTTGAAACCCTTGACAGCCATGTTGAGAAAGAATACAATTTTCAACTGGACGAAGGAGGCCAGGCTAAGCTTTGAGTCTATAAAAGAAGCATTGTCAGCTGCACCAACTCTGGTAAACCCTGACTTTTCCAAAGACTTTATTCTATATGCTTATGGCGGCCTAGATACAATCTCTGCGATTTTGGTATAGCAACAGAGTAGCGGCTTTGAGCAACCAATTGCTTTTTTCAGTCAGGGGCTGGAAGAATATGAGCATAAGTACAGCTTTGTTGAGAAGCACGTCCTTGCAGTGATATGCAGCCTCAAGAAATTTTGGCATCTTGTTTCTAATAACAAGATACATTTAATGGTGGCTCATCCCAGCGTGAAAGAGTTCCTGTCGAGTAATGATGTTAATGAGAAGAGAGCGGGTTGGATCACCAAGGTCATGGAATATGACGTGGATATCCAAGTAAGAAAGCTTGTCAGAGGCAGAGGACTCAGCGAGTAGCTCACTACCAGTACAAACAAGGAGGATGAGATGCTTTTGACTATTGAGGATGCACCTCAAGATAATGCAGCAGTAGCGAACATAGCTTGGGTTACTGATATGACTAAATTTTTGCAAACTGGCAAATGTCCAACAGGCCTAGATAGAACTAAAAGAAGATATTATAGACTGCAATCGATTCCATATGTTTTAATAAATGGTATTCTTTTCAGGAAAGATTTTAATGGTGTATTGCTCAGGTGTATTGCTGAAGATCAGACTGATAAGGTACTGCATGAATTTCATGATGGAATAGTAGGGGGTCATTTTGCCCCTAAGACTACTGCCTGGTAAGTGATGAGAGCTGGCTATTACTTGCCCAGTTTATTTAAGGATGCCCATGCATGGGCTAGGAAGTGTATAAAATGAGCCATTTTTGCAGGAAAAGAAAGGCTTCCAACCTTACCTTTACGGCCAATTCAAATAGAACAACCCTTCATGAGATAGGGTATTGACTTCATAGGACCCATTAATCCACCATCAAGTGCCGCCCACAAGTGGATTCTTAAAGCTACAGATTATTTCACAAGGTAGACTGAAGTAGTGGCTCTGAGGGAATCAAATGAAAATGCTATTTTAAATTTTTATCATGATTTGATTTCCAGATTTGGAGTGCCTGAGTCAATAATTTCTGACAATGCTTTAGCCTTTGTTGGCCTAAAGATAACTGATTGGGCTGTCAAAGGTGGGATTTACCTGAATACTTCTTCTAATTATTACCCACAAGGTAATGGTTTGGCTGAGTCTACCAACAAAAATCTCATAAGGATTATTAAAAGATCAATGGAGGACAACCAGAGGACCTGGCACACTAATTAGAAGTATGCCTTATGGGCAGACAGAATAACTCCTAAGAGATCCATTGGAAATTCTCCATATATGTTAGTATATGGGAATGAAGCAAGATTGCCTATCTCTATAGAACTGCCAGCACTGGACATCATAAATCAGCTAGAAATGTTCGAAGAAGAAGATCCCATGGCTGTCAGATATGCTCAGCCTATGGAGCTTGAAGAAATCAGAGACAAGGCTATGAAGACTATGGAATATCATCAGTCTCAAACAAAAAGAAATTTTGACAAAAAGGCCACTCCCAGGATCTTTCGAAAAGGTGACATGGTGCTCAAATGGGACGAATTGAAAAGCAGACCAGGAAAGCACTCCAAATTTGACAACATGTGGAGTGACCCATTTCTCATTACTGAATGCAAGGAGCACAATGCATTCTAGTTAGCAACTATGGATGGACAAAATCTGCCTATCCTAGTCAATGGAATGCATTTGAAAAAGTGTTTTGAGGTATGAGTGCTTTGTAAATTAGTAAATTAGGTCTCTATGCTTTCAATAAGTGCTACTGCACATTAGTTTAGATTTTCTTTTTGCTTTCCCTAAGTGCTTCTGCACAGGCTGCATTGTCATTAGGAGAATGCAGGCCTTTTTGTGTTTTGGGGTTAGGATTCAACTTTCTAGCATGTTTTAGATATGACCCCATGCCCAATGGATGCAATAAGGCCACTGATCATATGTTTAGCAGGCAAACATCCCATAGAGGTCGCCAATTTGTTGACCCATTTTTCCTCAGACCAGAGTCAAACAGTCAACTTGTTATTTTCCTTGAAAATCCCTTTGAAAAGGTCCTTATAAAGCAAAAGAGCTAAATTTCGCAAGGAACCTTGCCTAAACAAAACCTTACCATTAGAAAGAGCTCAAAAAAATAGGCAGGTTTGCTTTTTACATCACCTTGAAATTCGGCCAAATGAAGTTATCCATTGTCAAAATTTGGTCAAACATACAGTTCAAATTTACATTTTGGCGGGCTTGCAATCTATATCGGCCTTAGGAAATATGAAAAAAATTGAGTTATATACATTTTTCGAATGTATATCGGGCCAGGGAAATGCATATACATTCCGGGAATCTTTCACAAATTCTCAGGAATATTCTGGGCTTGTATATTGGCCATATACAAGAGAAACATACAATGTATAAATATGCATTCATGGCATATTCCTTGAAGATTCCCCTTCCGTATGTTTAGGGCTTGTATATTTGCCTTGTATGTTCACACATACAAGTAAATATACATTCGCTAAATGTACAAAGGCAAATGTACATTCGTGGCATATTCCTCAGAATATTCTGCAGTTGTATGTCAGCAGGCTTGTATATTGCTTTGTATGTTCGCAATATACAAGAGGAAATATACAAGGAAAAGATACATTGCGGGAATATTCCTCAAGGATTCCCTGTTTGCATGTCTGGAGGTTTGTATATTGCATTGCATATTTGTCATACATGCCCAATGTACATTTGCTATAGTGCCGCGGGAATATACAAGAGATTGCTGCAAGGGATATACAAAAGCTTTTATATATCACCAGGATGCTTGATGTGGGGCCCACGCAGATACAACAAAGTGGTTTGTATCTCTCCTACATATAAGAGATACATTGCGGGAATATTCCTCAAAGATTCCCTGTTTGTATATAAGGGAGTTTGTATATTTGTGTTTGTATATCCGCATATACTAACAAATGTGCATTTGCTACAGTGCCGCAGAAGGAGATACAAATGATGGGTCCTGTGCATATACAAGCAAGATTGTATGTTTCGACATATAAAGGATCTCGTGAATAGTGGCTTGTATATCGCACATATACAAAGAAATATACAAAAGGAAGTGATACAAGCCGGACCCAACAAGTAATCAAATATACTTAATGGTTTTTTCGGGTCCAACTTGTATGTATATAGCGCTTGTATATTGCGATATACAAGTCAAAGATACAAATGAGATATGCAAGCCAGATTTCAAATGGGTATCATTTCTGCCTCATTCAGGTTTCAGGTCCACTTTGTATGCATAGGTTTTGTATATTTGCATATACAAAGAAATGTACAAGGAAAAGTGATACAAGTTGGACCCGACAGGACAATGAAAAGCAGCTAAAGGTCATTTTCGAGTTCGCGGCTTGTATGTTTTGACATACAAAGGAGTTGTAGAATGAATTTTTGAGTGCCGATTTAGGCGCCATGCAGCGATATATACAGGCAGTTGACCGAAAGTTTGACCACCTATATCTCCTCCATTTTGGTGAATTTCGGCATGCTCCAAGAGGCAAAGTTGCATGTTTTTGTCCCCTCTTTCATTTGGTAGGGTTTTTCAAGAGCTTTGTCACTTTTTAATTTTCAGATCTGGAAATGTATGTTTTGAGCAATGAATATTTTAGAGACGACTTTTGGCAGATGGAGATATTTTTTTGGGCATTCATTGCAGTAGACAGAACAAGCAGCTCGCATTAACAACAAAGAATATCTTTCCACCTCTTCATCTCTAGATTGACGATGAGTAAGCAGCTGTAATAAAGACTCCAAAATATCTCATACCTTCCCAGTTCTAGATTTCAACGCCATAGCTGATGTAGCTGGACAGTCAGATGTAGATATTTTTCTGAGACAGCTCTTAGAGCACTTTTTGTAACCAACTTGGGAATTTTGGAATGCTATAAGTATGCATTCAAATGTTGTACATAGGTTGTTGGAAATTTTTTAGCATTAAGGCCTTTCTGTTTCCAAACAGGGTTTTCAGATGTTGTAACCGTGCCTTTCCATTGAATATATACAAGTTAATTTTACCTCTTTATTGATTTTTCTAGTTCTGTGTGAGTCTGTGTACGGCTGTCGCTGAATGTTTCATTCCTTTCAATCATATTGCTTCTCACCTCTGCTAGAGTCATCTAATCTGTGTATACCTACTTACTGTATTTGATTACATTGTGCATCTTCTCAGTGTTGTGAAAATTTCTTTTAATCTAGTGTATCACCCTTTCATGTTTTCAATCTTTTATTTCATTTTCATTACAAGCTTTCTCTCTCCCTTTTCCCCTCAAAATTTAGTAGTTTTAAGTGATAACTAGACAAGGAAGCCGGCCTTCTCCGGAGGTTTGATCTCACTTAGCAAAGTCCCACACTTAGAGATCGATCCCATGTTATTCCAGTTTGGAGAGGTTTCACTGCTTATGCAAGGGTGCAAAACTGGGTGATAACAGGAGGTTTGGCAAGATTTGTTGTTGGTTTGTTTGAGCTTGGTGGACGAGGTTTTGATTTTGTGGGATCATGTGTTGATATTGTGGGACGGTGTTTTGGTTTTGATTGAGTTGTGTGAGATATTGTTGGTATGCATGGATTTGTTGGAGAATATGGGGTGGTATTTGAGGGTTGGGATTAGATGAGTTGACATTAGATGGATTGACATGGGATGTATTTATGTTGGATGGGTTGGTTGTGTTGTGAGGTGCTTGTAAAAATAATTGTCTCATGTAGGCTACGGTTTGAGAGTTAAGTTGAGGCACACTTGTGGACGTACTTACGTGTGTGAGGTTGATTTGGATGCCCAAGGTGATTTGGGGAATGGAAGAGTTGATGTTGGTTATGGTGCCAGAAGTAACGACAGGTTGGGAGATGGTAGGATTGGAGACATTAGCCGCGATGGATATGTTAGTGGGAATTGTAGATGTGATAACATTAGAGTTTGTGGGAATGGTGGATGTAGCAACATTAGAGTTTGTGGGGGCAGTAGATATGGTGGGGGTCGAGGTTTGAGAGAGGGTAGGTTGGTTGTTTGATTAGATGGTTGAGAGGATGTCGTAGGATTGTTATTAGACGTGGATGGTTGGGCACCAATTTTGAGGAGGTAGTCCAGATATCTATTTGGATCCGACCTTAAGACTTTGTCAAGCATATCCATGCTATTAGAGTCTTGTGTAAAGCTTAAGACATCTTGATCTATTTGGTTGATGTTGGGGGTGTTTTGGATGGGTGGTTGTGGCAGTTGTGGTTGTAAGAAATGGAAGGGATTCTCATTGGGATTGCATGACGGGATTTGGAAGATCGAGGGTATGTTGCATGTTTGTTGGTTGATTGGTATGTTGTTTTCGTCAGTTTGAGGCATCCCTATGCCCATGTATTGTCCAAAGTTTGCCATTGCTTGATTCTTCTTGTGTTTTGATCTAGTTATGGGCATGCAAGTGTATGGATTTTGATTTTAAGGTGGATAAAAGGAGGAGACCTTAGAGAATTTGGATTGATTTATTGGACCCAAAGAGGATGTGGTGATGGAATGGAATAAAGATTTCGATGTAGGAGAGTGCACACCCTAAGATCTAAATCTAAAGATGGAAAGAGATTATGGTGTGATAAGGATAGATTTTCACTTTTAAGAGACAAGTCTCAAAGAGGTGTTAACCTAAGGATGTTAAGAGTGGATGATGTTGGCTTGAAAGTTTGAACCAAAATGATGGAGGGTAGATGGGGTTTGCCTTGAGGATGATTTGATGGAAGGAATTTTGATGTTAATTTGGAGGATGAAACCTTAGATGAACTAGATGTTTGGTATGAGAGATTTGGATGATGTGAAAAAGGATTTGGTAGTCAACAAATGAACTCAAGTAAGATCTAGTTTTTTTTTGTTGCACAAATGGATGTTTCTCTTTGTATGGGGTAGACTTATGACCTTATACAAAGAGGGATGATTATTCTACTTGGAAGGTAGACTAATGACCTTTCAAGAAAAATATGATGAAAAGGGTGAAATCTAGATCTAGCTTTAGCTCAAGGATTGATGAGGTTTGGATGTTGGTTGATGGTTTTGAAGGATGTTTGGACTTAAGAGATTTTGGATATTTTGATGGAAGAAGGAAGTAGATTTTGGGAATGATTTTGTAAAAGGATGTTTGTTTGGTCCAAAAGGTATGCAAAGATCAATGAGGATGAGAAGATATGGAAATGAGTGGATTATGGTATAGCAAGGGGTCCATTAACGATAATAATTAATTCTCTAAGGTCAAAATGGAGATATGATTGGGAAAGTTTAGATCAAAATGGATGGGGTTTTGACAGATTTTTTAGATGGTGATTATGGGTTATGGTTGGAAAGGTGCTAAAGATAACAAGACAATTCTTCCAAGTTTTAGGCAGGTCAGTCTATAAATAGCACCAAAACTCAAGAAAAATGGTGCCAAAATAGACAGAGATAGCGCTAAAACAGGTCAGTGTTGGCCGAAGCTCTGAAAAAGATGGATTTTGATGACAAATTTGGACTTTTTATGGGTATGAAGTTTGATCAAATGATTTTTGTTATTTCTTGGTAAGTTTTTGAAAATACTTCAAGCACAATAGAACACAATACCCAAAGATTTGTTGTGTGAAAAGATGTAAAGATTTTAACAAGCACTTTTTACAACCTAAGGCAAGGATAGGACAATATTTGTTGAATCCCCTAGCTACGCTTATTCAAAGTGAGTAGCTCCAAGATCTTGGTAGCACTGGCTCCCCCTTACAATGCACTCACTTCTCACGCATACCAAGATCTGGGTTTCCCAAGGCTCGTACCCCCACCAAACCTTAGGATTGTCCCTACTACCTCAGCTAAGAACCGTATGAATCAGGGTCACTTCAAAGGTTACCCTTCTGTGTCAACAAATAGAAGGATTTGGGCTACTCAAACAATGGTTCATAGTAAGTGCTTTCATTTAGGTGGCCATATGTGTAGCAGTGCTACTCTCCGTTATGGAGTCTCCCAGCCTTCAAGGGTTGTGCCTTAAAGGGTTTTGGGGGAGGTTGGTTGTTGGTATGACACAACAACACTTATTGCTTGTGACTTTCATCACAAACACATTATTTTATATAGCAGCTCAAAAGAGCTTGGCTTTAGCTTGTTGCCGCTTGGGTCATTCCCACCTTTCGAAGCAGGGTGGCAGGCCCTCTAAAGGTTCAATAAAAGCAACACAAGCACAAAAGTACTTTTGTTCCCCAAGTTCATACGAAGATGCGAGGGGAGAGCATACGTATTTTTAGGCTTGGGTCACACTAAACAAGGTCCATTTTTTAGCTCTTGGATTATGTTGGGGGTGATTTATGCAAGTGTTGTGAAAAGTTTTCAATTACCAAGGTCACCAATGGTCTGAGGGAAGAGCATACACTTTTCACCACACAGACACTATCACAAAACACTTCACACAGAATTGATTGTTTTCTCGCTTAGATGAGTCAACATGCAAATTTGTGGTTCTTTTTAAACCAATGAGTTATGATGCATGTTTGTTGTTCTTTTTAAGCCCAAAATTGAAATGTTCCTAAATTTGTTGGCAAGCACTTGTTAATTTTAGAGCACCAAAATCAAATGTTTTTCTATTCTAAGGCACACAAAGATTCTTTTTATGAGCACCAATGGAGATGTTTGTTTGTCGTTTGTTTGATCAATTCGTGCACCAATTGAAATGTTTGTTTGTCTAATAAAAACCCTACAAAAACTGGTTAGTGGTCTCAGAATAATGATCTTGGACAGACAATGATGACTTGCAAACATCAATAAATTCCTGCACAGAAACCAAGGTTAACCTATGCAAATAGCGCTAAAATAGCTACCAAATGGCACCACTGTCGACTGCAATGGCACTGCCCTAGACAAATAGTGCTACAAATACATACAGAGAGTGTTGAAATACAACTTAGTGCTAAAATAGACCACAGAATGTGCTAAAACTACATATTGTGCTAATACAGATCAAATATAGTGCTATGGTACAAGATAGTGCTAACAAGCTTAAACAAAGTGTTGCTACACGTAAGTCTAAATAGTCTGGTCGACTGTTGAATATGGCACCACCCTGGGTGTTGATGGCGCTGATACAAGGTTGAAATGGTCAAGGCTGCAAAATAGAAGTTCTTTCAACCAAACAGGGGGTTAGACTGCCTAAGAGGGGTCTTGTTAGTCTTGTTAGGTGTCCAAAAGGCAATATATTAGCAATAAAATAGCCTAATGAGTGAAAACCAAAACAAGATAAAAACAAGAGTGTATGTTGGATTCTTAAGGAGATTTTGGCATGGCCTCCCCTTCTACCTACATAAACCCTGCAAAAACAGAGAGGAAACGACACAACAAATGTCAAGAAAACCAAACAAGTGAGAGGTGAGTTGCAATGGACAAGCAATGTCATATTTAGAAGGTGCCAATACAGTCAGCAAATAGTGCCAAAATATAGATTAAATGGCGACACTGCGCAGGGAGATAGCGCTACACCTGCAAGAACATGTCTAAACACAACAAAAATGCACACAAGATGTTAGATTGAGACCTTGTGGATCCCATTGGGCATGCCAATGTGATTAGGAAATCCAAATAGAGGTAAAATATAAAACCAAATGCATGCAAAACAAAAGATTATACCTTAATATGAAGACCCAATCTAAGAAGGGTGAAGGAGCTTGCACCCAAATGCTCCAAGATATAGCCTAGATACTCAAAGAGGATGTGAAATGCTCTCAATCTCACAAGTGCAACTCAAGAAATCACTTAGCTCAAAAGGATATTTTGGCATAATAACATTACTTAGAAATTGGATGATCAAATGGCTTGGAGGATGGTGTATTTATAGGTATTTTGGAGAAATTTTGATCCAATGGTTGAGATTGATTTGAGAGATCAATGGTGGAGGATGAAGATGATGTGGAGGGCCTATATTTCATCTTAGAGAATGGAGGGCTAGGAATAAAGATGAATTTTTAATTCATCTTGGGAAGAGGGGTTCATAAATGAGGTGGAGTGTAATGGATTATTTGTGAATTAAAAATTCACATGGGGAAGGGTAAAATGAATTTAAAATTCATTTGGGGAAGAGTGGATATTAATGAGGTATGACATGTGTAAAAGGTGTAAGAGGTATTAAATGAGGATTATGACACATATGTATAAAAAATTGATTTATATGAGATATATTTCAATTTTTTATTTGTGGGATGTGGGGAAGGGTGTTAATCAAGGCTTGACCATTTTAATTAGGGTGATTAAGCTAATTAATAGGGCTGGAAAAAATTACGGAATAGGTTAATGAGAGGTTTTAGATTAATTAAATAAGGTTTTATTTAATTAATCCTAGGTCTAGGGTCATGTAGGATAGACTAGGTAATTAAATAATAGATATTTAATCAACTAGGGTAGGGATAGGTCAATTAATAGGTTGAATTAATTAGTTAAACATGATTTAACTAATTAATTGGGTTTAATGGACAAGGGGAAATTAACCAAATAAATATTACATATTTATTTAATTAATTGGTTAAGGTTGAACTATTGAATTAATAAAATTAATCCAATTGTTGGAGGTAGAATGGTGAAAAATTAGGTGATGAAGGGATAATTAATTAAATAAAAAATTAATTAATTAATTAGGTATGTTCAGGGAGGGTGGAAGACAATTTGATGATGAAGACATTTTTAGGTGTCTACAACTATTATTTCTAGGGAAATGACTATCCTTATATCATTAATTTGTCCTTAGGTACAGTCCTATCATAGTGAAGTCTCACAAGCATAGCCATAAAGACTATTGACAAGGCTATACTCAATCATTAGATTTGTTAACAAGGTCACTGCCTCTTGATCCTTGCTCTAGGTATCCCCTTGATTCATGCATAGTCCCTTTCATTCCATTATCACTAATTTTTCTTTGAACCCATCCATTAGCAAAGTACTTTGTGCAATAACTAGAGTGGCATTGGCAGAGGAGACAACAATATATACATCAAACTCATCATACACCATGGTAAAGATCCCAAAATAATACTTTATGACTCTTCATGATGTGAACTATTGCGGCATCTATTTCATATTTTCTATCTTTTTCCACATCATTAATGATTTTCTTCTTCTCTTCACTTTGGGGAAGTAGAAACTGCAATTCAAGACAAATAGTTATATATTACACATTAATTGGTTGTATAAGAATAGGAAAAAATTATGTTGTTAAATAGGCCCAAATGGAACCCATTACCTTTATTCTTTTACTTTTGTTTGTAAATTTTGAATTGAACTCAAAATAGTCAATAGGTTCTATTTTTTCTGAGTCTGGCTCCTTGAGAAGAACTTTGTGCTTGGAAAATACAAGTGAATGTAACACTCTATTTACATCATCATCTTTCAAATTTAGTTGAGATTTAATGTGATCAAAACTAAGTTTTTCAGATTCATTGAACAACATTAATAAAGCAGCCTGTAGTTGAATCCATAACAGATTCAAAGTCAATTAATATTGCACACAAAGAAGAATCATATTTTTCAGAAGTGCATCTCAATTTCAAATAAATGTTTGGGAATCCAACTTTGTTTACTTATGATAGAAACTCTAATTAGGCTTGCAAATAATAAACTTCTCACAAATGGCAATTGACATTCAAAGAGTAGTCACCTGGTAAGTGGATAATACCATCTCTATTGTGTTTCCATCAAAACTACCTTTCATGGTGCAGGTCCCAAGAGAATTATATCCATGTAAGTTTGCACTGCTTATATTCCTTAGAATAGAATTGTATAGCCTAAGACTAGAATTGTACATCAAAAAGGTAAGAATAAACAACTAAGACTAGATGTATTTTTTTATTAAAGAAATTGAAAACAAGTAACAAATAAGTTTTACCAGCTCAATAGGAAGATTGATATAAGGGGACTTGTAGGCTAGCCAATATCCAGTAGTAAGGACTTTAACACTCAAATATATTCCAACATGAATGTCTTCTCTGTCAAGATGCACCTTAAATTTATCTTGGTTGATCCTCACTAGAGAAAAGTCATTAACCTGGGATGGACCACAATGACTCCAGTGAAACAAAATAAGGTTTTTCCAGTGACTTCAGTGAAATGGAATAGGGATTTCCATGATGAAGCAATATGATGCACATTCATAATACATAATAATAAACCAATGATAAAAAATGACTCTACTTAAACATTATCCACTTCAATGGTCAAACAGTCAATAGCAATTTTACACCTCATCCAACTTTTGCAAGGGATTAAAGAGTCAAATTTTCTACCTATGAATTCTTCACCTACCAAATAAACATCTTTGATACTTTGGGATATTGTGGAAATAAGCTCTCTAAATCTCAGTGTGTCTACAAAGCAATTATTGACAACAAGAAAATGTGCAATTATGAACCATTTTAATTCAATTGTTCATAATTTTAGAAAATAACTTAACTTGAAAGTTAGATATCAGACAAAGATTATTGACAATTCAAATAGCAAGCTAAATTTTCCACAAGAATATTGGTTAGGAGTCTAGGACTAATTTCAACCAAGTCAACCCTCTAGAGCTCTGGTTTCTAGCAATTGAACATTCCATCTGCGTGGCCACATTAATTGACATGGAAAAAGTTTAGAAATTATGTTCTAGCAAGGCAAAACACATGCATAGTAAGTAGAAAGTCTGCACATTCATCTCAACATGAAACAATTGGGATAATAAAATGATTCAATCAAAAACATTGCATACAAGCAAGGAAAACAATCCATAACAAGAAGAACAATAATAGAAGCAACATTTCATAATGAATGTAGGAAGATGCGCACATTTCCAAACACATAACAAAAGATTACAAAACAGATAATTTCATTAATCAGAATATTGAATAAAAGAAAACAATATATAACAACAAAAACAATAATAAAAGCAACATTTCATAATGCAAATGGTAAGTGGTGCATTTACATTTCAAAATAAACAGCAATAATATAAAAAGTAGAGTACAAAGATTACTTTTGAAAATTGATTGATAGTTATAAAGATAACTATCAAGCAACAATGAATCAACAACTAAACAATAGAAGTAACAATTCTGAGGAGGACCTTTCTCCCTAGAAATACCTCTTACCCATT
Source organism: Cunninghamia lanceolata (assembly GCA_027924645.1). Taxonomy (NCBI): domain Eukaryota; kingdom Viridiplantae; phylum Streptophyta; class Pinopsida; order Cupressales; family Cupressaceae; genus Cunninghamia; species Cunninghamia lanceolata. The sequence goes on from BSBN01001716.1 coordinate 549,642, forward strand.
GAAAAAATATATCACATTAGGATATGCATATATGTAATGATTTGATAGAGCTATTCAAGGTGATACAATGCTTAGAACCTCTGCAGACCCCCCTTCTAGTGCTTTATTTGGCTTTAAAGACCTTATACCAACCTGTGAAAACCTCCTTACTCTCTGGGTTTCCATGATCAACATAGTGTCTCTAAGACTGTACAGGCCTATAATAGTTGGTAGTAGCCATTCACTATTTGACAGTTAATTTTCCACTCTTAGCCATACTTTTAAACACCTACCAAACCTTAGATTCTTGGATAGTGCTCATGACTACCTAACACTACTTTAAACCCTAGACAAGTATACATAGTTGTTACTAAATCATGTTCACACCTAATTTATTTGGACCTAATTTGTAGATTGTTTCCAAAGGAGTAAAAGAAAACTTTTTAAGTTAATGCAATCAGTGAATGTATGATGTCTTGACAAGAGAAAACAAGGATCAATTGTTAGGATAATCTGACAGTCCAATTAGGACTGTCAAACCATCCTAACAAGTGAATATCTAATGGCAAGATATCAGACAGTCAATGAATGACAGAACATATCTAATTGGTTTTGTCTTTCAGTTATGAGACAATTGAATTATCCAAGTGATCACATTTCAGTGTGAAAGAAAGGTATTTATACAACTGTCATTTCATGTCATATTTTGAACATGTGTTTCATATCAGTTTCAGTTATTCTATCCTATGCATTTGATTCAAAAAGAAACATACATAAATCAATTGCATAAGGTAAAGTAATTGATCATATTTAAAGAAATGTTTAAATGTGTCCCACACAAGCCGTGGGAGTGACTAAACTGTGCAATGCAGACATATGCAAGCTATACATCTGAGGATAAAAGGAAAAAGAAAGAACATATGAGAATATTAAATATCCATCATTGTCTTTTATTAGAAGGTTTATGTCATCAGTTGATAGCTGGTCTTCATGTCCTTGTCTTCAGCTCTTGATCATGCCAGTGTACCTACAAAATTGGGGAAAAGCCCTATTAGAAGCTCCAGATATTTAAAATTATCACATGTTTTTATCAACAGACATATCAACTTGTATATATTATGCATCTTATGTGAATGAATTAAATCAAACATGTGCAATAAATCAAATCATCATGAAAAGATCAATCAACTTCAAGAGGTATGTTTTTATGCTAACTTGTTTGTTCACTGTGCAGGTATAGGAAAAGTAATGTTGCTGATTTGAAGACATTAAAACATGTGGAGGAAATGTGGCTCCCACAATTGTAGAGTCCAACATGTTTTCCTTTTTATTCATTTGACAAGGATATCATATTGTAAAAGATAGGATGCATTATTCAAGAGGATACTATGCATCAGAACAGTCAACTTGTAGAAAGAGTGAAGTCATCATGATAAAAGTGAAGAGGAGCAGTTGCTCCTATAAACTATGGCCACTTAATAAACAAATTGTTAAAATTAGATTAGTCATGTTTAAATTGCTTCATCACATGTTACAAGAGAAGCAGTGATCCTAATTTGATGTCATGCAAGTACAAGTGCAGTGATCAAAGAAATTATTACAGTCATTAAAAGGTATTCCCCTTTTATTTCTGATAATAATTGAAATGGTTTTGTTGTTCAGAATACTTCATAGATAGAACAATTGAGTATATAGAACAACAATAAGACAAAAAGAATGTGTTGTTTCAACATAGACATATCATATTCTTTCATACATGAGTGAAATCAGATCTTAGATGTCATGAAGTGATCAAACAGCAACCTCATAAAGTGCAGATTTACATGAAGGGAAGCTACAAGAGCCATTACAAAAAGATGAACTGTCATAATATCATATCATACATGCTATCAAACTGTTATGATACCCTTTAAGTTAGATAGGACAAGAAAGATGCATAATAAGAAGCATGTGAACAACAATATATGAGGTAACAGGTGTATTTTCAATATGCAAAAAGTACAGTGTTTTTTGTTATAGAAGAGCATAAATGTCAAAGCATAACAGGGTATAGTCATACCATGCCAATGTTCAGTCCTCATGCATCAAGGACATTGCAAGTGCAAGTCAAAATCAATGCTATAGGTGATAGTTTGAGAAAAGAAATACCCTATGTTCATGTCATGAAATGAAGTTCTTACATATGCCAAGTGACAGTCAGGAGGAGAAATAAAAGATCAAAGTGAAACTGTTTAAAGAAGAAGCATCTGATAGTGACACATACAAGAAGAGAGTAACAAGCTACAAGAGACAATTTATATAGAGAAAGATACATCATATCAAGTTCATGTCATATAATAAAGCACAGAAGATCAAAGAAAGAAGATATAGTTTTTTAAAGATACCACTTCTGGTAAAATCAAATGACAGAGAGAAACCAAAAGAGTCCCTTCAGAATTGTCAAAACCCTCTTCACTATTTATTAAAACCCTCTTTTCTTTTATCTACAGGAAAGATATATATCAGAAAAAGAAAGGTTGCAAGCCATAATTGGAGGGGCATCTTTCCTATGTAAGATTTCAAAACCCTTATCTATTTTTTCAAACCCTAATATAGATAACCCATATGGGTTCTTTCTATAAAAGATGCATATAAAGAAAAGTGCACTATTTCATATCAAGCCAAAAGAAAAGGAGGAAGAGATACAGCCGTGGCTAGCAAAGATCTCATTATTTAGAAATAGCAAAGATACCCATTTTTATTTCTCAAAACCCTTATATCTTTTTCTTATATACAGTCAAGAAGAGGTACAGAAGAAAGAGATTGAGCAGGTCGTAACCCAGAAGGCCTATCTCTTTGAAGGAATAAAAACCCATATGAAATTCTTGAAACCCTAATACATTTTTGTCAAGTTATAGTCAAGGAAATATGAGAATAGTGCATATATAGCCACGGCCATGATAGAGGAGAGTTATCTCTTCAAATCAAAGAATACCCACTTACATTTTAAACCTTATCAAGAATAAGCAAATTCATTTCAAAAGAATGAGATACAGAGCTGAAGAAAAGGGCTCACCTCGCATTTTGCAAAGGAAAGAAACTAACAGAGGCCGCGACCTTCATTCATGGAGGCTTCTTGCAAATGAAGTTATAGTTGCTGAGTAAAGAGAAACATAGAAAAGAGAAAGTGCCAGGTTAAAATCAAATGACAAATGGTAATTTTTAAATGCTCAACACATAGCCGTGGCTATGGTGAAAGAAAGAACAGAAATGATAAAAGTTTAGTCAATAAAAACCTAAAATACATGCTCACCATTTCTCCCTGCACTGAAATGCCATAAAAATGCCAGAGATCAACCAGATAAGACATTGAAATGGAAAAGAAAACTAATGAACATAAAACCCTAGCGACGGTTGAGCTGAGTTGCAGAGCAAACTGGAGAAAGTAAAATAGCAAACGAAATGACTTTTTAGGGTTTAGTTGTTTCTTTTGTTCGATGGCTTTTTTCCTTTTTCTTTTCATCTCTTTTGACTTAGAAAAAATAAATCATTCATATTATCCACATCGAGGTCAAGACTTGAGTCTTGATACTCCCTAATGATTATGCTAAGGAGGGGCCCATGGGCTGATAGAATCATTTTCTTTTTGCATCTAAATTTTGCTAAGTCAAAAGATTGAAATCATTAAAGGGTAAGGCTTAATGCCTTAGGCTTTATTTCCTTTATCTCATGGAGCTCGACAAGTCAAAGGTCAATGATTCCTTTTATCATATGCATAGAGACCAAGTGTGGTCGACTTCTTTATGCCTTATGCATTTTTAAATGCATCAAAATGTCAAAGGTGGCAGATCACATGAAGACAAGGTGTATGAAAGGTGGCAGGTTATATGGACAATGCATATATAAAGGCAAAGTCAAATATGAGATATAATGCAAGGTGATAGTTAAATTCATGACAAGAGGATATGGTCAAAACAAAGATAAGATAAGGATATTTGCATGGTACATTATGAAGATGAGATGTATGGAGTAATAAGGGGATATTTTTCCTTGAGTGCATGTAAGATGCAATTATAGAGTTTTTATCTTACATGGAGTAATAAGGGGTATTTTTATGCCCTTATAGATATGTAATGCAAACATTTTTTCTTTTGCAATGTAATGGAGTGATAAGGGAATATTCTTATGCCTTAAGTGCATGTGTTATGCAACTAGGAAATTTTATCTTGCATGGAGACATAAGGGGGGTAATTTTTTCATTCTTTCATGTATGAAGACCTAATTTTGGCATCATAATCATGTAAAATCATGCAAATTAGGAAAATGTAAGAGGAGAGATAAGGTATTTTCTTTTTCTTCCATTTTTTCATAATTGTACAACTATATATCATGTAAACAAATTAATAAAGTAATATTTTATAAATTACTCTATTATTTTGTCACAAGTTGTAAAATTGGTGAAATTAGGCAAATTGAAACTCATAATAGAGTAAGTCATGCAAATGATTACTTTATTAATTTTTCCACATAATCTACACATACAAAATCATGCAAGATGGAGGAGTTAAGTTAATTGAGGTCTTTTTGCTGGCTTGGAGGTCAAAAATAGACAAAATTGGTCAACTCTTGGGTCAAGCACATGGAGTCTAGAAGATTGGAGCTATTTTTGCTCATTTTGAGGCACTTTTGACCCTTATTTTTAGGGATTTCATTATTTGCTCGTGGATCAAATTGGAGAGCTTATTTTTAGAGGCAATTAACTGCAGTTGTTTTTTTTTCATGCCTCTTGGAGAGAGCAAACTATATATTGTAAAGAAAAACTTAGGTTTTTCTAGTTCTTGCCTTTTTGCTCTTTACACTTTGAGAGAGAAAGATGTTTTGTAACTCACTTATTCACATATTTATAGAGATATAGCAGGTTACAGGTTCTATACTTTGTCTTATGCAATTGTTTCCTTTATTTTTTAGTTTCATCAAGTATCTACCTTCCATTAATGCAACTTGTATGAGTGATTTGATGAGATTTTATTGTGTTTAAACATCAAAACCTTTAAAATCATTGTCTCATGAGTACTTGTTTGTGTTAGATAGCATTGAAAATCATAGGTCTTAGGTTGTGCAGTTGGAAAACCTTTCCTTTATGTGGTGTGTTGGTTATTTTCCCAGACTGGATGCTTATTCCCAGTAATCCCTACAAAATAGCCATCATTGATCAACAGGATTCCCGCGCCACGGGCCAATAGTATAGGAGATAGACTCTATAAATATCTCCTCTTCTTCTTTAGGCTCTGCAGAAACAAGGGGGGTATTCCCTATTCAACATCTATAAAATGCATCTATGTATTTGTTGGGATGTTGACACAAAGCAGATAAATCCTCTATTAAGCAGACCAAAACTATGAGATAAGTGCAAAGGGGCTAGCTTTGGGCCTATGTTCAGTTGTAGACAGAGGATTTTGGATCCTAAAACTACTTCTAATGTCCTAAAAGGTTTGTTTATGAAGTTTGAGTTTGATTTATATCTGGATGCAAAACTAGGACTTTGGGTTACAACAGAGATACCAGACCAGATTGGTGCCTATCCAGGGCTCGGAGTCAATAGACGTATATATGTGAATATCTACCACAGACTTGAGACAGTAATCAGATTTCAAGGGGCTTCTAAAATGTCTGCCTTACAGATAATACCCAAGAGAGAGTATTTAGTTATTTCTGCTTACCAACATCCTTACTGCAATGTATTCTTCTTAACACTTAATCCAAAACATTCAATCTACTCCTTGAGCAGAAGTAAGAGACTAAGTACTCAATATAGAAAACCTATATTCTAGAATCTATAACACCCCTTAGATGTTCAGAGTCAGAAGAAAAAACACATTCAGTTTGGAGACAAATAACGAAACACATGCAATGGAGCATTACTCATTTAAATCAACATGAAATTGATGATTCTGTGAATAATACATACAACATACAATTCATAAACTCATGAGACACCTGAAACAGAGTCACCAAAAAGTTATATTCCTACTGCAGCACCAAAACTTGTCCAATTTTTAACAACAACAAAAAAGTAACACAGTTTGCTTAAAACAACAAGAAAGTGTACTTCGCAAAAATTAATTACAAGGCGAGGTCAAAATTTCCCGTTAGATACACAACACCAGAAATGGTGCTCAAAATAATAAACACAGCAGGGGACAAAACATGGAGAAGCAAGAGAAGGACGGGGAGTGGTTGAGCTCGAACCCTGTGCTGCCGCTGGAAAACTCCCCATCATAAACTAGGTACTTGGCCGTTCAACCATCGGCCCATGTCTGTCTGCAATCCTGCCATAATGGCTCAACCACTGGCAGCTCCTCCCGGAAACAGTAACAGCACACCCATGGAAAATTCCCACTCAAAAAATGACCGCAGACGCAAGGAAAAAAGCCATTGCCGAAGGTTCAAAACCTGACCATCGATCTGAAAACCTATCGCTAAGATCAACAGTCCCAAAATATGTATGCAGAGCCACCAGCCAATGAAATTGTGCCACGTGGGTACCCCATGATTCTATCGCTGGCCTTTTGCACCTTTATTTTGCCCATTTCGCCTTGTATATGCATGCCCAAAAGCATATACAAACACTTTATATACAAGTCAGACCTGAAATTTTATTAGAACAATTTGAGAATCGGTTCAAATCTGGCTTGTATCCCTTTTACCACACATTGGCTTGTATATCAGCATATACAAGCGCTTTATACAACCCATGGATGCCAAATTTCATTCACTGCACCTTATTCCTCCATTGCATCTGGATTGCATGTCTCTCCTTTTGCATATCTTCGAATGTATAACTGCATATACATTCGCCTCATACATACAAGGTGGATTTCAAATTTTAATGAGGCACTCGGAGTTGTTTTGAAATCTGGCTTGTATCTAGCCTTTGTACCTTCATAATGTATATCGGCACATACAAGTGCCCAATATACATGCAGCGGACCTGAAATATTATTAACTTCATCTGATTTCTCCCTCGGGTCCGGAATGTATGTCCTCTTTTTGTATATCGGCCTGTATATGCGAACATACAAATCCCCTAACATACAAGCAAGGAATCTTTTAGGATATGCAATATAGATTCCCTCTTGTATGTCGCCAATGTATGTCAAACATACATTCAACCTTGTATCTGCTTCTCCTGTATGACGAATATACAAACCTATTTGTATATGCCCGCGGGCCCTACCACATGTATCACCTCCGCCACACTGTAGCAAATGTATATTTGTTTGTATGTCAAATATACAAACACAAATATACAAACCCCTTTATACAACTATAGAATCTGCGACGAAATATTCGATGAATGCATGCTTTCCTTGTATCTTTCAACGCCTGCATGTCGACTTGTATATTAGAGATACATTCACCCTTGTACATTTTTCATTGTATATGCTGGTGATGAACCTTTACACTATAGAAGATGTATATCGAGCCTCCTTGTATATTTTTCATTGCATAAGACTCGATATATATTGACATACATTCATTCCTGCACATACAAACACAGGATTTTCTATAGAATATTCCCTCAATGTATCTTCCACCTTGAACCTGATATGCAATTGAAAATGCATACAAGTGCAGAATATTCCCGGGAGTCTTGCGAAAGATTCCACTAATGTATATCTAACCCGATATACATTAAAACATGCATATAACTCAAATTTTCAACATTTTATGGAAGCCGATTAAGATTTCACAAGCCTACCTACATGCAACTTGCATTTGCATATACAAGACTTAACATTTTTCATGAGTGCAACAGGAAAAGGTGGTAAAACATTCCATGATAGATGGAGGAACAATTTAAACCAGGGCACTAAGGGTTTGAAGAAACACATGCAAGAATCTACAAACTCGAATCAAAACCCTAATCCCAGGTGAACACCACTAGTGGCTCTGACTGGGGATGTGTAGACGTAAGACTACAGCGAGAACCAAGCAACTTCGGGGCAGACCAGACAAAACCTAAAACTCAAAACATGACTGACTATACAGGGCATGTACAAAATATTTACATTTAGTTTACAATGTGCACAAAAGATAACCCTTATAAGAAGTAAAGCTTCAGGAACTGACCGTGCACTGGCAATTCCAACAATTCACCACTTAAGGCCTAGAGAAAGTAAGAATCTCCTCCATGAATGTTGCTGATTTGATACGGGCCCACCCACAAGGGCTCAAATTTACCGTGTTTACCCTTATCCTGGTTCCTTGCATTCCATACAAGAACCAAATCACCTCTCTGAAACTTTCTTTCTATAGTTCTCTTATCAAACAGATATTTTACCCTTTCCTATCTTTTGATGTTTGTTTTATGTGCCTCCCTTCTCACTTCATCTAGTGCAACCAGCTAATTGATTCTTTCAGTCATTGGATCTCCGATCTCCTCCATGTTTTCTTGTATGAATTTGTAAATTGGCAAAAAATTGTTTACAGGCAACTTAGCCACTACACCATATACCAATTCAAAAAGAGATCTTCCAGTTGCTTTCTTGACTATTATTCTGTTAGCCCACAATGCCATTTTTAGCTTTGAATCCCAAGCTCTTTTGTTTTTACCTACCATTCTCTTTACAATCTTCATGAGGCTTTTGTTGCTCGACTCAGCCTGACCATTTCCATGTGGGTGATATGGTGATGCATGTAACAAATTAATTCCATAATTACTGCAAAATCAGTAAATTCACCAGACCTGAAGCACATAGCATTATCTGTGACTAATTTTACCGGTACTCCAAATCTAATAATAATATTTTCCAGAATAAAATCCATCACCACTTTGTTGGTAGCTCTTTTGGTCAGGATGGCCTCGATCCATTTGGTGAAATAATCAGTGGCAACCAGAATCCAACTGTGCCCTCCACTTGAATTTTCTGAGATTTCCCCTATAAAATCAATTCCCCATTGCTGAAATGGAGCTTCTACAGTTATAGTCTTAAGGGGCAATGCACCTCCGTATTTTAGCCTTCCTGAGAACCTCTGGCAAGGATCACACCTTCTTACCATTCTATGTGCATCTGAGAAAAGAGTTGGCCACCAGTAGCCTGCTCTAAGAATTTTATGGGTTGTTGTTTGGCTAGCATAATGTCCACCACATACTCCACTGTGCATGTCATTTAGAATGCCCCTGGCCTGATCCTCATCCACACATCTGAGTAATACACCATCATGATTTCTCCAATACAACTCTCCTTGAATAATCGTGTATTTAATAGCCTGCAGCTTCAGGGTTCTTTTTTGATTGTCACTGAGGTGGGAAGGACAGTTAAAATTCTGCAAATAATGTACTACATCCTTATACCATTCAGAATCTGACATGTTTATATCTTCATTATGTACTACATTCCCTTGGCATGCCTCTAGATTTGACTGTGTCATCAATTTTGCCAAACCTTGTCCTCTTACCAACTTTGTGATTTGTATTTCAATGTTGAACTCTTGCAGTTTGTTTATCCACCTGCATCTCCTTCCAGTTACCTCCTGTTGAGTAAATATATCTTTGACTGCTACATGAGGCACATATGCAATTACTTGTGAGCCTACCAAATAGGGCCTGAAGCTCTTAACTGCTCTGACCAATGCATACGCCTGCTTCTCCATTATATCATACTTTAATTCAACAGCCTGCAATGACCTACTAAAGAAAGCTATAGGCTGTTCAAACCCTTCTTCATTTTTTTGCAATAGGCATGTAGCAACAGTATGGAAAGAAGCAAATGAAAAAAATTGAAATGGCCTAGAAAAATCTAGAGATTTTAAAATAGGAGCCATCTTTATTGCCTCCTTTATGTCTTGAAATGATTTGGTTGCTTCATCTTCCCATTTGACAATTGCATTCTTCTTCAGCATTTTAGAGATCTCCTTGGTGGTCTCTGCAAAATTAGGAACAAATCTCCTAATAAAATTAATCTGTCCAAAGAAGGACTGAACACCTTTTACCATTTTAGGGATCTGGATTTTCTCAATTGCAGCTACCCTTTCAGGATCGATCCTGACTCCATCCTTGGAAACAATGTGGCCAAGCAGTTTTCCTTCTACAACCCCAAAAGCACATTTCTTTGGGTTGAGTGAGATGCCATACTCTAATGCTCTAATAAAAAAAAATTCTAAATGCATACAGTGCTGTTCTTTTTTCTTTGAAAAGGCAGTTAAGTCATCTTGATACATAGCCAAGATTGAATCAATCAATCCTGCAAAAGCAACATCCATTGCCCTCTGAAATGTGGCACCTGCATTTGTTAGTCCAAATGGCATCCTAACATATACATATGTTCCCCATGGAGTAGTGAAAGCAGTCTTGAACTATTCTGACTCTTTCACTTTCACTTGATTGTATCCTGTGAGAATCCATCCATCATAGATAGAAGCTCACAGCCAGTCACCTTCTGCAACATGGCCTCCATGTTTGGCAATGGATAATTGTCTTTCAAAGAAGACACATTTAAATTTCTAAAATCCACACAAAGTCTAATGTCACCATTATTTTTTCTAACTAGGACAAGGTTAGACACCCAAGTTTAATGTCTGATAGGCATGATTATTCCAGCCTCCCTAAGCTTCATCAATTCCTCTTGCATTTTTGGAGCTAAGGTTGGGTTGATAGGTCTTTGTTTTTGTCTGAACGGCTTAGCTCCAGGCTTCAAAGGGATTTCATGCAGGAACAAATCCTCTCTATAATCTTTTAGGTCCTCATAAGACCAGGCAAAGACATGCTTGTACCTTCTTAGCAATGCAATCAACATAATTCTAATATGTGGTTTGAGTTGTTTGCCAATGTATACCCTTTTAGGAGCATGAGATGTCCCCAAATTTATCTCTTCTAAATCATTCTTGTTTGTTGGAGATGACTTTGTGAGGAGTTGGTAGCTATTGTCAAAAGCTCTCTCTAAAGCAACTAGCCCTCTAGGGATTTTATTTGTCTTTAGCTGAATTACTTCCTTCCCTAGGAGAGTTTCTTTCCCATCTACAACTTCTACAAAATTTTGGAAATCCATTTCCTGGTTCTCATATTCATCAATACAATGCAGAAATCTCAGTAAATCTTTATCATCATCAAATACTTGCTAGCTACATTCATTATCTGGCATTGTAGGCCTAAGTTTGATCTCAACATCGGTAACATCTGATAGAGTTATATCATCTGGCCTTATAGCTACATTAGCTAGAAAATCTGCCCTGACATTCTTTGATCTCTCTATCCAGTTTATTGAAAATGCATTAAACAATTCAATTGTATCCCAAACAACATGCTTATATTGTTTTAACCTCTTATTCTTTGATGCATACTTATCTCTAACTTGGGAAACAATAAGCTCTGAATCACCAAACACTTTGAGCATCTTAATTCCATGCTTCAGAGCTACATTCAATCCTAACAGCAAAGCCTCATACTCTGCAATATTATTTGTATAGGAAAACTTCAATAAGAAAGAGAATTTTAGAAGCTTACCAGCTGGAGACAGAAAAACAATCCCAGCTCCTGAGCCTTCCTTTGAACAAGCTCCATCAAAATACATTGTCCATAGACCCTGTTGATCCAATTCTTGAATGAAAATATTTTCCTCTTTATCTCCTTTATCATCTGAGATAACCCTGAAGTTATCATAGTTAGTATTCACAAAACATATATGTTCCTCTGATTCTTGGTCCTCAACTGTTTCCAATGACCTTTCTTCTCTATCCAATTTAACATCCCTGCCATTCATAGGGATCATGGAGTATGACAGGTCTAATTGCATACTCCCACCAATCAATGCTGCCCATCTTCTTGATAACAACATGCCATACTGTGGCTTGATATCAACAACTGTTATGTTCATTTTGTAGGTCTTTTCAGGATATGCTGCCAATCTAAAATTGACATCTTTCATAATTCCGATGACAGGTACCTCCCTAGCATCCATGGCATAGCACTTCCCACATGCCTTATCTATCTTTAATCCAGCTTGTTGCATGACGGCCAAAGGCATGATGTTTGTGGATGCTCCTAAGTTGAGCATACAGTTTCTAATTATTCTTCCATTTATGACAAGGGAGACATAAAATAGCTCCACTTGTGAAAGACATTTTGTCATGGTCATCCCCAAATATACTTCAGGAACCTCATCTTCTTCAACACACAGGGCCTGTTTCTTGGCCTGAGGTTCATCATTCTACTTGATCTGATGAGGTGTTCCTGAGATTAAGGACATGGCCTTATTTCTGAACTCTTCTACTTTCATCAGTTCTGTAGACACCCAAATTTGTCCCAACTTTGTCCATGTCTTGCAACACCTTGATAAAAACATTATCCTAAGACATCATGTAGCATTTTGTCCTAAATCCCACTCTTAATCCCATTTATCCATTAGCCAATTAATTAAATAAATTTTATTTATTTAATTAATTTCCACATCATATCCTAATCCCACTATCCAATTAATTAAATAAATTTTATTTATTTAATTAATATCCAACTCATATCCTAACTAATTCAAATATTTTATTTAAATTAAGTTCTCATTATAAGCCGACTTTCCAATTAATTAAATAAATTTTATTTATTTAATTAATTTATCTTATCATTTAGCCGACATGTGTGCCTCTTTCATTTAAAAAAGATAAGTGGTACTACAGCCTTTTATTTAATATCTTTCATATGTAGTACTTTTTTATGTACACAAGCACACATGAGCCCTATCCTCCCTCCACTTGTCAAATGACTACAACTCCCTTAAAGAGTGGGATAACCGAATCAATCCTAGCCGTCCACATCAATCATTTAGCTTTTTAATCTCAACCATCCATTTGAATTAAGCCTTTCCTATAAATCAACCCCCTCATAAGCCATTAACATGCATTGAGCTTCAAGTAACATTATTTTGCCAAATTATTATTAAGATGCATTGATCCTCAAGTATCCACATGCTGTCGAAATATCATTAGAGCCTTTGCATCCTTCATCTATCATTCATTCTAGCATCTTCATCTTAATGTTATGCTGCAGAAATGAGTACCCAACATTCCTCCAACAATAATCCTTCAAAATCTTGCATGCTCATGTGAGGTGGAGAAGAGCAATGAAGATAAATCAAGCATAGCGTGGAGATCGGTTTGCATTTACATTTGTTATTTTGATTTTCATGTTGTCTTGTGCTTCATTGTGCATTGCTAGGGTTTTTATCATTGCTGTTTATTCATTTGCCCTGATTTGCAATTTTACCCTAACTACATTTGGCACGCCCGGTGGGACTCACTTCGCTTGATCTTTTTTGTAGGTTTTTGTAGTAAAAATTTGTATTCATCTAATCCCCATTGTCAAGTTTTGTAGGTTTAATTAACTTTTTGTTGCAGATCTGCTACTTTTTGGACAAAACCCTAGGTTTTATAGATTTCATCATATCTTCCAAACGGCTATGAATTTTTCTACAATATTTTAGCAGAAGTTTGTCCATGATATAAGGAAGCTACAGCAGAAAAATTTTAGGTTTATCGCGATTTTTGCGGGATTTATCACGTTTTTATTTTTTTCATAAAATCACAATTCTGGGTGCAAATCAACGAATTTTTTAGAAATTTTTACATTTCTAGAAAGCTCTCAAAATTATAATGGGGGTCTATGTTTTACAGATTTAATTTGGAGGTTGTTTACAGTGCAAAAAAATCAGATCTTTGCTGACTGTACTATTTTCATAAATCTGCATTTCTGGACGCAAATCAGGGAATTTTTCTGATTTCATTATAGTTTTGGAAAGCTCTCTGAAAATTAATAGGGGTCTCTTCTTTAGTTTTTTAATTTTTGAATCAAAAATCTATCGAAATAATCAAATCTAATTCGGCTATGCATCTAAAATTACAATTTTCCTTGCCTGATGAGCCTATTTTTTATGCCTACATTATAATATCATTTTTTTTTATGTTGTAGGTGATCATAAGGAGCTGGAGCAACATTGACATCAACATCTACAACAATTTGGATAGCGAATTAACCAAGTGCAATCATTTCATTTCTCATCTTCTAATCATTGTTTGCAAACACATTTGGATTTTAGGCATAAAATAAACAATTGTTTGCAAATTCACATCAAAAAATTGGGCTAAAACGAAATTGTCTTCCATCACATTTAGATTTGAGCTTTAAAACAAACAAGTGCTTGCATTGTCTTCCACACATTGAATTTCTAAGGTTAATGAACCCCATGCGAGTGTGACCAAGTAAATGTGTATGCTCTCTCCTCGCGTCCCAACACGAACTTGGAGATCAAAAATATTTACTTGTGTTGCTTTTGTTTAGCCTTAGAGAGGCCTGCCTTGGTATCCACCCCAAGGGAATGACCTCAAACGGTACTTTGATCCAGTCCGCTATAAAAATCAGAGGATAAGGTGAAAGCTAAGTCTAACCGGTATTAGCGCTCACCATACAGTGCTAACTCGAAAGGAGGTGTACCTTTGTGTATATTAAAACTCCTAGTAGGGTTAGTTAAAGTCTTAAGTGGCTTTCTGGATGCTTGTGGGGTGCCGGTCCCCCAGATTTTCACTAGAACCTCCTTGTGATAGTGGCCTTGCCTTAACTAGGACTTGTTGAACTGTCTTCACGTGCTTGCTTAACCATCATCACATTCTTCCAAACTAAAACTTGCTTATGTGTCTTGCATGAGTGATTCATGTGTGTATATGCATAATCATTTGTTTGAATATTGCCACATCAAGCTCTAAACACCCAAACATATAAAGATAAGTCATCCTACACATTCTTCCAATAACATTCAAACCCAATCACTTTCATCCCAAACATAGCCAAATCATCCAAACAAGCCACATCATTATCAAAATCCCTAAACAAGCACTTGCTAAAAGGACTTAAGACAAACACTTGGGTGACAACATGTCTACACTAGAGGACCTAGAAAACAAATTTTAAAGATTCCTCCAAAATGTTTATCAAGGATCACAACCCCTAAACCAAGATGCCATTGAAATATTACAATTCTTCATCCAAGAAGCTCAACCCCATGCAAGCCAATCACCTCAATTGCAACACTCCATAGCCCAAGTCCAACACCTTTTAGCCACTAGTCAAGCTCGACAAGCACAACAATCCTTAGCCATTCACTACCAACCTAATCCACCTCATAGCCACATGTCATATCCATCCACTTCCTATCAACTTAATCCACCTTATAGCCACATGTCATATCCATCCACTTCCTATCAACTTAATCCACCTTATATCCACATGCCATATCCATCCACTTCCTATCAACCTAATGCACCTATCCACCAAGTCAATGCCACATCAACATATGAACATCCACCTCAAGCTTATCCAATCCCTCATGCTGACATTCCAATGCACTACCAAGCCCATCCACAAAGCAATCAAGTGATATCACAAGAACAACATTCAAGTCCAAATGGCCTTTTGTATATAAATCAAGTGAGCACAAGTCAACCTTGCCAACAAGATCAAATGCCCACATCTTTGGGTCCACCTCAAGATATTTTGTCTACATATCCTACCATTACACCTAGCTACCAAGACTTTCAATGGCCTCCCCAACAAGCACAAGTGAGCCTAAGTCCACCTTTGCAACAAGAAGCACATGCAGCTCCAAATGGTCCCTTGTACATAAATCAAATGAGTCCAAGTTATCTTATGCAAGACTTAATTACCTTTGACAAGGGAGATACCGATCTAGAGGGCCTCCACCATCCAATCCCATGCTAACACATGAGCCAACCAATCCTATCCCAACACCACCATGTGATCCCATTCCTAGACTTGGTCTTCCCTTGTCATTGGTATCAAACACAAAGGCTACCCAAATTGTAAATCCATTGGCATTTTTCAAAACATTCAAAAACACAAAAAAAAAATCAAAATATGTCAAAAAATCCAAAAAATCAACTATCCAACGAAAAATCAAGCAATAAAACCAATCACATCATCCAAAACAATCCACTCCATCAACATCAATCAAAATCAAACTCATCATCATCAATTATTCCTATCAATAACATTCATTCATCCATTTCAATCAATCACTTCTTCCAATCATATCAACCAACTCAATCTAAGCAATGATCTTAAATCCAAGTCACACTAATCCATATCAAGCAAGCTAATCAATCAAGGAACATTATCCAATCAAATCAACAAGTTTTTGATCCTAATCTTGTCATGAGATCAATCAATCATCATCAATCATCATCAATGGGATATAGCGTTCCCACATCCTTGTGTTGATCTAGGGATATAGCTTTCCTTGTAATGACAACACTATCTATCATCATCAATCAAACAATCAACCATTGGTTTATGACTTGACAAAGGAAATACCTTGTTTGTTTTACATCCTTTGAACACACTGTGAACACTTGCTTATGCTTAGATTGAGTGGACACTCTAATCATCACATCATCACTATTATCTTTCAAAACAATCCAATCATCAAAGAAACTCAACCCAACAATAACAAACATCACCACCAAAGCATATCAAGCTAGCCATCAAAACAAATCCAATCACTTCAGCAAATCAAAAGCAGCTCAATCCACCACAAATCATCCATCCTTCACCAAATCAATCTTCATCCATCATTTCGTCATCCTCAAAATCGTTCCAAACAATGTTTCAAATGCAAGTCATCATTACGCCATACCAATCAAGTCAATCAATCTAGCCAAGTTATCCAAACACAATCCATGGTCTTGATCCTAGCCTTGTTGTAAGCCAAATCAATCAATCAACTAGCCAACAAACTTAGAAAACAACCTTGTGTTGATCTAGGGATATAGCTTTCCCCACAATGACAACACTCTCAACTATCATCAATTAACAACCAATCATTGGTTTACAGCTTGACAGGGGCAATACCTTGTTTGTTTTTGAATCATTTGTTCATGCTTGCTTGTGTGTGCTATCATTTTATCTTGCATTTGTATCGAATCCTTATCATTTCTAGCTAATATTCATATCTTGTGTATGTTGGAATATCTTTTTGCACTATCCTTTGCATCTAAGGTCATATCATACCTTTTATGCATTAGGACTTCAATGCTCTAAGTTTTCTTCCTCATACGTTAGACAAGGTTGTATTACGCTGGGGCACGAGACACAACGTCACCCTAGTCCTTCTACCTTGATGCATAAAGTCTAGTGCTATATCAAACATCATGGTTGCTCACTTTCATTGCAGCATAACACATCATCATTTCTTCTATCCCTTATCTTTCTTCCTTGACCAAGCCATTTCTTTTCGAGAGCATACTCGTGCATGTCCAACCCGCATATCCTCTCGAGGGGGCATCATCATCCTATCATTCCATTATCATCATCCCATTTCATCCTTACATCATCATCACTATCCTTTTCCTCTATCCATACCTTAGCTTCTTTGAAATGATGTTACTCAACATAAAGCGTATCATCTCAAACATCATCTCAAAGAGGGGCAAAATGTAGACACCCAAATTTGTCCCAACTTTGTCCATGTCTTGCAACACCTTGATAAAAATATTATCCTAAGACATCATGTAGCATTTTGTCCTAAATCCCACTCTTAATCCCATTTATCCATTAGCCAATTAATTAAATAAATTTTATTTATTTAATTAATTTCCTCATCATATCCTAATCCCACTATCCAATTAATTAAATAAATTTTATTTATTTAATTAATATCCAACTCATATCCTAACTAATTCAAATATTTTATTTGAATTAAGTTCTCATTATAATCCGACTTTCCAATTAATTAAATAAATTTTATTTATTTAATTAATTTATCTTATCATTTAGCCGACATGTGTGCCTCTTTCATTTAAAAAAGATAAGTGGTACTACAGCCTTTTATTTAATATCTTTCATATGTAGTACTTTTTTATGTACACAAGCACACATGAGCCCTATCCTCCCTCCACTTGTCAAATGACTACAACTCCCTTAAAGAGTGGGATAACCGAATCAATCCTAGCCGTCCACATCAATCATTTAGCTTTTTAATCTCAACCATCCATTTGAATTAAGCCTTTCCTATAAATCAACCCCCTCATAAGCCATTAACATGCATTGAGCTTCAAGTAACATTATTTTGCCAAATTATTATTAAGATGCATTGATCCTCAAGTATCCACATGCTGTTGAAATATCATTAGAGCCTTTGCATCCTTCATCTATCATTCATTCTAGCATCTTCATCTTAATGTTATGCTGCAGAAATGAGTACCCAGCATTCCTCCAACAATAATCCTTCAAAATCTTGCATGCTCATGCGAGGTGGAGAAGAGCAATGAAGATAAATCAAGCATAGCGTGGAGATCAGTTTGCATTTACATTTGTTATTTTGATTTTCATGTTGTCTTGTGCTTCATTGTGCATTGCTAGGGTTTTTATCATTGCTATTTATTCATTTGCCCTGATTTGCAATTTTACCCTAACTACAAGTTCCATTAGTGGAACAGAGACTTTTATTTGAGACAAGACCTGAGTGATGTCAAATGGAGCATAATTTTAAATAACAGTTGTAGCTTGCTCCACTATTTTACCTCTATCCTGAGATGATCCAGCTTTAGTTTTTATGGCTTCTTGACTGTCATTCTTGCTTTGAGAATTTCTACTTTGATCCTCAACCTAGGAAACTATGTTTTCTATTTTTTGAGAATCGTAACCTATTTTTTGCTTAAAGCCTTGTTTATTATTGTTCCATTGTTTCTTATATGTTTCAGTCCCCTTATAATTTTGCACTGGTTGGCTCACAAAAGTGTTCTCTGGTTGAGGTGTACCACATACCTGAGCCTTACCTCTGAGATTGTAATTGTTCTTGACTTGAGCTACTATTGCTGCTATGAGGGCTCTGATTTCTTCATCTGAAGGTCTCCTTAAATTACTCAGGAAATTATGTGAATCCTAAGCATAGGCATAATTGTCCTCTTCATTCTCATCATATGGGAACTGTTGGCAGACCTGAATTTCATTATCTACACTTGCATTAGCATCATGAAAAGAGTATCCTCTGTTTGTAGACAGCATATTGACATTATCATCCTCCATGCAATGCGGCTCATTGCATTCATCACAGGCAACAACATTATTATATAGAGACTGAGCAATCATACATTGTGACTGTGAATGAAGCATTTGGCAGATTATACACCATGGGGTGTCATTAACAATATTTATAGCTTTCTTCAAAGGATCAGGAGTTTCCTTTGTATTCTGAGCTCTTGGATTTGTATTGTTGTGTGGGAGGACGGGTTTACCATCACGCCAATTAGTATGATACGGCATATCATGTAATGATGGTCTTCTTTCTTGCCTTTGGTAAACTGGCCTATCAGGACCTATCCCCTTTTCATTTTTAGCTATTCTATAACTCAGGTCCTTAATAACATTTGTTAATTTATCTATTTTATCCTTAGAAGTAGATGCATTACCTTGGATACTCTGAGATTTAGTGTTTGGCTTTTGCAGAATTTTCACATCATCCCTTCTATTTGTCTTAGCAGACGCCTTCCTGTTATTTTCAATATTAGTTGCTATTTTGAAGGCATCCCTGAGGCTGTGAAGTCCCTTGTCTCTTAATCCATAAGATGTCTTGGCATCAAAAGTATTTATGTACAACACTATGCACATAGGTTCATTAGGCCTCAAGTCCTGTGGCAATTTGTTCAATACCTTTATGAATCTAGCATTGAAATCAACAACTTGTTCATTTGATCCTTTGGCAATGCCAGTAAATTCATTAATGAAGAAACTAGGATCAATTTTGTCACCATACTGTTCTTTAAATATTCTCCTAAATAAATCCGATGATGAAATGCTTCTGTCAGGCAGACCTTTGTACCACTCCTTGGCTTCATCGACTAAGGATTGCATAAATGATTTCATGAAAACATCCTCATGCTCAACCTCAAAGTTGTCCATGATATTCTGAAAAGCTTTTAGATGGTCTTCATCTGACACAGTATTCTTTCCTAAAAATTTAGGCACTTGTAGCCTCACATGTTTGTCAATAGGGTTTGGATAACCAGGAATGCCATCAAAAACCAGTTGTCTAAATCTGTCCAACTGCATTGGTTGTCTACCAAATTGATTAGCATTTGCATTTCTATTTGCATTCTAATTTCTTACATTATTTAATGGAGCTCTTATGTTATTTGCATTCTGTCTTTGATTATCGTGTTGATCCTGGGCCTCATTTCTATGCTGATTTCTTTGCATATTTATATTTTCAAGGGTAGGAATTGAATCATTATGAGCAACTCTCAGAGCTTGCACTTTCTGTTTCATATCATCTCTGATTTTTACTACTTGTAGATATTCTAACTCAGTCCTTAAGCTCTTAATTTCATCGGCTAGTTCCTCCTCTCTAGGCATAGAAGAGGACAGTTTTATCACATTCTGATCATCATTATCATCATCCCTTAGGGATTTAGCTTCTTCAAATCTGTCAGGGGAGTCATGGAAAGGGCATTCTTGAAACACTTCTGACCTTATTCTCAATCCACCACCCTGCTGTCTCTCATACACATTCTAAATTTCAGCCTTAGTGTTTGAAAAAAAAGGTATTGTCTGCTCTGAAGATCCTAGATCGTCCTGAATAAATTCATTTTTCCTAGGACTAGGAGAACCATCTTGATTAGCTCGAACAGTCCCCTTTTTCCTATACATCATTTTTGTGGGTAACTCTTCAAACAGAGTATTATGCTGGGATCTTCTCCCTTGCATACAATTTTTTTCTTCACCGGTTGGGAGATTGGTTCGGAGTCGCCACCTATTACTAGGAATTATTTTCTTTTAAAATCAGGGTTCTTTCACTTCACTTTTTTCCCCAGCGGAGTCGCCAAAATCTGTTGGTTATTTTCCTAGACTGGATACTTATTCCCAGTAATCCCTACAAAATAGCCATCATTGATCAACAAGATTCCCAGGCCAGGGGCCAACAGTATAGGAGATAGACTCTATAAATATCTCCTCTTCTTCTTTAGGCTCTACAGAACCAAGGGCGGTATTCCCTATTCAACATCTATAAAATGCATCTATGTATTTGCTGGGATGTTGACACAAAGCAGATAAATCCGCTATTAAGCAGACCAAAACTGTGAGATAAGTGCAAAGGGGCTAGCTTTGGGCCTATGTTCAGTTGTAGACAGAGGATTTTGGATCCTAAAACTACTTCTAATGTCCTAAAAGGTTTGTTTATGAAGTTTGAGTTTGATTTATATCTGGATGCAAAACTAGGACTTTGGGTTACAATAGAGATACTAGACCAGATTGGTGCCTATCTAGGGCTCGGAGTCAATAGACATATATATGTGAATATCTACCACAGACTTGAGACAGTAATCAGATTTCAAGGGGCTTCTGAAATGTCTGCCTTACAGACAATACCCAAGAGAGAGTATTTAGTTATTTCTGCTTACCAACATCCTTACTGCAATGTATTCTTCTTAACACTTAATCCAAAACATTCAATCTACTCCTTGAGCAGAAGTAAGAGACTAAGTACTCAATATAGAAAACCTATATTCTAGAATCTATAACACCCCTTAGATGTTTAGAGTCAGAAGAAAAAACACATTTAGTTTGGAGACAAATAACGAAACACATGCAATGGAGCATTACTCATTTAAATCAACATGAAATTGATGATTCTGTGCATAATACATACAACATACAATTCATAAACTCATGAGACACCTAAAACAGAGTCACCAAAAAGTTATATTCCTACTGCAGCACCAAAACTTGTCCAGTTTTCAACAACAACAAAAAAGTAACACAATTTGCTTAAAACAGCAAGAAAGTGTACTTCACAAAAATTAATTATAAGGCGAGGTCAAAATTTCCCGTCAGATACACAGCACTAGAAATGGTGCTCAAAATAATAAATGCAACAGGGGACAAAACATGGAGAAGCAAGAGAAGGACGGGGAGTGGTTGAGCTCGAACCCTGTGCCGCCGCTGGAAAACTCCCCGTCATAAAACGAGTACCTGGCCGTTCAACCATCGGCCCATGCCTGTCTGCAATTCTACCATAATGGCTCAACCACTAGCAGCTCCTCCCGGAAATAGTAACAGCGCACCCATGGAAAATTCTCGCTCAAAAAATGACCGTAGACGCAAGGAAAAAAGCCATCGCCGAAGGTTCAAAACCTGACCGTCAATCTGAAAACCTATCGCCAAGATCAACAGTCCCAAAATATGTATGAAGAGCCACTAGCTAATGAAATCATGCCACATGGGCACCCCATTATTCTATCACTGGCCTTTCACACCTTTATTTTGCCCATTTCACCTTGTATATGCATGCCCAAAAGCATATACAAACACTTTATATACAAGTCGGACCTCAAATTTTATTAGAACAATTTGAGAATCAGTTCAAATCTAGCTTGTATCCCTTTTACCGCACATCAGCTTGTATATCAGCATATACAAGCGCTTTATACAACCCATGGACACCAAATTTCATTCATTGCACCTTATTCCTCCATCGCGTCCGGATTACATGTCTCTCCTTTTGCATATCTTCGAATGTATAACTGCATATACATTCACCTCATACATACAAGGCGGATTTCAAATTTTAATGAGGCACTCGGAGTTGTTTTGAAATCCGGCTTGTATCTAGCCTTTGTACCTTCATAATGTATATCGGCACATACAAGTGCCCAATATACATGCAGTGGGCCCGAAATATTATTAACTTCATCTGATTTATCCCTCGGGTCCGGAATGTGTGTCCTCTTTTTGTATATCAGCCTGTATATGCAAACATACAAATCCCCTAACATACAAGCAAGGAATCTTTTAGGACATGCGATATAGATTCCCTCTTGTATGTCGCCAATGTATGTCAAACATACATTCAACCTTGTATCTGCTTCTCCGGTATGCCGAATATACAAACCTGTTTGTATATGCCCGCGGGCCCTACCACGTGTATCACCTCTGCTGCATTGTAGCAAATGTATATTTGTTTGTATGTCAAATATACAAACACAAATATACAAACCCCTTTATACAACTGTGGAATCTGCGATGGAATATTCGATGAATGCATACTTTCCTTGTATCTTTCAACGCCTGCATGTTGACTTGTATATTAGAGATACATTCACCCTTGTACATTTTTCATTGTATATGCTGGCAATGAACCTTTACACTGTAGCAAATGTATATTGGGCCTCCTTGTATATTTTTCATTGCATAAGAACCGATATATATTGACATACATTCATTCCTGCACATACAAACACAGGATTTTCTATAGAATATTCCCTCAATGTATCTTCCACCTTGAACCCGATATGCAATTGAAAATGCATACAAGTGTAGAATATTCCTAGGAGTCTTGCGAAAGATTCCACTAATGTATATCTAACCCGATATACATTAAAACATGCATATAACTCAAATTTTCAACATTTTATGGAAGCCGATTAAGATTTCACAAGCCTGCCTACATGCAACTTGCATTTGCGTAAACAAGACTTAACATTTTTCATGAGTGCAACAGGAAAAGGCAGTAAAACACTCCATGATAGATGGAGGAACAATTTAAACCAGGGCACTAAGGGTTTGAAGAAACACACGCAGAAATCTACAAACTCGAATCAAAACCCTAATCCCAGGTGAACACCACCATGGTGAAAAACCCCTTTTCCTACAAAAAGAATTATTTTCCATCCTCCCTTAGAAACATTTTTGTGATCAATTTGTTTAAAGTGGTATGTGTGGATAGATTTTCTGAGATCTATTATGAGTTAGATTGTCAAGTTTTCGTCGTTATTAGGTGCATCACCATACCTTTACAGTTTTATTTACTTTTAGAAAGACCCTTTTTACCCTTTTCCACATCAAAGTCATAGATCCAATTGAATATTTTAAGGGAACCAGCCCACAATCTGGAGGTTCAAACTCTACATAGGTCACCCACAGCCTGAGTTTGATCCCATGTTTTGAAGGATTGATGAGTATCACAACTTTGCATCATGGGTGCAATCCTAATCGACAACAGTTTTTGGCACGCCCGATGGGATTTTGAACTGATTTTTAGTTAAAAAAGAACTTATTATTTCTACTGTTTTGCTATGATCAGCAGATTTTACAACCTTTTAGAGGTTTATTTTCAAGTACCTTGCAACTCTAATTCTTTGGTTTTATAGATTAGATCTTGCAGCTTATGAAAAAGTATCAAACAAGGTCAAATAAAGATTCTGAGAAGAAGCATATTTAGTTATCTCCACCAAAAAGGAGGACAAAAGTAGATAGAGTTTTTAGACCAGCAAGTGCAGCAGTACCAAATCTGCCAAATATACAGCCATAATTTGCTTCTCATCAGAATCCTTTGTTTGCAAGTTCATCATTGGTACCTAATATTTCTCCACCTGTAAGCCCAAGAGAACAAGTGCCCATTTTTTAAGAGGATCCTATTTTTCAAGAGCTTGAGGAAGAGGAACCTATGTTACAAGAGGTACTACTACCAATCCAAGTACCAGTACAAACACCAATTATTCAAATGTCTACAGCACTTGGAGGAGGACCACCTCCTGGAGGAGTACCTAGAGGAGGAGGAGGTGGAGGAAATAGACCACCAATACCACCAAGAAATCAGCCATTTGTTACCTTTAATGGGGGCAGCCCATTAAATTTAAGGCAACATGATGATATACCAGTGGTTGCATTGAAAAGTCTGCCTAATTTCAGCAATGAGGATGCAACCACACTGATAGAACACATCAGAGATGTAGCATCATTGTGTTCCGTATATCATATTGTAGAAGAGAATGTAGAAATCAGGCTATTAGCAACATCTTTCATAGGTAAAGCTCTTCAATGGTTTAGAAATTTAAGAGTTAATTCTATTACATCATGGGATGAATTAGGAGTTGCTTTGAATAGACAATTTCAAGATAAATCTGATCATTTATCACTTGTTGAGCAAATGACTACTATCAAGAGGCCCCCACAAGAGTAAATGATAGATTTCAAATTACATGGAATAGAATTCCAGAAACAGTAAAGCCTTCACCTAAGCATGCATTTTTGTATTATTTAAGAGCATTAAATAGTGGTATTGTTGTCATGATTCAGTCTATGGGTGGGGTTACTTTACTAGCTACTTTTGATATTGCAATAAGGGCAGAAAATAGTTTAATACAGGCTGGTAAAATAACACCTAGGCCTCCAATGCCAATATTTCCATATATACAGCCTTTAATTCCTATTTTAGCCCCCCCTATTTCATCAATTCCTAGCATACCAGCTTTTGGTTATCAAGCAAATGTGAAAAATAGTGCAGATCCAATTCTTTCTGATATTCAAGAGCTTAAAGGAAACCAGCAAAGCATAACCAAACTATTACAGACTATAAGCAATGATTTAGTGAGTCTAAAAATTTAAGAAAATTAGAACAATAGACCTTACCAAGCCCCATACCAAGCAAATAGGCCTGGTTATCAGGCAGATTATCAAGGTCAAAGAAGAAATTACAATAATAGGCCAAATCAACAATATAATCCAAATGTTATTAGCTCATCAAAGGAGCTTGTGCCTATACAGAATAATATGGTTCAGGATTATGCATGGTGTTATCCATGTAATCAGCCTCATAATCAGGCCACTTGCATGAATGGAGTGGTAAACCAAGCTCTTATGGTACAAAATAACTATGTTGCTATTGAAAATTCAGCAAGTGATGTAAATAACCAGCTGGATACTCAGACTCAGCATGTTGATCCTGATGTAGCTTTGATGAATTGGCAGGCTAATGAATTTTGTGGTGTGAATCAATTACTAGGTCAAAGATAGTTTTTACTAATGTTGTAGCTAATACAAGGTCGAAGAAGAGGGCTGTTGACTTACAGCAGCAAGCTGATATCAATAAACAACAAGATGGAAATGTACAATAGCAAACTGATAAAGGTAAAAGTATAGTTTCTTCAAGTCAACAAAGTCAGAGTCAATCTTCCACTTCTCAAGAAATTCATATTATTCCAAGAGGACAGCAAACAGCTGAAAAAAGACAGCCTGAAGCTCATAAACAACTAAGGAAAGACTATTCAAATGTTGTTGTTCCTAAAGTATAGCAAAAGGTTAGTGGTCCTACTTTTAATATTTTGGATCATATGAAGAAAGCAATAGTTAGCATGTCCATATTAGATGCTTTACATATTCCAGGATAGAAAGACTTATTGCAAGATGCTTTAGCACAATTGTCTTTGTCAAATGAGATTCAAATAGTTCAACCTCAAGTTATGCTTACTAATGAGGCAGAAAAAGGAAATGAATAGCCAAAACAAGTGATCAAACCACCACCTTTTTATGTTACCTTGATAGTTGGTGATCATTTAGTACATAACTGTATGATTGACTCAGGAGCTAGTAGCTCAATTATGCCAGAACAACTAGCTAATAAACTTGGTCTGAAATATGAACCCATTGTTAGAGGAGTTGTGCAATTGGATGGAACTGAGATTAACATAGTTGGAATGTTGAAAAAATTAGGTCTTATTTTACATGCATGTCCAAATTTTGTCATATATCAAGATATACATGTCATTGACTTGCCACCTACTTTTGCCATCTATTTGTCCAGAGATTTTACAACAAGATTAGGAGGTTATTTATCTTCCGATTGGACACATTTATTCTTTAGAACTAGATATGGAACCAAGGTTACAATAAAATCTGAGCCATTAGCCAATGATCACCTTGAACCTTATACACCGGGTCCAATAAATTCCAACCTTTCCATTTTTATCAAGAAAATCTGATTCCTGTTCAAGACCCAAGTACACCTTTGGAGGGAATACCTGATCTAGTTTTAGACCAGTGGGCAGAAGAAAACCATGAAATAGATCCATTTGATTAGATGGATGAGATAGGTCTTGGTGTGTATATGATTCAAGAGAAAGATTCAGTTATTCCAAATCTGCTAAAAGGGGAAAATCAGCAAGTTATAGAATCTGAAAATGATGTTTGGCAACTTTATTTTGATGGTACTAGAAGTAAGATTGGTACTGGTGGAGGAGCTGTTTTAATTTCTCCCACAGGTGAGAAATATTATTCATCTTTCAGATTTGCTTTCAGCTGTTCTAATAATTCAGCTGAATATGAAGCTTTAGTTCATGGATTAGAATGGGCTAGAAAAAAGAACATTAAATGCCTTAAGGTCTTTGGAGACAGTGAATTAGTTGTGAAACAAGTTAGAAATCTTGCTGCTACAAAGAATGATTTGCTGAAATTGTATAAGCACAAAGCTTGGGACATGATAGAAGAATTTGATGCTTTCAATTTGATATCTATACCAAGGACTAACAATAAACAAGCTGATAAATTAGCTTCCATAGGAGTTGAATATGATATTCTTACATAAATGAAGAATATTCATACTCCTTTGTATGTCAAATTTGTTGTGAGACCTTCCATTCTGGATAATAATACCAGCTGGTAGGTATTTGACAGTGATGAATAGATTGGAAATTTTTTGATGGAAGAGGCTAAATTTTCTGTAGGTAATCAACAGAAATTTATGTAGCAATATGATGATCAAATACTTCAATTAAAGTCAAACAAGTTACCTAAGGGCTTAGTGACCTTGGAATCAATTTTTAATACTTATGATCAAGTAAGAAGAGACAAGGCCAGCTTGTCAGTGAAATAGGAACATTATGAACCTATTGAAATCTTTAAGGATAAGTTGCTCGAGCTAGGAAAGGTATGTACAAAATAGGAACAACAAGCATTCATTCAGCTTTGCCAAGAGTTTAGTGATGTGTTTGCATGGGAATATGGAGATCTAAAGGGTTTCAACCCAGAGTTGGCTCAACATACTATTGAGCTTGAACCCAAGGCAAAACTTGTTAGACAAAAGCAAAGACCACTAAATCCAAAGTTGGAAGTGCTTATGAAAATAGAATTAAATACGCTGGTTGAAGGTAATATTATATTTCCTATCAAACACACTTCATAAGTTTCTAACTTGGTTCCTGTCAGGAAAAAGAATGGGGAAATCAGATTATGTCTTGATTTCCATGATTTAAATAGAGCATCTTTAAAATATCATTATCCGTTATCATCCATGGAACAAATATTGCAGGTTTTTCTGGATTAGAAAGATTCTCTTTGTTGGACAGTTATTCAGGTTATAACCAAATTCTAGTAAAAGAAGAAGATCAGTACAAGACAACTTTTACTACTAAATGGGGCACACTAGCTTACAGAAAGATTCCATTTGGCTTATCAAATGTAGGTGCAACATTCTAGAGAGCTATGGACATGGCCTTCCAAGGCCTTATCAATAAGTTTGTACTTGTGTACCTAGATGATGTAACTATTTTTTCTAAGAAAGTTGAAGATCACTTTTATTATTTAAGACTAATTTTTGAAAGATGTAGAGAGTTTGGGGTTTCACTCAGCCCA
Source organism: Cunninghamia lanceolata (assembly GCA_027924645.1). Lineage (NCBI taxonomy): Eukaryota > Viridiplantae > Streptophyta > Pinopsida > Cupressales > Cupressaceae > Cunninghamia > Cunninghamia lanceolata. The sequence continues at coordinate 578,065 of BSBN01001716.1, forward strand.
AAAAAGAGTATTTTTTCAATTCATGAAGGGAAACTTTTAGGACACATAGTGTCAAAAGATGGTATATCTATTGATCCTGAAAGAATTCCTGCCATTCCAGTATTACCTCTTCCAGCCCATAAAAAGGGCCTACAGAGTTTTCTTAGAAAAATAAACTTTATAAGAAGATTTATACCTAACATAGCAGCTTTGTTGCAACCTCTTACAACCATGTTAAAGAAGAATTTAGCTTTCAACTGGACAAAAGAAGGGAAGCAGAGTTTTGAAGAGATAAAAAGGAACTTGCTGCTGTCCCAACACTAATCAATCCAAATTTTGACAAAGATTTTATCTTGTATGCATTTGGCAGTGTTGATACTATATCAGCTATGCTTTGTCAGTAGAATGAGGAAGGATTGGAACAACCTATGGCTTTCTTTAGCCAAATTCTGCATGATTATGAGGTAAGATATTCTTTTGTTGAAAAACATGTATTGGCTGTTATAAGGAGCCTAAAGAAGTTTAAACACATGCTTTCAAATAATAGAATACAGTTAATGGTTGTCCAGCCTATAGTAAAAGAATTCTTGCTTAGCAAGGATTTGAATGGTAAGAGAGTGGGGTGGATAACAAAAGTAATGGAGTATGACATCCAAATTAAGGTTACCAAGCTGGTCCGAGCTAAAGGACTATGTGAGCAGCTTGCAGAACATGAACAAAACAACACTAAACTTGAAGGAGAAGCTGAGACAATGCTATAGAATGAGGAAGCAACTGCTGTCCCAGATTCTCCTGCAAGTTGGGTGCAGAATATGATCTATTATCTGCATACTGGAGATGGTCCTCAAGTCTTGGATAGATCAAAAAGAAGATACTATAGATTGCAAGCAATTCCTTATGTTGTGATAGATGGAATCTTGTATAAAAAAGATTTTAATGGTGTTTTACTAAGGTGTGTACAGCTAGATCAGATTCAAAAGATTCTAGAAGAGTTTCATGATGGACCTTTTGGAGGTCATTTTGCAGCTAGAATAACAACTCTAAAAAATATGAGAGCTGGTTATTATTGGCCTGAGATGTTCAAGGATGCACATGATTTGGTAAAGAAATGTATAAAATGTTCAATTTTTGCAGGTAAATAGAAACTTGCAGCAATGCCCTTGCATCCAATCCAGGTAGAGCAGTCGTTTGGCAAGTGGGGATTGGACTTCATTGGTCCTATTAATCCACCATCCAACCAAGGACATAAGTGGATATTGAATGCTACCAATTATTTTACCAAATGGACTAAAGTAATTGCATTAAAAGAAGATAATGAAACTTCTGTCCTAAATTTCTATCAAGATCTAGTGTCCAGGTTTGGTACTCCTGACTCAATTATTTCAAATAATGCTTTAGCATTTATTGGTTTAAGAGTGGCTGATTGGTCTGTCAAAAATAACATATTTTTGAATACTTCATCAAATTATTACCCTCAAGGTAATTGACAGGCCGAATCAACTAACAAAAATCTGATTAAAATCATAAAGAAAATAGTTGATGAAAATCAGAGATCTTGGCATGACAAGTTGAAGTTAGCCTTATGGGCTGATAGGATAACTCCTAAAAGAGCAACAAGTAATTCACCTTATGTTCTAACATATGGCAAAGAGGCCAAATTGACAATATTAGTTGAGTTACCAACCTTGAGTTATATAAAAGAACTTGAATTACTTGAAGAACAACCAACGGAGATTAGGCTTGCACAGCTGATAGAACTAGAAGAGATCAGAAAAGAGGCCTTAAAAATATTAGAAATGCACCAGGCCCAAATGAAAAGGACATTTGATAAAAGAGCAGTCCCAAGAATCTTTAAAGAAGGAGATCTAGTTTTCAAATGGAATGAATTAAAGAGCAGACCTAGTCAACATACAAAATTTGATGCTATGTGGGATGGACCATACATCATTATAGAATGCAAGCAACACAATGCATTTCAGCTTGCTAAGTTAGATGGAGAGGTGATGCCAATCCCTTTCAATGGGATTCACCTCAAGTTCTATTATTAGAGAAGCAACTTTTTGCTGCAAATAAGTGCTTTTGCACATTTAATTTCAGTTATTGTTTTGTTTTCCAAGAAGTACTTTTGCACATTTTGCTGGCTATGTTTTAAGCAAGTCAGATTAGTTTTAGTTTCAGTTTTGTTTGTTGCTGTAGTTTTCTATCAGTTTGAGTTACAGAAAGTTTTTCAAAGTTCAAGACAAAAGAAAACTCATGTGCCCAATGGATTACAAGGCTACTAGTTCTAATTTGTTTAGCAGGTAAATACCCCTGAGAGGTCGCTAGAAATGTTACTAAATTATGTTCACACCTAATTTAGTTGAACCTGATTTGCAAATTCTTTCAAAAGGAGTACAAGAAAACTTTTTAAGTTAATGCAATTAGTGAATGTATGATGCCTTGACAAGAGAAAACAAGGATCAATTGTCAGGATAATCTGACAGTCCAATTAGGACTGTCAAACCATCCTAACAAGTGAATATCTAATGGCAAGATATCAGATAATCAATGAATGACAGAACAGATCTAATTGGTTTTATCTTTCAGTTATGAGAAAATTGAATTATCCAAGTGATCACATTTCAGTGTGAAAGAAAGGTATTTATACAACTGTCATTTCATGTCATATTTTGAACATTTGTTTCATATCAGTTTAAGTTATTCTATCCTATGCATTTGATTCAAAAAGAAACACACATAAATCAATAGCATAAGGTAAAGTAACTGATCATATTTAAAGAAATGTTTAAATGTGTCCCACACAAGCCGTGGGAGTGACTAAACTAAGCAATGCAGACATATGCAAGCTATACATCTAAGGATAAAAGGAAAAAGAAAGAACATATGAGAATATTAAATATCCATCATTGCCTTTTATCAGAAGGTTGATGTCATCAGTTGATAGCTAGTCTTCATGTCCTTGTCTTCAGCTCTTGATCATGCCAGTGTACCTACAAAATTAGGGAAAAGCCCTGTTAGAAGCTCCAGATATTTAAAATTATCACATGTTTTTATCAACAGACATATCAACTTGTAGATATTATACATCTTATGTGAATGAATCAAATCAGACATGTGCAATAAATCAGATCATCGAGAAAAGATCAATCAACTTCAAGAGGTATGTTTTTTATGCTAACTTGTTTGTTCACTGTGCAGGTATAGGAAAAGTAATGTTGTTGATTTGAAGACATTAAAACATGTGGAGAAAATGTGGCTCCCACAAGGGTAGAGCCCAGCATGTTTTCCTTTTTATTCATTTGAAAAGGATATCAGATTGTAAAAGACAAAATGCATTATTCAAGAGGATACTATGCATCAGATCAGTCAACTTGTAAAAAGAGTGAAGTCATCATGATAGAACTGAAGAGAAGCAATTGCTTTTATAAACTTTGCCCACTTAATAAACAAATTGTTAAAATCAAATCAGTCATGTCCAAATTGCTTCATCACATGTTATAGGAGAAGTAGTGATCTTGATTTGATGTCATACAAGTACAAGTGCAGTGATCAAAGAAATGATTACAGTCATTAAAAGGTATTCCCCTTTTATTTTTGATAATAATGGAAATGGTTTTTCTGTTCAGAATACTTCATAGATAGAACAATTGAGCATATAGAATAGCAATAAGACAAAAAGAATGTGTTGTTTCAACATAGAGATATCATATTCTTTCATACACGAGTGAAATCAAATCTTAGATGTCATGAAGTGATCAAATAGCAACCTCATAAAGTGCAGATTTACATGAAGGGAGGCTACAAGAGCCATTACAAAAAGATGAACTGTCATAATATCATATCATACATGCTATCAAACTATTATGATACCCTTTGAGTTAGATAGAAGAAGAAAGATGCATAATAAGAAGCATGTGAAAAGAAATATATGAGGTAACAGGTGTATTTTCATTATGCAAAAAGTACAAAGTCTTTTGTTACAGAAGAGCATAAATGTCAAAGCATAACAGGGTATAGTCATACCATGCCAATGTTCAGTCCTCATGCATCAAGGACATTGCAAGTGCAATTCAAAATCAATGCTATAGGTGATAGTTTGAGAAAAGAAATACATTATGTTCATGTCATAAAATGAAGTTCTTACATATGCCAAGTGACAGTCAGGAGGAGAAATAAAAGATCAAAGTGAAACTGTTTAAAGAAGAAGCATCTGATAGTGACACATAGGAGAAGAGAGTGACAAGCTACAGGAGACAACTGATATAGAGAAAGATACATCATATCAAGTTCATGTCATATAATAAAGCAAAAGATCAAAGCAAGAAGATACATTTTTTTAAAGATACCACTTCTGGTAGAATCAAATGACAAAGAGAAACCAAAAGAGTCCCTTCAGAATTGTCAAAACTCTCTTTTCTTTTATCTACAGGAAAGAAATATATTAGAAAAAGAAAGGTTGCAGGCCATAATTGGAGGAGCATCTTTCCTATGTAAGAGTTCAAAACCCTTATCTATTTTTTCAAACCCTAATACAGATAACCCATATGGGTTTTTTCTATAAAAGATGTAGATAAAGAAAAGTGCATTGTTTCAGATAAGCCAAAAGAAAAGGAGCAAGAGATATAGTCGTGGCTAGCAGAGATCTCATTATTCAGAAATAGCAAAGATACCCATTTTTATTTCTTGAAACCCTTATATCTTTTTCTTATATATAGTCAAGAAGAGGTATAGAAGAAAGAGCTATAGCAGGCCATAACCCAGAAGGCCTGTCTCTTTCAAGGAATAAAAACCCATATGAAATTCTTGAAACCCTAATGCATTTTTGTCAAGTTACAATCAAGAAAATATGAGAATAGTGCATATACAGCCACGACCATGATAGAGGAGAGTCATCTCTTCAAAACAAAGAATACCCACTTACATTTTAAACCTTATCAAGAATAAGCAAATTCAATTCAAAAGAATGAGATGCAGAAGAAAAGAGCTCACCTCGCATTTTGCAAAGGAAAGAAACTAACAGAGGCCGCGGCCTTCATTCATGGAGGCTTCTTGCAAATGAAGTTACAGTTGCCAAGTAAAGAGAAACACAGAAAAGAGAAAGTGCCAAGATAAAATCAAATGACAAATGGTAGTTTTTAAATGCTCAACACACTGCCGTAGCTATGGTGAAAGAAAGAATAGAAATGATAAAAGTTTACTCAATAAAAACCCAAAATACATGCTCACCATTTCTCCCTGCACTGAAATGCCATAAAAATGCCAGAGATCGATCAGAGAATCCATTGAAATGGAAAACAAGACCAGTAAAGATCAAACCCTAGCGACGACCGAGCCAAGTTGTAGAGAAAAATGGAGAAAGCAAAATAGCAAATGAAATGACTTTTTAGGGTTCAGTTGTTTCTTTTGTTTGATGGCTTTTTGCCTTTTTATTTTCATCTCTTTTGACTTCGAAAAAACAAATCATTCATATTATCCACATAGGTCAAGACTTGAGTCTTGATACTCCCTAATGATTATGCCAAGGAGGGGCCTGTGGGCCAATGGAATCATTTTCTTTTTGCATCTAAATTTTGCTAAGTCAAAAGATTGAAATCATTAAAGGGTAAGGCTTAATGCCTTAGACTTTTATTTCCTTTATCTCATGGAGCTCGACAAGTCAAAGGTCGATGATTCCTTTTATCATATGCATGGAGACCAAGTGTGGTTGACTTCTTTTATGCCTTATGTATTTTTGAATGCATCAAAAAGTCAAAGGTGGCAGATCACATGAAGACAAGGTGTATGAAAGGTGGCAGGTTATATGGACAATGCATGTATAAATGCAAAGTCAAATATGAGATATAATGCAAGGTGATAGTCAAATTCATGACAAGAGGATTTGGTCAAAACAAAGATAAGATAAGGATATTTGCATGGTGATATTTGCATGGTGCATTATGAAGATGAGATGTATGGAGTAATAAGGGGATATTTTTGCCTTGAGTGCATGTAAGATGCAATTATAGAGTATTTATCTTGCATGGAGTAATAAGGGGTATTTTTATGCCTTGATAGATATGTAATGCAATCATTTTTTCTTTTGCAATGTAATGGAGTGATAAGGGAATATTCTTATGCCTTAACTACATGTGTTATGCAACTAGGAGGTTTTATCTTTCATGGAGACATAAGGGGGGTAATTTTTTCATTCTTTCATGTATGAAGACCTAATTTTGGCATCATAATCATGCAAAATCATGAAAATTAGGCAAATGTAAGAGGAGAGATAAGGTATTTTATTTTTCTTCCATTTTTTCATAATTTTACAACTATATATCATGTAGACAAATTAATAAAGTAATATTTTATAAATTACTCTATTACTTTGTCACAAGTTGTAAAATTGGAGAAATTAGACAAATTGAAACTCATAATAAAGTAAGTTATGCAAATGATTACTTTATTAATTTTTCCACATAATCTACACATGCAAAATCATGCAAGATGGAGGAGTTAAGTTAACTAAGGTCTTTTTGCATGGCTTGAAGGTTAAAAATAGACAAAATTGGTCAACTCTTGGGTCAAGCACATGGAGACTAGCAGATTGGAGCTATTTTTTCTCATTTTGAGGCACTTTTGACCCTTATTTTTAGGGATTTCATTGTTTGCTCGTGGATCAAATTGGAGAGCTTATTTTTAGAGGCAATTAACTGCAGTTGTTTTTTTTCATGCCTCTTGGAGAGAGCAAACTATATATTGTAAAGAAAAACTTAGGTTTTCCTAGTTCTTGCCTTTTGCTCTTTACACTTTGAGAGAGAAAGAGGTTTTGTAACTCACTTATTCACCTATTTATAGAGATACAACAGGTTATAGGTTCTATACTTTTTCTTATGCAATTGTTTCCTTTATTTTTCAGTTTGATCAAGTATCTACCTTCCATTAATGCAACTTGTATGAGTGATTTGATGAGATTTTATTGTGTTTAAACATCAAAACTTTTAAAATCATAGTCTCATGAGTATTTGTTTGTGTTAGATAGCATTGAAAATCACAGGTCTTAGGTTGTACAATTGGAAAACCTTTCTTTTATGTTGTCAAAAACCCCTTTTCCTTCAAAAAGAAATATTTTCTAGCCTCCCTTAGAAACATTTTTGTGATCAATTTGCTAAAAGTGGTATGTGTGGATAGATTTTTTGAGATTTATTATGAGTTAGATTGTCAAGTTTTCATCATTATTAGGTGCATCACCATACCTTTACAGTTTTATTTGCTTTTAGAATATCCTTTTTACCCTTTTCCACATCAAAGTCATAGATCCAATTGAATATTTTAAGGGAACCAACTCATAATTTAGAGGTTCAAACTTGACATAGGTCACCCACAACCTGAGTTTGATCCCATGTTTCGAAGGATTGTTGAGTATCACAACTTTGCATCATAGGTGTAATCCTAATCGACAACAATAGCTCTTGACAGACCTCCATAGTACTATGGACATACCTAAACTCTTTAGATAATTCTTCAGAATGGTTTGATGACTCTACAAGCATGTAGGTATTCTTAGGATCTCCTTCATTGTCACACTGATCTTTGCATGGTGTCTTTTCTCCTTCCTAGGAGTCTCTAAGTCTTCAAGTGTTTCCTCATGATGATGTAACTCTTGCAAGAATTTCAAGAATATGCAAACCTGAAGGTTATAATACAAGGCCTCCAAGATGAATTGATAAGTCTTGAGAGAACATATACAAACTTTGAATGATTTCCAAACCTACAGACACTTTTAAACCATCTTGATAATGCTATTTTACTCTTATGTAGGCTTCTTGAACTCTTTAGGGTTCTCATGAAGACTTTCAACTTATACAAAGCTTATGCAGTAGTTTTAGAAGTTTCATACATTTTAGACATATAATTTGTATTCTTTTTGTAATTATTATAGACTTTCACTTACTACCCGTGATGTCTCTTTCCTCTGCATCTTGCTACTATTATTAGGTTTCTACAATACCCTCATAAACCCTTAAATATCTTGTAGAGTTTCAAAATGTGTTTGACATTGATGCATGGGTCCTTCATGTCTTTGGTATGGTTTTTGTAGAGTTTCCTAAACTTGTACAATTGTTTGACAATGTTGACATACCTCTAGGTTCACTGTGCAGACCCTAAACTATTGGTAGAGTTCTTTACTCTTGACAACTTCATTGGCAGAGTTCAATAACCATGTCACCACCTTTGTCCATTTGTAGATCTCCTGATGATAGAGAAACTCTCCTCATATAGCCTTGGAATACAATGATGACCTTGTCCAAGATTGGAGTGCTTCCTTAATGCTTTTTAGGGTTTCATAGTCCATTCATAGTTCACAAACCTATGCATCTTTATACTAAGTTTCAGTGATGTTTGAACACTATGCCCATAGTCTTTCAAGGATCTACAATGACTTTACAGACCTTGTGATAGCTTCTATAGGTTTTCTTCTTCATCAATTCCAAATCTCTTTTTCCTTGTGCATACTACCCATTGTCCCATATGAACCTACAGGGACCCTTGTATGTCATTGAAAATTCACTATGCATGTTTCAACAATATTCACAACCTGCTCATTATCATGCAAGACTTAACACTATTAGTACAGGCTCAAGGTAACTCAAGGTAATGGAGATCTTTGGAATGAATCTACATCTTTATTATGATGACTCCATATTCGTGTATCTTGAACATGTTGCAATACTTGAAAGTTCTCTCAAAGGTTATGCATAACATGCACTTCACTGTGTTTGACACTAGCCTTAAAAATTTTAATGGCTTCTATAACTACACAATATCTTAAGACACTCTTCACAGTCTATGAGATCTTCATTAAATAAGAATAGAATTTTAGAATGAAATAATAAGCATCCATCATACCAATACCTGAGACTACCCTTTATTCCTTGTTTCTTTTGATCTTTGTAGGCCTAGTTGATAACTCACAGTGACCTCTTCATACGTCCACTTTGGCCTTTGAATGATCTTTCTACAAACCTTAGTGGGATCTTTACAAATATTTGCAGAGGAGTAGGATAAGCTTTCATAAGTCTGATAGAGGTTAAATTTATGCAAACCTTAACCTAGTTCACAGAGAGGTCTTCTTAAGATTTGATGGACCTGAATAGATACCACACACTATTTTGATACCCTTTTGATGATCCTCTATTATCCTTTTACAAACCCCTTAATATTTTATAAAAATTTTATATAGAATCGTACAATTGTAAGAAAATAGAGGTATCAATACAAAACTCATGAATATAGGTCCCAATCTCATCAATCTCCTATTGGTGACTAGCAGAGAGAAGGCATATCTTCACAATGACAAAAGCCATCTTGCATAGTATCAAAGGGAGATGGGAATGAAAAAAATATTTCAGTGAACATAGGGATCTAAGTGTAGTTTACTTAGTCTTAGGAGGCACCTTGTTCCTTAAAATACGTGATGACCATTGTAAACTTTCTCAAGCTGCCAATTTTTTAAAAAAACTATGTATAGTTAGCATTCAAGGGTTTTTAGGTAGTGGTAGAAGGTTGTGAAGAGAATAGAAGTCTGTGTTTTGTTTCAAAAAATATATATATCTTAGAAGGCTCTTTCACAATCATTGAATCCTATCTATAGCTCTAAATCTTTAAAGGATAGCACAAACATAGTTTGGTATGACAGAGATAGTAGGATGTAGAAAGAGATCTCAAGATATGATGATGTTATAAGGAGCTCTATCTAGGTAGTAAGGTCCTAAAGGGCTATGACTGAAAGCCTTATATTCTTTAGATACCTCTTCATAATCAAAGCTCTTTAGGGACCATACGCTAGGACACTATTAAAGATTTTTGTGACCATAAAAGGGATATATAAGAATATTTGAGGGTTGTCAAGATTCACAGTCTTGCCAATTGTTTTAAAGAAGAACTAGGGGTACTTATGAACAAAGGTACTTTGACTATTAACAAAAGAAGCAAAGATAGTACTTAGAATACAGAGAGAGGTAAGGTACAACCAAGGAAATCAGCATCAAGAATACTGGTCACTATTTCTAATCAGTTGGGCTTTACACCCACTAGTTGCATTTGCTTAAATTTTTCAAATTACTTTTCAGAAAAAACCCATTTTGAACATATCCTTTAATCACGACACTCTATGATATCACATTTCTTTGAGGCATTTTTGGAAACAGTTCACTTGCCTTGTCTATGCTTCCACATTTTCATGTATGTCTAGCAGGGCACTTATAACTACAACATATGAGAAAAAAATCCCTACTGTTATGCTTTGATGGATCTCCCTTCATTATTACTAGATATCTGATGTAGTGCACATTATTATAGTGCAAGCCTATTTTTCAAATTGTTTCATTTAGCACCACCAATAATCTCCACAAGAATATTGACCCTGTTTAAAATGATGGAAATGGTTCACATCTCTTAGAATAATTTCTCTTGCAATTGTTTGCATTTACTTAATTATCCTAGATTTATGTAAAAGAGATTGTATTCCTTGCAGTTATATATATGGCAATACATAAATACATATACATATACACATATAATATATGTATGTGTACAGATATATTTAAGAATTGCCACACCTAACAGGTTTGGAGATTTTATGCCACTTTAGTGAATGGAATAGGAAACTACAAGGAACATCAAATCTCATCTACACATTATAAGCTACAAATAAATTGATCACAATTTGAAATCATTCAAAAGAGAATTTGTGCATAAATTCTTCATTATTGAATTTTGTGTAGAAGTTTTTGTGAAGGCTTTGGTGATCCAAAGTGGAACTTGCAACTACAATATCTAATAAAAATCCACTTCCAAATATGCTTTTGATGGATGTTCATACCCTCATCCAAAGCTCCAATTCACACACAGGCACCATTGAAGAGATTGCACCGTAAGCATCATCGAAGAGACTGCACCATATCGGCAAGAGCTAATTTCAAGTCTCCCCGATAAAACAAATATCATTGAAGACACCATACCATATCGGTAAGAGTTGTTCTAAAGTCTCTTTGACAAAATAATTTGTATAAAAGAACATCATCAAGGAGAATATAACATATCAAGATAAGAATTTTTAAGGTCCCTCCGATGAAAGGATCCACATTTACAAACATGAAGTACATCGAGGAGACTATGTTGTATCGGAAGGTGGTGTTTTGAAGTCCCTTCAATAAAGAGATTCGTATTGATGATCATAAAGCTCATCAAAGAGACCAGATCATATCAATGAGAGTTGCTTTAAAGTCACCCCAATCTCAGAACAATTTCTCTTGCAACAATCTTGGAGATGAATTTAGATGCAGTGTGAAAATTAGAACATACTCGAAGGTTCTTAACTCTAATAGTTGTACCAGGGGCCATGTTTAACAAACCAAATGCAATTGCTAACTTTTCACTATGGTGGTAGACAAATGATTCTTTTTTCTTCTATTCCACAGCATTAAGTAAAAGTATTGAATCTAGAAATACCTTGTTGCCTTCATTTTCCTAATTCCTTTGAGTCTTTGAATTATTCACAAGACACTTGCATCTAGGTTTGAAGCCCACAAAGGAGTTACCGACTACAACTCCAGTTTGGATCTATTTACATGCTCTCCCACAAGAGTTCTGGTCAAGGTATGTCTTTTATTCTAATGCTAACCAATTTGAAAGGCAATATAGAATTTGAAACCCTATCACAAAAACAATTTTACAAATTATGCTATATTGACTATGGAACTGGACCTAACAAAACCACTTCCAAAAAGCATCATGTTGAAAATAGGAGAGATTTGCTATAACCATCCACTAGACTATGAAAGCATTCCTTTTTGGTGTCAAGAATGTTACAAATATGGATACTTGATTAAGTGGTGTCTTGTTGTGCCAAGTTTGAGAAAAATTTGAAGGCTTGGTGAGAGCTGTAGCAGTTAGAGGATGAATTTTGCATGCACTATTCAAGGATAATAAGGAGATGTTCATCAGTTTGGACATAGGAGGAGAATAAAGAGCTAAAAAACAAAGTGGGAGCCTTGCAGCTAAAGGTGGAAGAATTTCAAGGGGAATGGCAGAAATAGAGCATCATTTTTCCAATGTGAAAGCATTCTACAGTGATGTAGCAATGGTGGTGAAAAACTTAAAGAGTGATGAGAGAAATAGAAATCTGGAAATATTCAGTAGTTTCACTTCTACAGAGGGAGTAATTCAAGGAGATCAGAAAGATTTTGTTGAACTTTGTGTTATGCTTGTAGATTAGTCTTATGTTGTTTAAATTTCTTTGCTAGATGTCTAGTTTGGATCTTTTTGTGTGGGATTATATGTAATAGCTTATACTGTTATATATGTATAGTAGGAATAAATAAAGTAGCCTGTAATAGCATTTTTACTAAAAGTAACTGAGCCCCAATAGAACCCACAACTATCTGGAAAAAACAAGTAAGCATACTAATGGGACAAAAAATGCCAAGCACATGTTGAAACTCCAATACAATGCATGGAAAGCAAATTTTGGGGAGAATTGGAGATATTAGTTGTTTAGAAAGCTTCATTCCACATGTGACTTACCTCATTTTGATGACCTGCTATTGATTGTGTTGGCTTATTAGCACCAGATGTATGCAAGTCCCATATCAGCAAATTGTGATCATCTCCAACAAACCCAAATAGATACTCTTGCCTTAAATGCCACACAACATCTTCAACTACACCATCATGGACCTGCATTGTAATTATATCATGAAATGGTGTCGACAAAGCATTCTTCACTAAGCCAACATTATATGACAATGAGAAAAGTTGTAATTCTAAAACAAATAAAAATTTTAAAGGCTTGAAAAAATTTAATTGACACGAAATAAATGTTGGGAATGTAAAGGCCTGAAGCTTATCTTACATCCAAATACTAAATAGCAATGCACTCAAAACCAAATTTACTATGAAAGGTAGAAACTAAACTAGCTCACCTTAAATATTTGTTGATCCTCAAGTACTTTATTTTTGGTAGGTGAGTTAATGACCCACAAACATATTTGTGCATCATCTAAACCACTCAATAGATATCCATGCTTAAAAGGGCTCCATGACAAACCATACCCTTTTGTATTATGACCTCTCAATCTAATATCAAGATTACAACCACCATCTTGAGGCAGCTTTGATGGATGTTTGTTGTAATCAAACACATAAACTTCTGCACTAACTATTTTGGTAGCAATAATGAAAGGATTTTGTGGCATATACTGGGCTCTGCTCACCTCACCGTCATGATTGATTTGTTGTATAACTTGGACCTGAAAACAAAAGGATTGTTGAAAAACCTAGCATAAAAACACGTGTTGTTTAATTTCTAATTAACTATTATCCATAGCAGTTTGAAACCACCAACCCAAATGGCAAAATTGTTGTCTATGCTCAAAAAGCTAAAATAGAATAGAGATCTTTGATAACACTAATCAAAATTGATCCATGCTCTTAGTTGATAAACATATTAAGAGTATGAAACATAACTTGCAACCATGCAAAAACCAAACTAATAATGTAAGTCTACCTCAAACATTGTAATGATATGTTACATTTATATAGCTTCCACTAAATAGTCTGAAAGACCTAAGTTTTTTCATAAAAATAATAAACGTGATATGGTGAACATTAAAAAATAAATATCGAATGGAAACACACATAGATTAAAGCAAAACATGCTTGGTTGCCAACAGAAACCTGCTTTATGGCTCAAAAATCTGAGGTTTAAAGTTTTAGACTCGAAATCTAGATAGAAAGGTTTGAATCTGAATACCAACATCTGCTACTACAAGTAAACCTATTAATATGTGTGTTGAAATAAACACTAGAGTGTGAGCTAAAATGAACTAAATCTGAAAGCAACTAGAACCTAAGGATTTAACCGAAAGGCTAGAATCTCAATTTCTTTTCTTTTCAAATAGAATCTGGAGTTTATGAAAGAGATCTAAACTACTCAAACAACAATAGCAAAAAACAACAAAAATTACTGAAACCACATAATAATACTTATCTATCATCAAAAAGAACAAAATCAAACAAAATATAAGGCACAAAGAAACTTTATTAAGAAGGTATGCAAAACCAATTTAGGTTTAAGAGCCTCTATGATCTAAGCTCCTTTGTCCACCCAAGCAAGATGTCAAGCAAAACAAATAATGTAAATACCTACTTCTAAGTGTTGGCACAAGTGTTTTAACTGGAATCCTATTGTAGGGGATACTCCAAGTACATATGGCCCAATTCTAATGCCAACTGCTATTAAAAGTAAAAATAGCTTTGGATGTTATTAGAATATTATTGATATTGAATCATGGACTGGACTGTCTGATACCTTATGACTGAAGATCTTGTATCAACAGGGAGATATGGATCTTGCTGCCACTAATTTGCCCAAAGAAAGCCATATGCTAATTTTTGACTTCTGAAATATACTTAGATATTTGATTTCTTGTTTCATGTGCCTCCAAATAGGTGCACCAAATCCTTGAAGGGGATTAACACAAATTTATTTAGTGGGCAAAAGAGACTAATTCTATATGATTTTTCTTTATAATTCATCCTAATGCTGATAACGATCAATCTCAGCTTTGCAAAATACACAACATCATTAACTAATAAGTTCTTAAAAAATTATTAGGATGCACCCTTCCAAGGGATAGACCTCTCCAAATTTTCAAAAGAATTGCAACTAGTCTAGCCATAAAATCTTAAGATGCATAGTGTCGAGGGACTACCTTAAACTATATTTGACTAATTGGTACTTTCTGCCAACAACTTATGTCTATTTGACCAAAGATGTGCATTTCATGACATTCTCTTTGATGCCTCCTTGTATTCACAAATATGTACCAATTCCTCAAGCTACACACCAAGGTATCAGAGAGTGAAGTTTGCAATTGAGAATGAAGGAATCATGTCAATGTCATGTCATAAAAGCTATATCAAGAAAAAGCTTTTACAGGACACAACTCCCTTAAGTAATAACCATAATCAATTTTATCTTGACTTCAAACATCAAGAAAGCAATTACAAGAAGGTAACTAACTACTTAGTATGGAATCAAAAAGATTTCTAGTGGAAAATCTTTTGAAAGAATAGAACCATATGAAGAATCATTATCACACACAAAACCACATAGAGTTCTAAAACAACATATTAGAGTTTTGGCATCCATGCCACAAAATGAAAAACCCATTTTAGCTTTTAACTTTACATTTGTACATTAAATTAAAAAAATTAAAAAAATTGTGCCTATGTAAATGTACATTAAATTCCAAAGATATTGAAATTTTCATGTTTCCTTCCCCTGTGAATATTGCTTCAAAAATAGATCCTAAAATAGGCCTCATAATGAATATTTCCAAGACTAGAGAAGTTAATTAAATGTACCTGCACAATTCTAACATAAACAAGACTTCTCTTAAGTTTATTAAATTCAACATACCTTCTTCGTCATTAGAAACAATATTTCTAGCACCCATGTAGAAAGAAATGTGTAATCTTCTTCAACGGCAACAGACTAAAAAAACAAAACTATACCCTGCTCCCCTGAAAGAGACAAGAAAAAATATATTGATATTCCAAAAACACAATCCAAGTTAATCCAATCACATATTTTCCCTATTTTGCACCTTAACAAATAATTAATCAAATCAACTCCACAAATGCTAGAAAAAGAATCAAGATTATTCAAATATTAACCCATCCAAAAATTGGTTTGATTTGCAAAATCTGTCAAACTTGTTCATGTCCACCTACATGCAAACCATAATTGCACCAACCCCTATGCCAAGTGAGAAAAATCAAAAGAATTAAATAGATGGAAACATGTTGATGATCAAGGATAGCTGCAAAGTGTTATGGCATGTAGTTCAGTTCACGACTGTAGGATTTTTGTGGAAATCAAAATGTGAGAGCATATCAAAAAAAAAACCTTTCTCAATCAGCCTTTAAAAGGCACATAGGAAGTAACTAACATTTCTCATCAAGTGTAAATTAGAGTATCAGTGAATATGTTTAGTGAATGGCTCTTGTGGAAAAAGCACACATGTTAACTGTCTTTTTTATAGGAACTAAACTATTGTGTATCGTTGATGTGACTTTTATGTTCCTAGAAATAATATGAGATTATTTTATCCCAGAAAAGGGGAAGGTTCAAATGTTAAATGAAAATGTCTCGCTCTCACCAGTAAGGGAAGGTTTACAAGCATGTCAACCTTGTTCAGAATTAACCCTCATACAAACTAAATAAAGCCCAATAAAAAGAAGACAGTAGAGAAAAGCCAAATCTATAAAACTCTTATAGGTCTATTTTACACTATTTAACAGTTGCAAAACCAAGATCACACCAATCTCCACTCAAATGACAAAAAACAAAAGGAAATATATGAGGAAACTTAATGATTAAGGATGGTTGCAAACTATTGTGGCTCGTGTTGTGGTTGATGGCTATTGAAATTTTGTAGAATCGAAATGTAAGGTAATGTTTTAGAGAGACAGGCCTCTCCCCGTTAAGAAAGGGAGGGGTCAGTGCAAGAAGTTGGGTTCACTTTTTGGCCAAAAAGTAGAAGTGTTTTCCCTTATTTTCAGAATTTGACAAATTTAACCTAAAACTTTGAGGCACTTAAAGATTAAATATTAAAAAATGTTAGTAATATGAAATGTAGTACTCAGAGTCTATTTTCCAAATATGTAATTTATTTTAATACCCAGATGATACAAATTAATTTTCAATAGGCATTTCTAAAAACCACTGTTTAAAAGTCACTTTTTTTACCATACCATGCACGTGTACGGCCAACATAATTTGACCTAAATAAAAGTATTTTTTTAAATCCTTTTGGGGAAAGATGTTTAGTATAGTGAAGTTTGATGAGGATTTTTTTTATAATTTTTTTCCAAATATTTTTTTTTATTAAATTTTTGTTGGCCTTAATTGTTGTTTTTTAAAACCCCTTGTGTACGACCAACATAATTTGACCAAAACTAATCATAAAATGATTTTTTTTTCATTGTGTAAAGAATGATGTGTATATTGATGACATAATTTTTTTTTTTAAAATTAAAAATTAGAAGTTATTAAAAAAATAAAAACACCTGTCATTTCAAGTTTTTGAACTAGTTTTCTCATAAATTAAATAATAAATAGAAAAACAAATCCAATAAAAAAAAATACATATTTGAAAACTACACATAATCATCTGTAATGGGTTTTAATTTCGTAAAAAGATTTAGAAAAAAATATCATCAACCATATTGGTAAAGTTGGTCTTGTCTCTTGCTCTGAACATGGACTTGTACTTGCAGGTCCAAGGCAAGGGTTTGGCTTACCATGCATTTCCTGAGCCTAAGCTTTTAGGAATGGATACCTGTTCTAAAACGGGTACTTGTTCCTTTAGTGTGGGAAAAAAAAGTGTTTTAAAAATTCAAATACCTATTTAGAAATAGGTACCCATTCCTAAATGGGTACCCATTTAGGCTCAGGCACCCATTCCTAAACAGGTACCCATTCCTAAGCGGGTACGCGTTTAGGCTCGAGCACCCATTTCTGTCGGGATTTTTTCTTTGCCCGCGACTTCCCTTATATGTGGACCGGACTTCTTGCGAGAACCCGGACTTGAAGATGTTTGCAAAAGAATTGGCATTGCTTATGAAAAAAAATCTAGAAGTATCAATAAAGATGTTAATTCAATAAAATCACATAAGTTAGTTGTGTTGGAAAGGAAGGGGCCATGCATGTAACCCTATTGTAAGATTGGAGTAACTTTTTTGTTTCTTTGATGAAATATAAGATACTTTTCTTTGAAAAAATACAACATACTAAAGTTGAAACCCTAGATATAGCGCTCATAGAAAGAGTCTTACTCTGTACCAGTGGGGGTAAAATACCCAAAATAACAAAAATATAAACAAGTCAAAATCTATGAAATCGTCAAAGATCTAAGTTACATGATTTACGAAACTGTAAGAAATAATGAAGAAAAACTTGAAACAGACAACTACATATTATAGGCTCAATTTTTCCATAGTGAAGATACTTACTCTACAAATTCACTTTGGAAATAATGGCATATACTTCCATTGAAACTTTTGGTGATGTGCGAACGACTTCCAAGCTATAGCTGCAAGTTTCCTTCAGTGTTCCGATCTGGTTTTGTGTGGTGTTGGTCTCTACTCCTTGGAGTGGCGAGGAGAAACCCTTCCTTGTGAAGGATAAAGGCAAGAAATTTTTTCACAATTTCAAATCTTCCAAATGTTTTACGTATTACTTTTAATTGTAATGACATTTTTAAATGGTGGGGAAGAGGGAAATTACCAATTCGAAATTTTATTTTATTTGTGGGACTAATTATTTAGTCATTTTTATTTGTGTGACTAATTATTTAGTTGTGTTTTTACCCGATGATCAAATTAGTCATTAATTAGTCATTTATTTAGTCATTTATAGCTGTGTTGCAAAAAATTAGTAGAATTTAGTCATTTTTAGTTGTCGTGAATAAAAGTTTTAGTCACGTAGTCATTTATTTGCCAAAATTCTACTAGTGGAAGTGATTCTCATAGTTTATTCAAATAGAAACAAGGTGTTATAGTGTTCTTTTGGTTGTAGGAGTAGAGTGGAGGTAGAGGATTATGTGTGGTTTTATTGTAATACTCAAAAAGACCATTAATATGGCATTGTACTCCATGTATTGATACCTGACAGTAATGGGATACTAAATGCATACCCTTCGTGGAGTTTTAACCCATCTTGGATTTTCTTTGGAGAAAATTTTGTGTCATATTAAATCTATTTCTTGTTTATGAGCTCTATTGTCTATTATTTATTTCTTATTAATTTGAATTTTATATTGTTGAAGGTGTTTTAATCATCTTAAGAGTAGTGAGAAGAGTTTATCTAAGAATCCATAGTTGATGAGTCATTATAGTTATGAATCCAATGATTTATGGATTAGGTGGTATTAGAGCCTAAAGTTTTTGATTAATTGATTAGGGTTTGGATAGTTTGTTCCATTTGTGAGGTTAGGAGATAGTGAGAACTTAGTTTCTTAAGAACTCAAGCTTGAAACGAGGTAGTGGTATAGGATTATAAGAGCAATAGCTAGAGAAGGAGAGGAGGAAGGTGAATTTTGTTTTATAAGACTCAAAGAAGATGTGGATAGGATATCTAATTTAGTGGAGAAGATAGACTCAATTGAGAACTTCATGTAAGCCTTGGCTATGAAAATGGGAATGATTAAGCATGAAAAAGAATTTGGAAGAGCACAATTTAGATAGGTAGGGATGTCATGGAAAATGGCGTGCTAATGAACTATATATGTGGGTTGTTTGAATACCTAAAAACTGTTAGGAATAGCATGCAAAAGATATCAATTAAATGTAGACAAAAATTAAATAGAGGAATGAAAAATACATAGAAATAAAACAACCAAAGACAATTTTAACGTGGTTCACCCAAACTTTGGCGACATCCACCAATAGAGAGTCCAATATTATTATCCAACAAATAGAACCGATTATAGTTCCAGTAATCTCATGCAACCCAAATCCATTGCAATGTACTATAGATACAATACCAATAGAAACCCTAACCCTTAGCCTTTTTTATGAAGACTTATGTCGGTTACAAAAATAGGGTTTTTTATGGCAGCCAATAGAAAAATAACTGTCAATGCTTTTATAAAATAATAGGCAATTTTTTCTTCGGGGGCACTACTCCCAAGCCCCTGGCCAGGGGCGCTGCCCCCAATAACCCCCACTAGGGGCATTGCCCCTAGACCCCCACCATGGGCTCCTCCCTCGGGCCATCACCGGGGGGATAAACCCTCGGGCCCTGTAGGAGGGGCTATGCCCCCTACACTCTCCCGTACAATACTTTGGGGGGAAACTGCACTGACAAAAGTGAGGAAAAATTTAACCTTTTAGTCTGATTAGGCTCCATATAACAACAAAAACACCTATAATTATGGTGAATTCTCTAGATATTTATGAGACATTTGATCAAGTCCACTATGTGGAGTTGGATATGAAGAAGACATCTTCATTTAGAAATGAAAACAAGGGAAAGGAACAATATCAAGGAGATTAGAAGAATATGGAGAAAGATAAGGGGAAAACAAAAAAACACTAATATGATTGTCTATAAGGAGAAAGGAAATTAAAAAACTAATATACAATGTGCCTATTGTGAAAAACAAGGGTATATTGAAGAAAAATACTAAAGGATACACCTATATTTGAAGTTGTCTTGGGAAAATAAAAGGAAAGACACCAAAAACATGATAATGAACAAGGGGAAAAAAAGGAGATTCAACATGATTCTGATTGAGATGATATGACCTCTTATGTTGTGCATAAAGAGACATGTGTGGTGGGTGAGATCTCCAAAGCAAAAGAGGAAGAGAAGATGATGAAGCTCTTTCATATCAAAAGCTACATTAAGGACAAAAAGGTAGAATCTCTTTTTGATACGTATTCTCATGCTATTTTAATTTCTCACAATTTTGGAAATGAATTGTAATTCCAAGTAGCAGATCACTTGTATCCTTGTGCATTGGTTGTGTTGAAATATGGTATAGAAATCAAGGTGAAGAATCAATGTATAATCAATTTCTTGATAGGTTCTAATTGCAAGGATGAAGTGTTGGTTTATGTAGTACTACTTATGTGTGTAATGTGAAATTTAGAAGCTCATACCTATACCTTTGGGATGCTACATATTGGAGAAGGCCTAATCAATATAAGTTGGTTATAGATAGAAAAGCATACACTTTGTCTATAGCTAAGAGGAAAACATAAGTCACCACATGATAAGTGCAATGAAAGATAAAAGGTTGATCAATGCTACTAGAAAGTTTTCTTGTTGATGTTGAGACTCAATGGAGAGAAAAGGGGGGGATCAGTCAAAAGGACTACATGAATGATATACTCATTAGAAACAACAAGGTGTAGACAATTTGGTGAGTAATTTTTTTAAATTATTTGTGAAGCCTAAGGGGCTACCTTAAAAGAGAGTTATAGAACACAAGATCTAGTTATTACCTAAGTTTCACTTACCCAACTTGGGGTTGTATAGATAGAGTGTTATTGAAGCAGATGAAGTCAAAGAAAAACTCAAGAAGTTGTTAGAGTACAAAATAATAAGACCAAGTACCTATCCATGTGGATTGCCTATTGTTATAGTGTTAAAGAAAGATGGGACATGGTAGATGTGCATAGATTATTGGGTACCAAATAAGATAACCATGGTCCATGAAGAATTGGTAGTCATTTCCTTGAATTGATGATTTATTTGATCAATTACAGCATGCCAACTATTTTATAGATCTATACCTTAAATTTGGATATCATCAAGTGAGGGTCAAGGAAGAAGATGGGTGGAGGACAACATTCAAGAAATGTCAAGGACTCTTTAAGTGGTCAGTCTTACTATTTGGGTTGTGCAGCACACCAACTACCTTTGTGTGTCTCATGAATAAGTTATTGAGACTACTAATTAACTCTAGTGCTATTATTTTTCTAGATGATGTATTAGTTTTTAGTATGTCATATGAAGAGCATTTATTCCATCTTTTAAAAGTGTTTGAGATTTTGAAGGAGAATAAGTTATTGCTAAATGGTAAGAAGTGTAAGTATGGTAAAATATTGTTGGTGTATCTTGATCATATGGTGGGTAATAGAGAGATAAGGATAGATCTATCTAAGGTTGAGGTAATTGTCAATTGGCTAAAGACCACTACCATGAGTAATATGTTGGGATAAGGTGCCATTAACCTTGTAGATCCCAATATTATATTATTCCATTGTATTTATTGTAATTTTTAATTGCCCATAAGGGAATGAGGTAGTTTCACTAGCAATGGTAATTCTGGAGTCACCGGAGGTAATTTTGGAGTGACATTTACGGTTGGAATTTGTAAAAGTTATGAGTAAATGAGTGTA